>OX578147.1:103185432-103780432 GCA_951213105.1 Amaurobius ferox
TTTATATATAGCAGACCCTAGGGGGAAATAGATGCTTCAGAAAAATTTAGGCAAAATAGTATGGCGAAAGTTTTACAACCAAAACTGTTAAACGTTTCAGAAAAGCTTTTTTCATTTTAAGTCAGTGCTAAAAGTCAAAGAACGTTTCATAAAATATGCAGAGCCTACTTCGACGATGGGAGCTTACAATTCTGCCACTGTAGATCATCAGCAGATCGTCGGATGGGTAATATGTAAGCCAGTGGTTCGATTATGGGTTGGAACAGCAATGATCCTTACACTAGTGTCCGAACAAATCCACTCAGTAGGTTAGCGCAAATATGTCGGGAGTCTGAAAGTGATCTTAATGTGAATAGCGCCGAATCCAATTCGAAAAGTGATATCCAATTCGAAAATTCCCGTTCGAAAAGTGAATTGATAAAAAACCATGCTTCGAAATGAGATAGAAGTATCAAATTTTGTGCAAGGGTAGATAGTTTAGAAGAAAAAAAGTGTATAATTTACCAATATTTTGTACTTTAGGGGGTGTCGCACACCAAACTATTCGATTTTCGGAATAAAGGAGAAACGCCCCTTTTAAAACGTGATAGAGGCTTAATATTTGGTATATGGGCAAATCATCTGATGAAAATCGCAAAAAGAAGAAGAATGTGTGCAATTTCAAATTTCCAATATTTTCTAACTTAAGGGGGTGCCACACCCCAAAATGTTAGATTCACCAAATAAAGGAGAAAAGGCTCCATTAAAATTTGATAGAGGCTTAACTTTCAGTATATGGGATAATCATTTGACGAAAACATCCAAGACGATTATAGACTTTCAAAAATGCTTGTTTAGGGGTGAGCTCCAGAGAAAAATTTTCGAAAAGTGAATTGATAAAAACCATGCTTCGGAATAAGATACAGATATACAATTTAGTGTAAGGGTAGATAGTTTGGAAGGAAGAAAGTGTACAATTTCAGTTTACTAATATTTGCTACTTTAGGGGGTGCAGCACAGCAAAATGTTCGATTTGACGAACAAATGAAAAACGCCTCCGTTACAATGGGATAAAAATGGGCTTTCCAATAAAGAAGAAATGCCCTTTTTAAAACATGATACGGGGTTGATATTTGGTATATGGGCGAATCATGAAATAGAATTCACAAAAAGAATAGAGTTTTTCAAAAATGTATATTTAAGGGGGTTGGGACTCCACACAAAAGTATTCGAAAGGTGAAATGCTAGAAAAGCATGCTTCGCGATGAGATAGAGACTTCAAATTTGGTGTAAGGGTAAAAAGATGGAAAGGAGGAAAGTGTGCAATTTCAGTTTTCCGACATTTGCTATTGTAGGGGGTACCACTCACCAAAATGTTCGATTTGCCGAACAAATGAAAAACGGCTCCTTTACAATGTAATAGAGGCTTGAAATGTAGTATATGGGCTAAAGTATATGGAAAAACGTTCGAAAGGTGAAGTGATAGAAAAAACATGCTTCTCGATAAGATAAAGGTTTCAAATTTGGTGTACAGTATCTTTCGAACGTTTTTCTGTGTAGCACCCCGTTAATGAACATTTTTGTCAAACCGTATTCATCTTTGGTTTTTTTGTCAAATGGTTAGACCATATACTAAATTTCAAACCTCTTTCGCATTGTAAAGGAGCCGTTTTTCATTTTTTCGGCAAATCGAACATTTTAGTGAGCGGTACCCCCTACAATAGCAAATGTCGGAAAACCGAAATTGTTATTGGAAATAGTTTGAAAGGAAGAAAATGTGAAATTTAGATTTCCACTATTTGCTATTTTAAGGGGTGCCGCACACTAATATGTTCGATCTTCCGAATAAATGAGGCACGCTTACTTTTAAATATGATAGAGGCTTGATATTTGGTATATGGGCCAATCATCTGATAAAAAACCCAAGACAGAGTTTTTCAAAAATATTCATTTATGGGTGTAATTCAATGCCAAAAGTGTTCGAAAGGAGAAATAATAAAATAAGTGTGCCTCGGGATGAGATAGACTTTAATGTGGTATACGTGTAGATAATTCGAAAGGAAGAAATTCGCACATTAAGTTTCCCAATATATTTTTAGGGGGGGGGGGGGTTCTGCACACGAAAATATTCGATTTGTCGAATAAATGTGAAACGCGAATGATAAAAAATTTACATTATTCAGGGGTTGCTTATTACGAGACCGTTGATTTTCGGCGTATATTCGTCGCGTATTCGGTTAGTATATATATATATATATATATATACTAACCGAAGTATATATATATATATATATATATATATATATATATATATATATATATATATATATATATACTAATTGACAAGTGTCCGTCAGCATGTCTGTCTGTCTGTCCGTCTTTCACGCTTTTTTAAGCACTTCCCGAATAGATAGCCATGCAATTTGGTACACAGCTCGGTCGTTTGATAAAAACCCCTTTAAAAATCGAATTTTTCGAAAACGTTCTTTAGGAGGGGTGCTCCACACCAAAGCGTTCAAAAAGCGAAATAATAGGAAAGCATGCTTTGAGATAAGATGGAGACTCCAAATTTGATGTATACGTAAATCGGTCGAAGGGAAGAAAGTGTGCAATTTCAGATTTCCAATATTTTCTAATTAAGGGGGTGCCGCACACCAAAATTTTCGAGTTACTGAATAAATGAGAAAAGGCTCCTTTAAAATTTGATACTGGCTTGAAATTTGGTATGTGGTCTAATCATTTGACGAAAACACCCAAGACTAATATAGTTTTTAAAAAATGCTCGTTTAAGGGGGTGCTCCAGAGTAAAACGTTCGAAAAGTGAATTGATAAAAAACCATATTTCGAGATCAGATAGAGATATCAAATTTGGTGTAAGGGTAGATAGTTTGGAAATAAGAAAGTGTATAATTTCAGTTTACCAATATTTTTTCTTTAGGGGATGCCTCACACCAAAATGTTAGATTGTCGGAATAAAGGAGAAACGCCCCATTTATAACGTGATAGAGGCTTGATATTTGGCATATGGGCGAATCATCTGATAGAAATTTAAAGGGGTGAGTACTCCACCCAAATACATTCGAAAGGTGAAATTCCAGTAAAGCATGCTTCGTGATGAGATACAGACTTCAAATTTGGTGTACTGGTAAAAAATTGGAAAGGAAGAAAATTTGCAATTTCAGTTTTCCAACATTTGCTATTGTAGGGTATGCCGCTCACTCAAAGGTTCGATTTGCAGAACAAATGAAAAACGCGTCCTTTACAATGTGATAGAGGCTTGAAATTTAATATATGAGCTAACCATTTGACAAAAAAGCCAAAGATGAATAGGTTTGACAAACATGTTCATTACGGGGTGCTACACAGAAAAACTTTCGAAAGGTGAAGTGATAGAAAACATGCTTCGTTATAAGATAGAGACTTCAAATTTGGTGTACGGGTAGATAGTGTGAAAGAAAGAAAGTGTGAAATTTCAGATTTCCAATAGTTGCTACTTTAAGGGGTGCCGCACACTATAATGTTCGATTTTTCGAATAAATGAGGCATTCTTCCTTTCAGATGTTATAGAGGCTTGATAATTGGTATATGAGCCAATCATCTGGTAAAAAAACCCAAGCTTGTCTGAAGTTTTTAAAAAAATATTCATTTATGGGTGTGCTTCAAAGAAGAACGTTCGAAAGGAGAAATAAGAAAATAGCATGCTTCGGGATGAGATAACTTTAATGTGGTTCACGGGAAGATAGTTCGAAAGAACGAGATGGGCAAAATTAAGTTTAACAACATTTTCTCCTTTAGGGGGTTCTGCACACCAAAATATTCGTTTTGCCGAATAAATGTGAAACACGAATTATTCAAAAATTTACATTATTGAAGGGTTGCTTATTTTGAGACCGTTAATTTTCAACGGGTATTCGGCTAGTCTATATATACTAATTGCCAAGTGTCCGTATGTCCGTCTGTCTGTCTGTCTTTCACGCCATTTTTAGGCACTTCCCGAATAGAAAGAGACTTGCAATTTGGTACACGTGTTGATCGTTCGATAAAACCCCCAGGAAAAATCGAATATTTTGAAAACGTTCTCTAGATGGGTGCTCCACCAAAACGTTCGAAAAGTGAAATGATAGGAAAGCATTCTTTGCGATGAGATAGAGACTTCAAATTTGGTGTATGGGTAAAACATTCAAAAAAAAGAAAATGTGCAATTCTATATTTCCAATATTTTCGGCTTAAGGGGGTGTCACACACCAAAACTTTCGAAAAGTAAAATGATAGGAAAGCAAATTTTGAAATGTGATAGAGACTTCAAATTTGGTGTAAGGGGAAATCGTTTGAAGGGAAGAACATGTGCAATTTCTGATTTCCAATATTTTCTACTTACGGGAGTGCCGCACACCAAAATGTTCGATTTACCGAGTAAATGAGAAAAGGTTTCTTTATAATTTGATAGACGCTTGAAATTTGATATATGGTCTAATCATTTGACGAAAACACCCAATACGAATGTAGTTTTCAAAAATGTTCGTTTAAGGGTGTGTTCAAGAATAAAACGTTCGAAAAGTGAATTAATAAAAGAATATGCTTCGGAATGAGATAGAGATATCAAATTTGGTGTAATGGTAGGTAGTTTGGAAGGAAGAAAGTGTTCAATTTCATTTTACCAAAATTTGCACCAAAATTTTCTTCTTTAGGGGTTGCCGCACATCAAAATGTTCGATTTTCGCAATAAAGGAGAAACGCCCCTTTTAAAACGTGATAGAGGCTTCATATTTATTAAATGGGCGAATTATCTGATAGATATCAGAAATAGAATAGAGTTTTTCAAAAATGTATATTTAAGGGATTGGGTACTCCACACTAAAATATCCGAAAGGTGAAATGCTAGAAAAGCATGCTTCGCTATGAGGTAGAGACTTTAAATTTGGTGTACGGGCAAAAGGTTGGAATAGAAGAAAGTGTGCAATTTCAGTTTTCCAACATTTGCTATTGTACGGGATGCCGCTCACTAAAACTTTCGATTTGCCGAACAAATGAAAAACGCCTCCTTTACAATGTGATGGAGGCTTGAAATTTAATATATGGGCTAACAATTTGACAAAAAGACCCTCAGATGAATACGGTTTGACAAAAATGTTCATTAGCGGCGTGCTACACAGAATAACGTTCGAAAGGTGAAATCATAGAAAACACATTCTTCTAGATAGGATAGAGACTTTAAATTTGGTGTACTGGTAGATAGTTTGAAAGGATGAAAGTGTGAAATTTCAGATTTGCAATATTTGCTACTTTAAGGGGTGCCGCTCACTAATATGTTCGATTTTTCGAATAAATTAGACACGCTTCCTTTTAAATGTGATAAAGGCTTGATATTTGGTATATGGGCCAATCATCTAATAAAAAACCCCAGACAGTGTTTTAAAAAATGTTCATTTATGGTTGTGCTTCAAATAGTTGAAAAATTCTCCAAAGGAGAAATAATGAAATAGGGACGCCTCGGGATGAGATAGACTTTAATGTGGTGTATGGGTTGATAATTCGGAAGGAAGAAATGCGCAAATTATATTTCCCAATATTTTCCTTTTTAGGAGGTTCTGCACACCAAAGTATTCTATTTGGCAAAAAAATTTGAAAAGCGAATTATTAAAAAATTACATTATTCAGGGGTTGCTTATTGCGAGACCGTTGATTTTCAACGGGTATTCGGCTAGTTTGGATTAATAAATTGCTAACGAATAAAATAGTGATAAAAGAAATTGATGTATCTAGCTGTTCACGTTTTCTATAAAGAAATGATTTTGAACAGAAACTTTCACGATTTAGAATTTTTTTTTCACAAAATTCTAAAGTTTCAGATTTTTTTCATTATCTGTTGGTAAAGTTTCTCGTGAATGAAATGTCTCAAGTTTTTACTTTTAGTTGTTTATTCTGTTTAAGTGCCCGTCTGTCAGTCAATCAGTCAGTCTCACTCATATGCGCGTATAAGACTGTTGCATTAAATTGATCCAGTAGATTCCAAATAAATCAATTAAGCCATAATGGTCGTCGGATTTTTATATACATTCTGTTGCATTCACACAAAAATAAAGCATTCCCATGAAAGTGTTCTATCGCTATGAAACTTCCCTTTTGCAATGAATCTGTAAATATAAAAAAATTACAACATTTTTATTGTAAAAGAGCATTTTGCTCCTGAGCAGCGGACACTTAACGGTCAAAAGTTGTAGCGTAATAAACTTGTAGGTATCCTCGTAAAATGACCAAAATATTTTTATTCACCAGTAAAAAATAAATATAAATTACTTAAAGGGAGCATGTGCCCTTAAAAGTCGAAAAAATGCATAAAAATTGATTATATTCCAATATTGTATACTTACTTACTTTATTTATTAATTTACAAAAATAAAATTTTGCTCACATATAACTTATACAATTGTGTTTTAAATTTTTTCTCCCAGAATGCGCTTACTTATTTACGATAAATAAAAATAATTGAAATAATATTACAAGTGTTGTTTAGAAAAAAGCATTGTTATTTTTTTTTCGAAAAAATTAAAAAATTTTCATTTCTTGAGACATTAAATTAATTAGAGTTATTTCTCTCAATTTTTCAAGGGCTAATAGTTCGCCATTTTATGCAAATATATTGTTTATACGTGTTTGGGAATTTTCAGGCACTGCTATTCAGACATGTTGGAGAAATCATGCGCTCAATGCATAAAAACATCATTTTGAGTAAACCAACTTTAAATATAACACTTGATGCTATTTTTACATTTTGTGTCAAAATACGGTTAATCATAATTTTTGCTCCACTGGAAATTTTATCAAGCGGTTCGTTTTAAAATGTTCAGAAATGTACGATCTTCAATATTCATCTTATGAAAAAAATTCGGTTTTCAGAAATTTTAAGGCACACACGATCCCTTAAATAATTTATTTCAGTGCAATCTTATCAATAATTTAATAACTTTTCAATTCATATCATTTCGTGTCAAAATAATTTTAATCGTAACTTCCGCTCCAAAGGGGGAAGTTTTTCATGCAGTTTGATAAAAAGGTGTAAAATAAAATCGTTTTTTTTTAACTTTAAATGGTACATGACCCCTTAAGTGTAATTATTTTTTATGTCCAAAATATCTTCAAAAATATTATTATAAACCATAATTATTATAAAATACTATTATAAAGTTTAAAAGTTTTATATAGTATTATTTACCTTATCATACCGACTCAAAATTATCTCTTTAAATGGATGTGTCTTCCTTAAGTGATGCAATAATAATGGACGAAAGGCTAAGTGCCAGTTTGGCCTAACCTTACAGAGAATCTTCAGTAAACATATGGAACTGTAACTCTAGTGTAAGATTTAATGAATGATCTGAAAAGTATTAAATAAGAACATACTCTATTGCTATGAGACTTCAATCTCGATGTAAATGCGTAGAGATAAATAATTTTCTATATTTTTATTGCAAAAGAGCATTTTGCTACATGGCAGTAAGAACTTAATGGTCACAAGCTAATGCATAACACAACTGTCACGATCTAATTCATATCATAACGGTCACAAGATAATACGTAATAACGGTCACAAGATAATACGTAATAACGGTCACAAGATAATACTCATGTAGCACATTCACTCACATCAGTCATATAAGCCGATATGCTGTGCTGCAAAGCCAAATAGTAGACTAATATTGTGCTGTAACATCTTTAACCAGATTTTATGTTATAAATGAGATAATTTCTGCCAACGCTGTGTTACTGCGGCATCGTGGCATTCAGGATGGCAGCTAATACATCTTCATGATCACCAGTCATATCTTTACCTAGGCTACGACTTCTCTTAAACTCGGTTATATGTTCATACTGTCGATAGGTGCATCAAAGAGGCATATTTACGAACTTCTTAACGGAACAAAATATCCCAAATTGGTGATATATGTTCTCCGTCACACAAAATATATTTTAAACGTTAAAGCAATGTATCTAATACTTAAATGATAGAAAAATACACATTTTAAAAAGTTAAATTGTCGAAAAAGACTATCATTGGAAATTCAAAAGAGTAAATGCAGGATTTTTGAGTTTTTATTACTGAAATATAAATAGAAGTCTTTGAGTTACTAATTAAGAAAGAGTAAACAAAATGTTTTTGACATTTTAGGCATATTCCTTGGCCGATCGATGGTACTGAAATTATCGAATTTTGTTATGAAATTAATATATGTAAAATCGCATGCCCATTGATATATATCTTATTATTATGTGTATTTTGTTTCGTCTAGTTCTTCTGTCATATAAGTACTTTCTGATCAAGGAAAAGAAATCTCACCAAAATGGCGGTATTTTTTTAAAGTTCGCCAACGGGTATCGGTAAACTGCACAAGTACCAAATCACTTTTCTCATTCAGGTATTGTTCCGATACTGTCCATGGTCTGAAACAATATAGAATGTAAATACATGAGAATGACCATTGGAACTTCAAAGTCTGAATTACTTTACAATGCGTATGCGTAATAAACTACGAAAATTTGTTATGCGCTGTGGAGTAAAATCACGAATTTATGGAATATGTATATGTGCTTAATAATAGAAACTAAATTGATTTTGTAGAGCTTTAACGTCGGGAAATCATGCATAATGGAGAATTCACGTTGCTTAGAAATTAGTCATGTAACACGAGTAGCAAGTTTTAGAAACTCATCAAACAAGTTGTATTTCCGTCGAGTATCACACATTATGGCAAAAAGATTCCTATGACAATTTCCCTGAAATGTAGCCCAAATCGACTTTTTCATACCAGAATGCATTTTTTTCTCAAAATTTACAAGAAACAATTTAAAAAATAGGTATTGTGGGACTAAATTATTACAACTATTGGGAGTTACCAATAACTTTAAAGGGCTATATCTTGCGATAAGGGGAATATATCTTTCGGTAAAGGGAATATATATTTTTCGATAAATGGAAATATATTTCGATAAAGGGAATATGTCTTTCGATAAAGGGAAAATATCTTTAGGTAAAGGGAAGATATATTTTGATAAAAGGAAAATATATTTTGATAAAGTGAGGATATCTTTTGATAAAGTTAAAATATATTTCGGTGAAGGGAGTATATTTTTCGATAAATGGAAAATATCATTCGATAAAGGGAATATATCTTTCAATAAAGGGAAAATACCTTTCGGTAAAGGGAAGATATATTTTCATAAAGGGAAAATATCTTTTGGTAAAGGGTAGACATCTTTCGATAAAGACAAAATATATTTCGGTGAAGGGAATATATCTTTTGATTAAGGGAAAATATCTTTCAGTAAAGGAAATATATCTTTCGATAAAGAGAAAATATATTTCTATAAAAGGAGGATATCTTTCGATAAAGGGAAAATATCTTGCGATTGATTCCATACCCACGGGGGCATAACTTGCCTCCCAAGTGGAGCTAATGGCGTCAAGGACAAAAAAAAATGTATCGCAGCTTTTTTCACAACAATGATTGAAGATATTAAGTCTCGTGATCATTAAGGCTTAAATATACCGTTTCAAGCATGATTATGTCAAATTTTGTCCTATGCCGCCATAAAAAATATAAAATTTGGAATACATTTCGAAGTTTCCTCTAAAATTTAAAACAATTATTTCTTGTTCTAGATTTTCTTATAACAACGCCGGATATAAAGTTTTGTGAAAATCCATTAATATTTGTGACCACTATTGTGTAAACAAAAAAATCGACCACAGACATTCGACACACCGACGGAAATCACTCAAAAATTAGTCAAAACGTAATCAAAAGGTGTTAAAGCATATATTGGCATCAAAATCTATAAATCAAAAATTTTTAGTGAAAACAATACTTTCTCAATAATACGCATGATGATGTAAAATTCTAGTAGTATCCCTTATGTGATATACTATCAGCTTGATTTGTTAAATTATCTATACCCTTAATGTACATTAAAACAATTTTATTTCACAAGTTACATAAAGAACGTATCTGAAATATTGTCATGTTTTGGTTAAATTTATTTATTTTATTAGATCAATTAATTAAGACTGATTTGAAGTACTCCAAATTATCTAAATAACTTATAAAATTTATAAAATACATTAAAATATGTACATTAAAATATCTATATATATACATTAAAATATGTAATATACGATCACAATTATTAATTTACTGCCTGATGAACTATTTTGATTTAAAAGTTGCTCTTTAATAGTACACCCTTAAAATCCTAATTAACATCAACCCTAGAAGAACCCATTATTGGCCAAGTGTATATTGTATATCTTGATCATTTCAAAAATTAATATCAAAATTAAATAATTTTTCAAGTTTTAAAAGTATACGAGTGGGGTATCAAAAAATTAGCATCATCAAGAATAAAAGAAATATATTACATATTTAATTTCCTTATATACATAGTATAATGTATAATAGTAGTATTGTGACTGGGTCGAAAACTCAAATTCGAGTTTAAGACGGGAAAGCACGTTTCAAACATCCCTGAACACGAATCAAGTATTTATGTGTGTGTGTGTGTGTCAGAGAGTCTGTGGAAACATTGTGTTTTAAATTATTTTCAGTAACTTGTAAATTAAATTAAATGTAAAATTATTTGTTTTTACTTTCAAAATATATATTTAAATATATAGCTGAATGTTATTTTTATTTAATTGGTTAATAATGTGCTGATAAAGATCTGAGAAATAGAAGAAATGGAAATAAAATGTAATTCCTTTTTCTCAAACGCATTTATTGCTTCTTCTACAGAGTGAAACTTTACATACATCGACTTACTTAATAAATAATTACTAATATATAAAAATATTCCTTTTGTTTCTTAAAATATCCATTTAAATTTTTATCTAAATTTTATTTAACTGGTTAATAATGTGCTAATAAAGATCTGAGAAATTGAAAAACATAAAACAATACTTACTTCTGTCTTCTCGAAATCATTTTTTGTTTTTATTACAGTGTGAAAGTTTTTATACACATCGGCTTTTTTAAAAAACAATTATTAACAGCATAATACACATATAACTGCATCTTTCATATTTTTACATTTTTTACTGATTGCTAAAAAACATAGCTGGCTACAAAATAATTTGAAGTACATTATAAAACGCATATTATGCAATCATCTGAATGCCTTTAATAAACTACTTCGATTATGTTAGAAAATGAGCAAGAGGAGTCCTTACTTATATAAAATCACATTTTCAGAAAGGGAGTGCCCTTTGAATTCAAAGAGCGTTTAAATGACTTTTTATCATTCAGTCTTTAATAGTGAAATACACCCAAATTTTAACATTTTATTATGTGTTTATCAAAACTCTACCAGAGTCGGTGATTTTACAGTATCAGCATGTGAAACATGCGATTTTAGTGGATTCATATATCAAAGCACAATATTTGACCCTTAAAAGTTAAATATGTCATACACTCAGTATATATGACATATATAAACGGCAAAATAATACTCAATACGAGCGGCAAAGATAAAAATTAAGTTAAATATTGAAGACTGAATAAACTATTTTTAATAAATTCATAAAAACTGAATATTTTCTCGTGTCACTATATTCACTGTCACTATATTCACTATATTCACTGTCACTATATTCACTATTCGTGTCACTATTATTCATTTCTGAAAACAGGCTTAACTTATTCATAAGCATATTTCAATTTATAATAAAATGTATATTATTTATATTTTTGAATATTTCCTAATATCTAGATAATATTTTATAAGCCTCTTAATTTGCATATTATATAGCGTACATTTCTCTTTTCTTTTGTACTCCTAGTTTTCGCTGGCATAATTGCAATTTTCCTTTTCAGACAGCATTATTTATTAACTTTATAGATTGTTCTAAATTAGGTAGTTTCTCAGAGTGAGGCTCTTTTATAAGAAAAATGTAATCCTAGCAATGTAATCTCCATGAGTTAAAAATCACGTCGTATAAATTATATGTAATTGCAAAAATAATGAAATGAAAAAATGACTTAAAATTAAGATTTAACATATATACTCTCATGATCATGTAAGATAACTATATAATACTACGAAACAAATTATGTTTTGTGTCTGGAGATTTATATACTCAGCTTCTAATTTTCATATATTTAAGTTTTACATACTAGGATTCTAAGGGTCCTAGTATTTAAAAAAAAGTTATAAGCTAATTTAAAATATTAGACGAGCTATAAAATGTATAGATTAGGAGATCTTAACAGAGTTTGGAATAGTAACAAATATCCAAGTGTTTGATCACTAACCTTAGATTTCAAAATAATCATTTAATTTGTTTCAGACGATAAAAGGAAGTATAAGTGTAGTGCCTATCCGGTGGTCGAACGTTAAATGGTCATGCGTCTCCGTCTGATCTCTTGATTGCCGGGTTGCGGGTTCGAATTCCCGCCAGCGGGCATGGATGTTATCATGCCGAAGCCAAGTCAGACTTCCTCCCTCCGGGGTGCTTCTATAAAAGTGAAGCTGCAATTCTTCTCCCCTTCGCCATGGGACACCCTGTGGGGTCTTGGGACGTGGTGCGTAGGTGCCCCTTTACCACGGGGGAATTCTAAAAAAAAAATAAGTGTAGTGATACAGTTACACTAAAGATAGTTTTATATTATAGATATGGCTCAGGCGACAAGTCGACGCCTAATTTTATATTTTATAATGGGAGGACAATTTAGACGATTTATTTACGAGTAATAAATGAAGCGTAAATAATTTATTTACGAGTAATAAATGAAGCATGGCAGCATGGGAGATACTAGAATGGACGCAATTTAGCCCGCGGGCATCACAAAGTAACCAATGAAAGCCACTGTAGACCACATCTAGATGACTGGAGGAAATTGGCACACAGATACAGTACAGCTAATAAGAGCCAAGGAGTAAATCAAAGTTACCCTTGTGCATTAAAGAAGGTTTAAGATTATCGGTAAATTTGTTGTGGAGCAAGCACGTAAATTATGCTCAAATTCTCGATAGACTTGAGGTGGTATATGCATGTAATAATGTACTCTAACACAATCGACTTAGTTCCTGTGATATGAGCACGTAAAATGTGCTATAATGCCTCTCGTTGAAATATCGTGGTTAATGATGCAAGAAAATATCTATGTGATTGAATATGCGCGTAAAAGGTGCGTTTAGTGAAGAATGTTAAGATTACTTACAGTACTCCAAACATCAAACATGTAAACTTTAAATTTATAATGTAAACTTAAATGTATACCTAATATAAGAAAATTTGTTACCCGACGTACCAACTGCATCACTACCGAATCAGGTAAGTCAAAGAAACTATAATTTTGCACAAAATAAGTAAATTGTAAATAGAACTTTTGATTTAAATTTAAGCTATGCTAAAATTGAATAGCAAATATAATAATTAATAAAATTTTGTTTGTGCAGCTTAATGTCTGATTATTGGATAAACGAAATTAATTTTATGTTATTAATCAAATTGCTTTTCAGAAGAAACAGCGGGCAACATGGTAAATTAATTACGGTGTGTTATCACTTTGGTACTGTACAGAAATTTATGATTAGCGGCCAATTCAAATCTTATAATTAAGCCCAGTAATTAATTATATTTGCATACGCCACACTTGCCTTCAGAAATTATTAATATTGTACTGAACGCTGCTTTCAATGAATATATATATATTTTATTACTTCATCAGCAATTTGAACTATACATTGCAACAACATTGACAGAGTCAGCACCTCCTAACAAAAATATGATGTGGACAGCAATAAATTTCCCAGACTAATGGACAGTGAAAAAATTATGTATAAGATTAACAATCCAACAATCCATCCTTTAAATGTTGAGTCACGCTTTTCTGGATGAAAATGCGTAAAACACTTTTAAAATACCAACTTTTATTTCACGCAATTCTAAAGTGATAGTTTTCGTTATTGATAGCATCCACAGTAAGCAATGTAGTTCATATATTAAAATATTTTATTAATTAATCCCTCAATGTTTTATCATTTTCGTTAACTAGAGTCATTTTTGGAATTTTAACGATATTTTCGCCAAATGGCGACAAAACTGACGATATTGTGCTAAATTAGTAACAAGACCAGCAAATTTATGGATAAATGGTGAGAAGACCATTTCGTATATATAAATGACTATTGGCCAATTGTTAGGCGTGTAATGCAAAACCAGTATTTAAAATATTTTCTTTCCCGAATTTTGTTCCGCGGGAATGATATTAACAAATTTATGGCATAATATTAAATACGAAAAGTTAGCATATTTCAAAATGGTAAATATTTTTTGTAAAATCATGTGATTTTTATTTTGGTAAATTTATTTGAAAAAAGTGGAATATCACGAAACCGGTTCAAGCTACCGTTCTAAAATATATCAATCATCTTATAATTAAACATTACACAAGAAATTATTATTTACGTAACATTATTGACAATTCTGAGTATTATGAATTTTTTTTTCAAATTTTCATTTGAAAATTTGGGGATATTTTGAACATCAGATTGCGTTTAAAATCAATAGTTTTTAAGTTTAATTTGATTGTAATTTGTGTGCCAATTTGCGTTCTATTCACTCCATTTGTTCGGAAGATATTATCTCCACAGTCTCCCAGACGCACGTACATACACGACACACGTGCTGACACACACACACACAACATACACACACTAATACACACAACGCGCACACATACATTTACACACGCCCATTACCTCAAAAACGATGCTTAAAACTTGTTCTTCCGTCAAAAACTTGAATTCGTCGCAATTATTTTCTTCTACATTATACTATGTATATAGGGAAAGTAAAAATCTATATATATAGGGAAAGTAAAAATCTATGTATATAGGGAAAGTAAAAATCTATGTATATAGGGAAAGTAAAAATCTATGTATATAGGGAAAATAAAAATCTATGTATATAGGGTTAGTAAAAATATATGTATATAGGGATAGGAAAAATCTGTGTATGTAGGGTAAGTAAAATTCTATGTATATAGGGAAAGTAAAAATATATAGAGAGATAATAAAAGGCTCCGTTTATGTAATCAGGTTATATGTTGCAGGGACATTCATAACATGATAAAACAGTGTGTATTATAATATAACGCTTAATTATGTGATTAATACATTTTAACAGATGAGAAATTAAATATTAATTACCAATGGATAGAGTATAAATTCTACGTTTTAAATAGTATTAGCCCAAGCGTTATGCATAAAAATAGGGTGTGCATCCATTTATATTTGTTGTTATTTGCAAATAGTTTAAAAATCTTAAATATATTCATACAAAACTACAAAAAATATGTTTCATTTATATCTACTAAAGTAACATCATAATTTGGCTTTCAACTTATTTTTACCTTTCCTCATTTGAGGCCTGGTTTGATCTATAGCAACAGCCTGGCAGAGTTCCAGTGGTTGTTCTTCCTCATTCGGTTATAAAGCTTTTAAAATAATTTTCTTCAACATATATCATTTGCCATCTTTTTATCAGAAGATTAAGTATCGCTGTGGAAGCAGATGAAATATACTTCTACGGGGTTTATTAATGACTTTTCATATCAAGAAAGAATATCATAAATTATATAAGAAAGTAATAAGAAATATTTTACAAGGAATTAATTTCAGGAAAAACTTATTAAAGGGTTTATTTGAGGAGAAGAAATTTAATATTATTTACTTTGCCTCGTATAAGAGTAGAAATAAAATAAATGAACGTAGCGATAAATTTGCATTTTATTTAACAGATATAAAAGTTTTTGTGTTTTTCTTAGGCATGTAATATATATTTATTCATGTTTAAATAATGGCCTAATTAAAAATATATTAATGGAAGCGCCTCTTACGTGAAAAAAAATATTGTAGTTACTTACGGATTTGTGCGTATCTTAATAATTTAAGTGTATATGTCGATGTAGTATTTTCGGTATATTTTTCGACAAGATGCTGTTTATATAAGGAGGTTGGAAATCGGATTATAGAGGCAGCATATTTAATTCAGTAGTTCAAATTAAAAAGTTACTGTGTTATATATATATATATATATATATATATATATATATATATATATATATACATATATATATATATATATATATATATATATATATATATATATATATGTATATATATATATATATATATATATATATATATATATATATATATATATATATATATATATATATATATATATATATATATATATATATATTCTTCAGGTCTGAGTATTTAATTCTAATTCATCCAAACAAATGCATGTTTTCAGATATGGCAATAGTACGTTATTATAAATGTCCAAACCCAGACTACAGTCACTAAAAGAGGAAAAGTTGAAAATAAGAAAAATTATGAAATCTAGTGCTACCACGAAGCAGACACGTTTCATCTTTCACCAAGTGTAAGTGCGAACACCCGTTACAGTATGAAAAATATCAAGCGGCACCGGAATGAACATGACGAAATACAACCTAAGAGGCAGAACAAATGTTCACAGCTACACTCCCAGACCCGTCCAGTGAGTCCTCCCTATTTTGTCGTTCCCCTCGTCTTAAAATTTCTGGAAGTTTTTAGTAAAATGTAAAAATTCAGATGTTTTTCTGATCTCGAGAGAATAGCACTGCAAGTGAGTAGCACTTGTGTTTTTTGTGAAGCCCGATCCGGCATTTCAGGCACGGTATCCGTGGCCCCTATCTAGGGCGGCCAATACTTTCTGCTAGGATCCGATGTCGTGTGTCAGGTGATCTATGGCGACTTGTAGCCAAAACGCAATTCTTCGGGAGGTGGCGACCAGTGAACTAAAGAAAAGTCGTCATATTTTTGGGGTGTCGCAGTGCAACACAGCTCTGCCTCTAAACGGCGTGGTGTGGGACCTTTGCTCCCTTAACTACATTCAAGCCTTGGCAACTGTGGCACTGCATGGACGGAGTGTTTGCGGAGCCTCAATCCCTCGCTCCTAAGCAGCAGACGAACGTAAACTGGGTTTCATCGAATAGAATCAATGAGGTCCGTGGCAGATAATTTCTACTGAAACGTAATTGCTCCTGACTTATGGTGGCGCCTGCACGCAAGTTCTCACGATCCGCTGGGTCTAAGCCAACGTTAGGAGGTGGAAAATTCCCTGTCTCAGCCTTAGCCGGTCTGATACTTCTGACGATGGTAGTTTACGTTGTTGCTCTTGACTTACCGTAGGGCCTGTACGCAAGTTCTCATGATCCGCTGGGCCTAAGCCAACGTTAAGAGGAGGAGAATTGAAGTGGACAGTGTGCCCATCTCAGGAATAATCTTTGTCTGAACTTTCGTCGCCTGTTTAACCTCAACCGAGCTGCTCAGACTGAGAGTAATATTTATGAAATGTCCAATGCTGAACTAGCCATTCAAACAATATTGCCACCCATTTCCAATGTGCAGAGGGATTGCTACCAGCACACATTCGAGTGTAATTTCTTCTGTAATGAAGGTATGGAAATTATATTTGATTTTAAATGTTTTACAAGTAATGTGTAACAGTATTTTGATGTGATCTACTGTGTTTAAGGGTAATTTTAAGCTCCATGGGATATTTGTCCAATGCATTTTATTTCCTTTAAAAGCAATTAAATGCAAAATTCGTATAATTTAAAAAAAAAAAAAAAATACAAATTAATGCAAAATTAACCGTGCACCCCGAGGTCAAGCTTGGTAATTGGAAAGTAATTGTATTGTGTTTATTTGTTATTAGTGTTCATTGAGATTTCATGTGTTCTTTTAATAAATTGTTAAGTGGCCACAAAAAGGAAGTGACTCTTTA
Organism: Amaurobius ferox; assembly: GCA_951213105.1. Classification (NCBI taxonomy): domain Eukaryota; kingdom Metazoa; phylum Arthropoda; class Arachnida; order Araneae; family Amaurobiidae; genus Amaurobius; species Amaurobius ferox. The sequence continues at coordinate 103,203,248 of OX578147.1, forward strand.
ATTAAGGAATGCAATGTACTTAGGTCCAATCGGACCCCACTATACGAAACGCGGTTGATCTGAGTGTAACTATTGATGAGTAATATTTATTGTATTTATGTGTTCTATTTTGTATTTATGTGTAAAATTCACCTTACCACAATACACATTACTAATAATAGGGAAATTTTGGAGGAAATTCAATGCTACTATCTCCTGTAAAATAAAATTTATCTTACGTTAAAACAATTGAAAAAATTTGATGTGGACAGCACATGATTTTTCCTTATATAATGCAATGAATTTACTACTTTTACAGTACAAAAAAAATATATTATTTTTATAGTAATTATTTATTTTCTTTCCTAGATATTGAATTTTCTGCAATGAGTCGTCCTTTTCCATGTCGTCATCATGAATGAGTCGTCATTGATTTAGCGTCATTTTTATCCATTTGGCGAGTTTTTCACTAATTTAGCAACATTTAAAAAGTCGCCAAGTTGGCGACATTCCACCAAATTCGTTGCCAAAATATCGGTAAGCGTTATGGACGAAGAAATAAGTTATTCTTACAGCAGATAAATGACTATTGGCGTTCAAATACAAAAGTATTACTTAAAGTATATTTTTTCATAAATGGAACGACCTATATCCATGAGAATGATGCCACCCAATTTATCGCATGGTACATATTACATGTAAAAAGTGAACATGTTTCTCAATGGGAAATATTTTTTTTATTTTATATGACTTTTTGATATTTTTTTTGAAAAATATGCTATACCTCGAGAACGGTTCATGTTAGCGTTCTAAAATTTATGCCAATCTTTTTCCAATGAAAAATTACATAAAAAATGTCTATTTGCGTAACATTATCCGTTTTGATTTTTCGACGATGTTTTCAAAATTTCACTCAAAAATTTAGGGGGGTTTGAACATTCGATTGAGTATAAAAACAACAGGCTTCCAGTGTTTATGGATTGTGATTTTTGTACCAAATTTCGTTCGAATCGGTCCATTCGTTCGTCAGTTATCGTCTCCACAGACTCACTGATACACACACACACACACACACAGACATCACTTCAAAAATGTTTGATTTGTGAACAGGCATGCTTGAAACGTGCTCTCCCGTCGAAAACTCGAATTCGAATTTTTGACCCCGTCACAATACTTTCCTTATACATTATGTATATATGGAAAGTAATAACTTCTTAATGCTGAGGAATCCCTGTTTTTCGAAGAGTTCTGGTACGAAGTATTTATTGTAAATCAAGGTTTCATATTATATTTTGGATAAACGATAAGGCATAAATAAAGGCCAGTGATTGAGTCACTAGTTTTTGAAACGGGATTCGACCTTGAAGATGCTGATTTAATTGGAATTTTGGACTATAATGTAGTGCCTAATACCGAAGTGCTTTTTGTGGCTGATATCTGAATGTCCGATGTTGAGGTTTAGCTTATACAAGCATTGGTGAGCTGAACTGAACAGACACGGAAGCAGTTGCTGCAGTGAATAAAGAATATGCTGCTGCTGAAGAAGATACCAATGAGACAAAAAATACCGCCATTACATTCCCTGAGCATATAAAGATCCCAAACACAGGACTTTGGTATGTTGAAGATGCTGTTGTTGCTAATCCTCTGATCTAGAAAGTGCTAGGTCAACTCACAAATATAACTCCGCTGATCTAGCAATGAAGTTACCCTGTCCCGGTCCTATACTAGAAGACCAAAGAGGCTCTCACGCAGTCAAGAATATAGGAGGGAGTAGCCGAGGATAAAAAACAGGTACATGAAGGGGAAAACTCTGTCACCTCGTTCAAATCTCATGTCCTTATTATGGCCGCTCCTTAACCTAGACAAGGCTATCTGAATGGATCCTGGACCATCATATTAGAGCGATAATCCAGGGTTCCAGCCGGATATCAGTGATGACATGGATATGTGTTTTCACAATTCCTATATCTAATCAAGATTTGAATAATTCTTACGTGCCATTGTTTAAAAGGGGGCGTTACAAAGCAGTTTTAAAGCGATGCCAATTTGAGCAACATAATAAAATCACTATATAATTTGCAAAGAAACAAAAGGTTATGTATAAACAAAGACCAAAATCAACAGTATCTGTCTATATATATAATATGTATTCTGTATCTCACATACATTATTAAAATCTCTACTGTATAATATATTAATATATTTCATATTTACGTTAATCAGTTCTTATCATATGCATTTCCTACAATATTTTTGGCATTGCAATTGTTTCGAAAAATTAGTGTATGTAAAATAATTAAGCATAGATTAAATTAATCCGTAAAATTTAAAATATAAAGCCTCCTTCCGTAAATCAAATTTACGGATAACCGAGGCCACTGGGACCACCGGGAGTCTACTGTATATGCTAAATTACCTTTAGATACAAAACGGTAAGTATATTTATCTATTTATCCTTATCACCACATCAATATACAAAGCCGTAGTCTATAAATAAATACGTAATCGATAAATAAAACCGTAAATGTTTCAGAACACTAAATCTCAAGATAACTAGAAATATCCATTTAGATATATGAAGATCCACATTTTTATTAAAAGTTTTAATTAATGAATTGAAGATTAATGCGATCAATTGATTGATGATTAATTTGATCAATTGATTAAATTAAACTTGATTAAATCCTTACCAATGAATTTTTCACGATTCACTTTGAAACTAATGAATAATGATAAGATATGTCATTTATTATTCATGATAATACGATCACCGGATTTAAAATTGGCAGTAATTGGATTTTGTTTCTTAGAATAGAATTTCAGAATTATGAAATTTTAGACAAGTGATTGATAATTTATTTGTTAGTCACTGATTGATTCATTATATGATCAGTTGATTAAATTCATCATAATTCCGAACCTTACATTACTTGCCCTACAAACATAGTATAAATGTTTGGATAAATTATTACAACGAGATCGAATTCAAATTTTCGGTGAGGAATACTTGGTGCACTTTCTAAACATCACTAAACTCGCATCGAGCGTTTTTGAAGTGATGCATGGTTGTGTGTGTGTGTGTGTGTGTGTAGGGAATTGCAGTAATGAATATTTGAAAATGAGTTTTCTCCTAAGGCTTTGACACTGCTATTGATTTCACACACTCGCATTGTCGTCTCTTATAGATAAAGGTTTCGCGCGGCCCTTGAAAGAAAGAATGGGTTTTTCCATAAAACACAATGTATTTTACAAGAAAAAGTGCCATTTTTAGTTATCACATCTTTCTGCGAGGAAAAGTTAGGTTTTACAGAAAAACTATTTATGTTAAAATCTTTATGTCTGAAGGACATATAACTTTTTGTGAAACATTTGATACAACACCGGCTACGTTTTCTTAATAAAATGAAATTCATCTGCATGTCTGTGCAGTCTGTAGCGGGAAATCTAAGGGTAGTACGACTACGAAATGTAGTAAACTGGATCCAAAAAAGTGTACCTATGCGTTATTTCTTAAAATTTCGAATTAGTTTTTTAGATATGAAGATTTAAAGTCTAAAATCACTGTTATCCTTCATTTTGTCAAATTAAATACTATAACCCTTCTTCGCTATTGCAGATTAGCAGACGATCAAGCAGTTTGACAGATGTTTAGTCTGAATGAAAAATCTGATCGCATCAAGTGCATTTATAATTTTTGGTTTTCTAAATTTCTAAATTCAAAAGATGTCATTCTATATTTTTTATTTGGTATTATATTATCGTAATGAGTATTGTGATAAATGTGACTGAAATTGGTTTAAAATTCGCTGATATAGTAATAAATTTCAAGTGTAAAGGGAATACTTTGCTATTTCAAATATTTTCATTTATTTGTGTCGCGAGAATGGATTAAGTTATAGTCTGTTGACAGATTTTAACGTAGAGTTTACGCAAATCACTGGTTTCGGTTATGTGATTTAAAGAGGTGGGAGAGGGGGTCGTAACACGAGCTTTAAATCAATATACACAGTTTTTCACTGCTATTTATAAGAATAAAATTTATTTATTTTGTTATTTTTAACACTTTCCAACATAGTTTTAAAGTGATTATGACTGTTCGTTCTGTCTGTGTTTGTACGTTTGTCTAGCTGTCCATTCGCACGATAACTGTCATAAAAATGACTTTATCAAAATTAAGCTTTAGTATGTTGTTGAGACGGTCTGTGGAATATATCGGAATATAAAAGAAAACTATCACCAAAATTAGTTTTGTATTTAATCCGGGCTGAAAAAAATGAAATACATTGGGACCTACTGGACTTAATTTCCAAACATTTTTTAAACGGATTTTTTGGAAATATTCAAATTATAACGTAAAATGTGCAAAAAAATTCAACAAAATATGTTAAGTAGATTTTTAAATAAAAACAGAAATATTAATTACGCCCATATTAACTGAAGACATCACGTTACTCATTGCAAAATAATATATGGCATCCATTTTTTCCCTCTGTTCTTTTTAAGGAATGATTATATTTATATTTAATATTGCATCCGACCTAAAACCGCATTATTTTTTCATATTATCTGCGTATCTAAATTATGTTCCTACACATTTACAATATTTAATGTTTTTAAATGATCACTAAACTTTGATTATTTCTTCAACGAAGCCTAATTTTAACGTATATAGAATGTAAACAACAATTGCTGAATTTTTTAAAGCAAAATTATTTAGCTCTGGTGTCTGGAATGCAACTGATATGAATGAAATATTCATTTTTTTATATAGAAAAGCAGACGATTTTATAGTATTGCCTTTTTTGATGAAGTTTTGATCATGGGTTTTGAATGAAGGAGATAAAACTCCTAATGATGAAACGTTTGAAAATACCATAATGCTTTGAGCGTTATGTCTAGTTGTCGTTAGTGTGAGTAAAGTAGCTGTTTTTGCTAGTTGACACAACAGAAAGGCATAGCAATTAGTATATATATGTTTGATTATTTGTTAATCAAATATTCCCTTTCTATGAGTATAATTAACGAGTATTTTTTCATAGTTGTGGGATAGAATACAGAATACATTTAGGTAAAAATAAATTGAAAGTTAAAATAACTTTGAATATGTAGGAATATTAGTTATTGTTTCAGTTCTATTTTACATTGCGGTAATAATTTATTTTTATAAAATTGACAGTTTTAAATAAATGTTTTAGGCCTTTTTCCATAGAAAAACGTACAATGCAGGACTACTTAGCTTATCCCAGTTCTACCTTATTTATTGTCTCAAATGATATTGGTGTTTTCTTAATAAAGTTTTAACGCTTTTCTTTTATCTGCATGGTGCAAAATTTCTAAGCAAAATTTAAGTACTGTGATAATTTATAAAATACCACCGTTGAATATATCGCATTTTAGAATGTTTAAATAAAATTGCATTTCAGTTGGAAAGTATTTCATATTCAATGCTTTATGCATGACTAATCTTTCTTGTATATAACTACGACGGTTTAACTCCCGGGCAACGCATAGAACATTTACTAGTCTAATATAATTTTAGAAAGGAAGTAAAAATTAAGGTCACTATTATTTGCAAATCCGTTGTATTTTAACTTGCATTAAGCGTAAATAAACTTAAATAGATTTATCGTTTATACACATTGTTATGTATTCAAACAGTATGAATAAAATATTTTTGTTCAGAGTGTCTTTCTATTACAACATTTTACACTTGCGTGATTAAACCTTCGTTGTGCATTCAACGTTCCAAATCTTCCTTTTCCTCTTACAAACACGCTTCTATTTATTTTCATCACGAAATGGAAGTTTTGTTTATGTAAAAAAACACAACTAAAATACTGTTCCGTGCGTTTTGTTAACTTTAGGGGAAAACACAATGGGCTTGTTGTTGAAAATACAATTCTATTTAAATACACACATGTGTATCTTTAAATGTTTACCCATATTTTATATTTCCAAAGAGTAGGCCTCAATATATGAATTAAGTATTCTGAACTAGCTTATTTTTGGAAATCATTTAAGAAAATATGAATTTGTGAATTATTTTCGAAAATATAGGTTTTAATTTCTATAAGATGAATTTCAAAATCATTTTCGAAAACATGTGTTATTAATTTCTTTTCAAGAATAATATTTTTAATTTCTTTTAGAAAATATGTGTTTTAAATTCCATTTCGAGTTTTTTTTAAATGCATTCATTGCCCTCGAGATAAAGTGATTTGAGTCTTAGTCCAACACACAGACATGATTGAAAACTGATTAATTCCTATTCATTGACATGCAATTCAGTAAAGTACAATCGGATCATAAAACATTATGCCGTATAAGTTATACATATTTTTATACTGTAAAAAATTGTAAAGAACTTGCTGCCTGAACAGGGAATTTAATCCTGAATCTTCGAACTGGGCAGCCGACAATCTACCGTTGAGCGACTAGGGCGAAATTGCAAGCTCTTGTTGAGGTGGACTCTGCATTCTCGACTCTCTAATGTCAGATTGGCATGCAACTGACCATCTGACTGATAACATTCTGCTATTTTTACGACATGTTAGCCTTCTGATGCTATTTTTACCTTAGGTTAGTTTCCTGATACTATTTTTCTCCATCAGGCGTGCTCTCTTCGCGGTCTTTATCGTGTCGTTCTTGAAACCGTCGCTCCACGATCTCCACTGAATCCGTACTAGTCGTACTAGGGCCACTTTCAGACCTCCGACATCTTTGCACTAAACTGCAGGTTTTTACTTTCCTTTTATACATAATGCATAAGGAACGTACTGTGACGGGGTCGAAAATTCGAATTCAAGTTTTCGACGCGAGAGCGCGTTTCAAGCATCCCTGATCACGAATCAAACATTTCTGAAGTGATGTCTGTGTGTGTGTGTGTGTGTGTGTGAAAGTATGTGTGTGTGTGTGTGAATGTATGTGTGTGTGTGTCGGTGAGACTGTGGAGACGATAACTGACGAACGAATGGACCGATTCGAACGAAATTTGGTGCAAAAATCCCAATCCGTAAACATTGGAAGCCTATTGTTTTTATACGCAATCGAATGTTCGGAATCCTCTAAATTTTCGAGTGAAATTTTGAAAGTATCGTCAAAAAATCAAAACGGCTAATAAAGTTACGTAAATAGACATTTCGTATGTAAATTTTCATTAGAAAATGATTGAAATGAATTTTAGAACGCTAACATAAACCATTCTCGAGATATTGCACATTTTTCAAAATAATTATCAGAAAGTTATATAAAATAAAAAAAAATTTCCTATTGAGAAACATGTTCACTTTTCATATGTAATACCATGCGATAAATTGGGTTACATCATTCTCGTGGATCTAGCTCGTTCCATTCATGAAAAAAGATACGTTGAGTAATACTTTTGTATTTGAACTCCAATAGTCATTTATCTGCTGTAAGAATAACTTATTTCTCCGTCCATAACGCTTGGCGAGATTTTGGCGACAAATTTGGCGGAATGTCGCCAACTTGGCGACATGTTTTATTGTTGCCAAAATAACAGAAATCTCGCCAAATTGATAAAAATTAAGCTAAATCAATGAAAATGACGACTAATTGAAGAAAATTCAATATCTTGGAAAGAATATAAGTATCTACTATAAAAGTAACATTTTTTTTCACTGTGAAAGTAGTAAATTCATTACATTATATAAGGAAAGTCATGTGTTGCCCACATCAGATTTTGTTTTATTTGGGAGCGATTGTAAAGGATTTTGATCTCCAAACCAGGAGTTGAACCATATATATTCGAACTGGTAAGCCGGTGTTTTATCGTTGAGCTATTGGGACGAAATAGCAAGGTCTTATTGTCGATGTCGATTCTGCAAAGTTTCACATTAATTGAATTATATAGGGAAAGACTCGTGCTGTATACTTAAATAATTTTATTACCCCGTTTTTAATTTAGTTGCATCGCTAATTAATCGGTATAGATCAGATACCAGATATATGATAACTAGAAAGTAAATAAATAGTAATAATTGAAAATAAACTAGAAAGTAACAATTGAAAATAAACTAGAAAGTAATAATTGAAAATTATATAATCATTATAGCTGATATTAGTTTTAAATAATAATCTAAATATAAGATATATCAGTATATCAAACAGAACTTTTTGAAATGCAGAAAAATATATAACATTTCTACTGTAGATTGAATTTAAAATGTTATTTAACACATAATGTATTTACTATAAATAAATAAATAATAATATGTATAGTACTAAAACAGGCTAAATTGAAGTAGAACATCAATTAATTCTGTCAAATACATAATTCTTTTGAAAATTCGCAATCTTATCCAGTGTTTAATATTTTTCTAAAGATTAAAATGTTCTTCAAAATCCATTCAATAGAAATTTCTAAAGTTCTTAAAAATACATGATGGCGCAATTGCGGCCATTTTGACTCCCAGTTGAAACGATGGCTGTACATTGCGAAAAGAAAGCTACTTTCTGGACCTTCTATTTTGGAAAAATAAAAAAATTCTTGTCTAAGTTCTTAAATGATTGGCACACATTTTTGAAAGCAGAAATATTTTTTTGAGCTAAATTGCTCATCAAATATCAGTCATATACCATGTGTGCGACACTGAAATAGTACAGGTAGACGATAACAGAATGGACCATTTGGAGACAAAATGGTGGTTGCGTCAGCCTGTAGATTTAAGAGACTTGGATATTCCACACGCATTTCAGCATCACTTCAAATCGCATCTACAATGCCCGGAGTCCAGTGAGATTCTGTTGTATGGTATGCATCCAAATTGAGATGGATTTCAATAGCCCGGGGGTTGAAGTACTCAGTGCTATGAAACGGAATGAGTTGGAGTGTTTGTAGATATTTATATCGCAAAATGTGTGGATATTTACTTTTACAAGTACACTTTTCAAATATGTTGAAGGATTGCATTTATACAATGTATTATATGTATATAAAATGCTGTTAGCGTTTCCAGTTCTTGAATTTAGCAAATTCAAATGGAATCGAACACATAATGCGGAATACAGTATCTATAAAAAACGTTATTGTATTTTTTGTTATTCATCGTGGAATATTATTTATACACTTTTGTACTATTATTCTTTCGTAGCATTTTTAGTATTTAATATTACAATAATTTTTACTTAAAATTATTTACTTATCTTAATCTCAATACAAAAGAATTTTTATTTTGATAATATTTACTTAAAATTATTTCTTATTTTAATACCAGTAAATTTTTCTTATTATTATTAACTTATCTTATTATTGTAATACTTTCCTAAAATAATACTTTCCTGATATACATAATGTATAAGGAAAGTATTGTGACGGCGTTGAAAATCCGAATTCGAGTTTTCGACAGGAGAGCACGTTTCAACCATCCCTGATCACGAATCAAACATTTTTAGGGTCATGTCTATGTGTGTGTGTGCGTGTCTGTGTCAGTGAGTCTATGGAGACGATATCTCACGAACGAATGAAGCGAATAGAATGAAATTTGGTACAAAAATCAAAATCCGTGAATACTGGAAGCTTATTGTTTTTTGACGGAATCCAATGTTCAGAACCCCCATAAATTTTCGAGTGAAATTTTGAAAAGATCATCAAAAAATTAAAATCATTAATAAAGTTAAACAAATAGGCATTTCTTATGCAATTTTTCCTTAGAAAACGATTAGCATAAACTTTAGAACGTGAGCATGAACCATTTTTGAGATATTGCACTTTTTCAAATAAATTTATCAAAAAATCCCATAAATTAAAAAAAAAATATTAACTGTTGAGAAACATGTTCACTTTTCATATGTAATATCATACGATAAATATGTTGACATCATTCTCGTGTATCTAAAGCATTCCATTCATGAGAAAAGATACTTTTCCATGAATGGAATTTTACTATGATTCCATTCATGAGAGTAATACTTTTGTATTAGAACGCCAATAGTCATTTATCTGCTATAAGAATAACTTATTTCTCCGTCCATAACGCTTAGCGAGATTTGGCGACGAATTTGGCGGAATATCGTCAACTTGGCGACATTTTAAAATGTTGCCAAATTAACGAAAATCTCGCCAAATGGATAAAAAGGACGCTAAATCAATGAAAATGACGACTCATTGACGAAAATTCAATATCTTGGAAAGAATATAAGTATCTACTATAAGAATAACCTATTTGTTTTTGCTGTAAAAGTAGCAAATCCATTGCATTATATAAGGAAAGTCATGTGCTACAGACATCAGATTTTATGCTTATGCTAATGATATATTTATAGAGTTATTAAATAAAATAAATATAGCTTTCTAATTTTCAAAATCATATTACTAACATTTTTCTTAATATTACTTATTTATGTTATGAGTGTAATTTTTAACACTTTCCAAAATATGTGTAAATTGTTTATGAATTTGCTCATTCTGTCTGTCTGTTTGTCCGTACGGGCGATAACTGCTGCCAAAATGACTTTATCAAAATTAAATTTTAGTATGTTGTAGAGATCGCTTGTGGGACATATGGGAATGTAAAAGAATAATATCAGCCAATTAGTTTCGGATTAAACCCAAGCTGAAAAAATGAAATACGTCGAACCCCATAGGACCCAATTTTTTAAACGGCGTTGAAATTAAAAAATTGTTTCGAAAATTTTAGGAAGTATTCAAATATCAAGTAAAATGTGTAAAATAATTGATCAAAATATGTTAAGTAGTTTTTTAAATAGAATTTGAGATAATAATCACACCCATATTATATGGGTGTGATTATTATTTAAAAATTATTGTTTAAAAAATCATATACAATATACTTTTCTTTTAAATGTTAAACTGTCTGTGTTTAAATATATGTACTTCATTTGTAAGCTTTTTAATTTCAATAAATTCTGACTGTTCCCTGACCGTGAAAGCCGGTTTCTGCTGGGTCCCCTCCTGGCTATACAAAGAGCTGCTATATGGCTTTGAGTAAGTCGTGTGGTCTGGGTTTTCACCCATATTATATGAAGATATCATGTGACTCATTGCAAAATAAAATATGTCATCCTTTATTTTTCGCTGTTTCAAAATCGTGATTTTTAAGGTTTATATTTACATTTAGCGTTGCTTACCGCTTTATTTTTGCATATTATCTGCGTTTCAAAATTACATGCCAACGCCAATTACAACATTTTTTATTTTAAATGATTATTGAACTTTGATGATTTTTTACAGTGAAACCTTATTTTAAGGTATGCAAAATGTAAACAAATCAAGGAATTGTCAGGTGAATTCCATAGGAAGTTCTGAATTTTTTCACGCAAAATTATTTAGCTCTGAAGTCTGGAATATCTTTATATGTAATACTGAAAATCTGCCTGTCTTTTTATTAGTGAGTTTGACTCATCATCAAGGAAGAAAGGCTACACCTAGTTGGATGAAATTTTCAGAGTAGATTTAAAATAGCCCAATTTAATAATTAGTCCATGTTCTAGTTTGTAAGGCTGGGAGTTTTCGAGATATTAATAAACAAGAAAGATCAATCATGTATAAACTATTGAATATAAAACACTTCCAACTGCAATGCAAGTTTATTTAAACACCTCTAAAATTTCGATACATTCAGCTGTAATATTTTTAAAATTATCACAATACTACAATAATTTATTATTTTTGAAAACTTAAAACTTCATCGAAAAAAATGAACTTTATTCAAATAACGTCATTGAAATATAAATCGACTGGCTCTCTATGAAAAAACAGTAAATTTTTAATTCATACACTTTTTTCCATTCCTTACATTCATCACAATACTACGATAATTTATTTTATTTAAAAACTTATAACCATGGAGGTAAAAGTAATTTAACTCTACGCTTAAAACTTCATCGAAGAAGTCTGCTATAAAGTCGTCTCCGTCTCTATGTACAATCAATGAAAAGTTCAGTCATATGAGCTATATTGCAGAATCTAGGGCTAAATAATTTTGCATTAAAAGAATTCAGCAATTCTTATACAACTCACATTACAGCTTCATGTGTTTACATTCTCCATAAGTAAAAATTAAGATTCGTTGTAGAAATAATCAAAGTTTGATGATCATTTAAACACATATATATTCTAATTGAATATAGAATATAGATGCACAAAGTTTAAGCAAAAATAGAGCGTTTTTAGGACGATTACAACACTAAATATAAACGAGAAAGATCAATCATGCATAAAGCATTGGTTATGAAACATTTTCAACTGCAATGCAATTTTATTTCAACATTTGTTAAATGCGATACATTCAACGGTAATATTTTTAAAATTATCATAATAATAGGATAATTTATAATATTTGGAAATGTAAATCTTCAAGTCGCCTGCTTCTCTATGTAAAAGCTGTAAATGTTTCATATTATTATGCTGTGTTATTTTACTTGTTTTTGTCCCTCGCACTATTTTCTTGTTGTATTCTAAATATAAGTCGCCTGCTTCTCTATGTAAAAGCTGTAAATATTTAATTTATACACTTTTATTCCATTCCTTTCATTCATCACAATACTACAATGATTTATTTTATTTAAAAAATAAAATCATGGAGGTAAAAGTAATTTATGCTTAAAACTTCATCGAAAAAATCGTCTGGTTCTCTACGTAAAGTCAATGAATGTTTCTTTCATATCAGCTATATTGCAGACTCTAGAGCAAAATAATTTTGCGTTAAAGAAATTCAGCAATCTTACACAGCTCATCATACATCTTTACGTGTTTACATTCTCCATAAGTGAAAATGAGGCTTCATTGTAGAAATAATCGAAATTTGATGATCATTTAAACTCAAATATATTATATCTACGTGGTTTCAGTAACTAAATTCACAGAATTTAAGCAAAAGAAAAGCGTTTTTAGAACGGTTACATATATAAATATAAATTAAAAGAACATTAAAAATCACGATTTGATACAAGATGGATGCCATATTTCATTTCGAAGTTGGTCACGTGATCCCTTAATATAATACGAGTGTAATTATTATTTTAATATTTACTTAAGAAACTACCGAATATATTTTACTGAAATTTTTGCATATTTTTATGGGATAATTTAAATATTTCCTAAAATTTTCGAAGCAATTTGTGAATTTTAAATTAGCTTATATGTTTGAAAATTTAGGTCCTATAGGGTTCAATGTATTTGATTTTTTTGAAACTGAATCTGCCCCAAACTAATTGGGTGTTATTATTCATTTAAATTTCCATAGGTCCCACGGACCGTCTGAAAAACATACTAACTAATATTTCATTTTGATAAAGTCATTTTTACGGCAGTTATCGTGCGATAGGCAGACAGACAGACACACAGAATGAACCATGTCATATACACTTTTCAATTATGTTGTAAAGTGTTAATGAAAAAGAACTTTAAAAATCCCGATTTTGACACAAGATGGATACCATATTTTATTTTGAAGTGTCTCATGTGATTTCTTCATATGATATAGGTGTAATTAATATTTTAATTATTATTTAAAAAACTACCGAATATACTTTACTGAATTTTTTTTTATATTTTTTATAGGATAATTTGAATATTTCTCAAAACTCTCGAAGCAATTTGTAAAATTTAAATTTGTTTAAAAAATGTTTAACAAATTAGGTCCCATAGGGTTCAATGCATTTCATTTCTTCAACCCGGGTTCAATCCAAAATTTATTGTCTGATATTGTTAATTTGTATTCCCGTAAGTCCCACAGACTGTCTGAAAAATATACTTAAATTTCATTTTGATAAACTCATTTTACGGCAGTTATCGTGCGAACGGACAGACATGCTGACAGACATGCTGACAGACATACAGAAAGACATACAGACATGCTGACAGACAGACAGAAAGACATACAGACATACAGACAGAATGAACAAAGTCAGAAACACTTTTCAACTATGTTGCAACGTGTTTAAAACGCACTATTATACCGTCATTGAGATAGCATTATGGAAACGATATTTATCCCGCAAAATTATTTGAAAATAAAAAAAATCTGATGAGGGCAACACATGACCTTCTTTATATAATGTAATGAATTTACTACTTTTACATTAAAAAAATAGTTATTTCTTATAGTAGATACTAATATTCTTTCCAAGATATTGAATATTCGACAATTGGTCGTCATTTTCATTGATTTAGCGTCATTTTTAACCATTTGGCGAGATTATCTCTAATTCGGCAAAATTTCAAAAAGTCGCCAAGTTGGCGACATTCCGCCAAATTCGTCGCCAAAATCTCACCAAGCGTTATGGACGAAGAAATAAGTTATTCTTACAGCAGATAAATGACTATTGGCGTTCAAATACAAAAGTATTACTCAAAGTATATTTTTTTATGAATGGAACGAGCTAGATACACGAGAATGATGTCACCCAATTTATCGCATGGTATTACATATGAAAAGTGAACATGTTTCTCAATAGAAAATATTTTTTTTTATTTTATATGACCTTTTGATATTTTTTTTAAATGTTCAATATCTCGAGAACGGTTCATTAGTGGTTACTTTATTAGTGGCTTTTATTTTTTGACGATTTTTTCAATATTTCATTCGAAAATTCAGGGGGGTTCTGAACATTCGATTGCGTATAAAAACAATAGACTTCCAGTGTTTACTGTTTGTGATTTTTGTACTAAATTTGGTTCGAATCGGTCCATTCGTTCGTTAGTTATCGTCTCCACAGACTCACTGACACACACACAAACACACACAGGCATCACTTCAAAAGTGTTTGAATCGTGCTCTCCCGTCGAAAACTCGAATTCGAATTTTCGACCCCGTCACAATACTTTCCTTATACATTATGTATATAAGAAAAGTAATGATATAATGTTGCTAAGCGATGGAATTAAACCCATCGAGTTTATAGTTGAAAAAAAATATATATCATTTTGCTAAGAAACGAATTAAACTCAATGAGTTATTATAGTAAATATTTAGTAAATATTTTTCGATTTAAATAATGAAGAAATATATATATATATATATATATATATAAGATTCATATGAAAAAGAGGGGAAATGACCAAATGCAAGGCATAAAATGGTAGAGGGGGATGGCGACCCCTCTTTCCCGTTTAAAAGACTGCTTTTATGCCCGGGCAACACTCACGGTACCAATGCCATGCAGAAGCCATACTTCCGTAAATGTGTCAAATCAAAAACACTCGAAAAAGTGCAAAGAAAACAAATAGGAATCGACCAGGATCGCAAGGGAAAGAATGGAAATGCAGCAAATGCCCCTGTCGGTTAAGATGGAGTGCATCATATATAACAGAAGTCCACGCATGCGCTATTCGTTATTTTCACTTTCATCGTTCTATACCTCTGCCATATCCTTTAAGTAAGCATTTTCTCCCTTTTTTGTATTAAATAGGGAATTATAATAACATTTCAGGAAGCCAATTGGATAATTACGTTTTATTGCCTCCTTCATAATATTCCTATTATGCATGATGCAATCAGACTTGAAAGTATTAATGCGTTGATTTCTTTTGAGGTGACCAATGACGACATTTCTGAAAATGTTTTTGGTCAAATTGGACCTCCAATCAATAATGCGGTTTATTTTTATATTGAAATTGTTTCTCTTGTCATATAAGACGGTATAAGTACCATATCTGCTGTCATGTTTTAGTGTGATATCTAGAAAATCAACACTATCTTCCTCCTTACTTATATTCTCAATCAATTCCAGTTCTTTTGGATAAAAAGTAAAATCAAATTGGGGTGTATTCTTATATTGCCCAATAAGGACATCGTTTGTTTTCTTTGCACTTTTTCGAGTGTTTTTGATTTGACACATTTACGGAAGTATGGCTTCTGCATGGCATTGGTACCGTGAGTGTTGCCCGGGCATAAAAGCAGTCTTTTAAACGGGAAAGAGGGGTCGCCATCCCCCTCTACCATTTTATGCCTTGCATTTGGTCATTTCCCCTCTTTTTCATATGAATCTTGTATGTTACTTTAGGAGAATGTGCTGCATTGCGCCAACTTCTGGAGAAAAATTGGATAACTGTGAAATAATTTTATTTTAATATATTTACTATGCTATATATATATATATATATATATATAAATGTTAGCAGAATTGCATTTTTGTTTGGATTACATCCATTACGGCCTTTGAGTTTAACGAATATAGAGATTATTGATATTTTCAAATTCTTACACAATCTGCTTTACTTGAGGAAATATTTTAAGAATATATATATTGTACGTTTAAATTTTCTAATACATGGGTATAATCTTCTAATGTTCGAAAATATAAGTAGTTCCATCCGTCCGTCTCTGTAATGTTTGCGAAGGTTTTGACAGGATATCACAAACTTGGCGGTCATTTTTAATGTTGCGAAATTCATGAAAATGTGGTTCAGTCGCTGAAAATATCGCCAAATTTATAAAAATATTGCTAAATTGATAAAAATGTTGTCAAATCTATTAAATTAATTTCGTTTAAAAGCGTATGGTATTGTAATGACGTTACTTTTGACTGACGTTCCAGCCATCCTACTTGATAACAAATTTGGCGACTTTAAAATGTGACCAAATTTCCCAATTATAGCCAAATTAACGAAAATATCGCCAAATAGAAAAAATGTTGTCAAATTAAAAAAAATGACACCAAATCAACGAAGTTAATTGCGTTTTGAAAAATGTTAGTATTGTAATGGTGATTCGGTAGCGTTTGTCTCTTAGTTTCAATGTCCCACTTTGGCAACTTTTTAACATGCTGTCAAATTAATAAAATTGCAATTTGAATAACGTGTATTTATTGTGGCCATAATTTTGCAGGCCAAGACTGCCAAAATTCGTGACCCAATATTTGCGCCATTGTCTGGTCGCAAACAATGGTAAATGGATTTTACTGGTCCCACACATATTATTATTACCAAACATCAGTAATAGCTATTTTTAAACAATATACGCCTTATTTTCTAACTCTCAGCTGATTACTTGAATTTTAAATCAGAATAAAATTCCACATATTCATCAAAGATTCTCCTTAGGCCAGCAATATACAGCAGCTAATAGACACTTGCAGCTACCGCCATTATTTCCCTGTCACTCGAAGAAGGAAATATTCAAACCGATTTAATGAGATAATTCTGAGTCGTTTTCTAAGGTAAATATTACTATATAAAATGTACACTAAAATATTTTTACTTTCCTTATATACATAATGTACAAAGAAAGTATTGTGACGGGGTCGAAAATTCGAATTCGAGTTTTCGACGGGAGAGCACGTTTCAAGCATCCCTGATCACGAATTAAACATTTTTGAAGTGATGTCTGTGTGTGTGCCTGTGTGTGTGTGTGTGTCTGAGTGTGTGTGTGTGTCTGAGTGTGTGTGTGTGTGTGTGTGTCTGAGTGTGTGTGTGTGTGTGTGTGTGTGTGTGTGTGTGTGTGTGCAGTGAGCCTGTGGAGACTATACCTGACGAACGAATGGACCGATTTGACCGATGAACCGATTTTGGTACAAAAATCGCAATCCATAAACACTGGAAATCTTTTGTTTTTAAACGTAATTGAATGTTTAGAACCTCCCTAAATTTTAGAGTGAAATATTGAAAAAATCGTCAGAAAATCAAAACCGCGAATAAATAGAAATTTCTTATGTAGTTTTTCATTAGAAAACGATTAACATAAATTTTAGAAAGCTAACATGAACCGTTCTCGAGATATTGCACATTTTTCAAAAAAATTATTAAAAAGTCATATAAAATAAAAAAAATATATTTCCTATTGAGAAACATGTTCACTTTTTATATGTAATACCATGCGATAATTTGGGTGACATCATTGTCGTGGATCTAGCTCGTTCCATTCATGAGAAAAGATACTTCGTGTAATGCTTTTGTATTTGAATGCCAATAGTCATTTAACTGCTATAAGAATAAATTATTTCTCCGTCAGTAACTCTTGGCGAGATTTTGGCGCCGAATTTGGCGGAATGTCGCCAACTTGGCGACTTTTTGAAATGTTGTCAAACTAACGAAAATCTCGCCAAATGGATTAAAATGACGCTAATTCGAGAAAACTGTCTCCTCTGGGGTTAACATTGGAGTTTTTGCGGACGGTATCGCACTTGGAGTAGTGGTGAGGGGGTTAAAGAAGTCGAGCTGGAGCTCAACAATTCACTGGCAGCCATGTCCAGGTTTGCAGAAGAGCTCAAGATAAGTTTTAACCCTGCAAAGTCTATTACCACTTTCTTTACAACCAATAAACACATCTATAACTATCAACCATCCTTAGTGCTCAACCACCATAGACTTCCCTACGAGAAACATCCTAGATATCTGTGTTTCGTTCTCGACCCCGAATTTACATGTAACAAACATATAAAATATATAACCTTGAAAGCCAGGAAACGTTTAAATATCATCAAACATGTAGCTGGTAGAGATTGGGGCGCTGACGCTTCTACTCTCAGGACTTCCTATCAAGCTCTCATCAGACCCATTCTTGATTATGGCTTTCCTATTTACTGCTGTGCCTCAAAGACAAACTTGAATAAACTGGAGGGAGTTCAGCTAAGCGCCTCTCGCATCATTACCGGAATGAAACGAAGCTGTCCATCAGAGATTGTACTTTATGAGGCGGATTTGCAGCCTCTTATTGATAGAAGATTGGCAGGATTGGTCAAAATAGACTTGACTGTCTAAACCATGATAATAAAACAGCCGGTTATTTATAAAATTGAACTTGTAACCAGAGACTCAAGGAAAATAGTCCATTCAGTCAAATTAAATCTCAACAACTAATCGCAGAGAATGTTGAACCTCATTTTCTACATAGTAATCTAAATCCTTGTGTAGAATTTTCCAATGTTCATTTCCATGAAGGCCTTGCAACTACTTAAAATAAGAAAGATTGTTTAACCGTTTTTCTTAAACAATTGGCCCTGGAGATTATTGCAAAAATCTCTCCAAATGATATTACTATCTACTCAGATGGTAGTAGAATGGACGAAAAGGCAGGAAGTGGAGTTTTTATTAAAACACCTACAGATGAATACTCGGTAAAACAGCGAAACCCCGACTACTGCTCGGTTTTCCGAAGCGAATTACTAGCAGTCAATATGGGACTTGAGATTATAATGAGTGCGGGCAACTATGGAGGTATCTGGATACTATCTGATAGCCGTAGCTCTATTCAACACCTTAAAAACTGGACCCACATTGGAGATAAAACCAGCTTATCTATCCTTCAGAAAGTAAAAATCATCTCCCACCAGCATGAAATACACTTTCAGTGGATCCCGTCCCATGAGGATATTCACGGAAACGAACTGGCGGATTCCCTTGCTAGGGAGGGACTGGATCTTCCTGTTCCTGCTGTCGAGGAGCTTACTTACCTGGAACTATTCTCGAGGCAAAAGGCCCAAAACAAAGAAAAATGGCTTCTGCCTCCCTTTCACTGCTGGTATAGGGGAAATAGACCAGGACTTTCTCTGTCTCTTCCTTGTGACAGGCAACTCAACACTTGTCTATTCCGGCTAGCCTGTGGACACTTGAAAGGCCTGTTGTATTCTGGAGGCCAAAAAACTTTTCCCATTTGCACTAAGTGCCGGCAAGTCCAGGATTCGCCAGAACATATTTTGGACTGTCTCGGGCTGGACAGGGAGGACATTTATGGTTCTCCCCTTTTGATATCGGATTTTATAAAAGTCAACGGTTTTACTGATCTGATCTGACTCCGTCAGACCAGATGGGAGATTAGCAACAACAAATAACGCTAAATCAATGAAAATGACAACTAATTGTCGAAAATTCAATATCTAGGAAAGAATATAGGTATCTACTATAAGAAAAACCTATATTTTTTTACTGTGCAAGTAGTAAATTCATTGCATTATATAAGGAAAGTCATGTGTTGCCCACATCGGATTTTTTGAAGATATCTTTGACGTAATAAAAACCTTTAAGATTTTTCACATTTATTTCAGTGGATAAAAAATCCCATGATATTTCCAGAGTACTTACATATATTGCTCACTTATAGTGCTATAAGAAGCAGTAAGATGTTTCACAGCAGATAAAATCAGCTGTTAAACATCGGCAGTGAAGTAGCACCAACTCTATAATGAAGTCTAAAATAAAAGTAAATTGAAAGAGCCAATAAAACTCAAAGACAAAATGTCACTTAAATCTAACTGAAAGTACTATTTACATAGGTACATCAAAATTGAAATATAAATCCATCGAAACAATAATTTCATTTCTATATTCAAGGGGTATGTCAAATAGAAATTCCCCTTGAAATTTCACAGCCTTTTAAAGCCAATATTCTATTCCCGAGTACGAAAATGATATTCTAAAATCAATTACATTGAAATTCTGCACACGTTTCACCACCACTTGAAATCCTATTTACCAAACCCGTACTAAAGTGAGATTCTGTTGTATGACATGCATCAAAGTTGACGTGAATTTCGATAACCTGTGGGTTAAAGGACTCTGGGGTATTTTACGGATTTGGAGTGTTTGACGGCTATGATAATACAGAAATAAAATGTTGTTTTACGAAAGAAATTTATAAATTCTTAAAAAATGTAGCAATTTTTCACAGCATTATGCTGACATAAATGTATAAATACATACAATTCAGGTGCTGAAATGAATGTGAATCAACTCTTTTGGGGAAATATTTTTACAATAAGATAAGTGGAAGTTACTATTTGCAATTACAGAAAGTGCATATTTGTTTATTAGTACGATTAAAACACTGTAAGAGTGTAAAACAGTAAATTAAGACTAAAATAAAACATATAAGGTTTTAATATTTTATTACATTGGGGAAATAACCGATGGTAAGTGTTAAGAAATAGCAGTATGTACTATGTGTAACAAAATGTAAACGTAATGTAAACGTAAGAGTTAAGATTTACATCTTAACTCTTACGTACGAGTTACCGGTAAGAGTTAAGAAATAACAGTATATACTATGTGTAACAAAATGTAAACGTAATGTAAACGTAACGTAATGTAAACGTTAGAGTTAACATGTAAACGGTACGAGTTAAGACATTTATATCGGGCAAATAGGAAACTTGTCCCCCCTAAAGATTCATTGCCCCCTCCCCTGCCAGAAAGTCCTGAAAATCTGCCCGTGCTCGAAAGGTTGTAGCATTTTCCTTGCCCCCCCCCCCTCATTTAGAATATCAATAAGTCTCTGATGTTTATTTATTGATATAATATCAAATTTCATCTGATTTACTTAGTTTGTTTAACGAACACACCAGTCATGATTGAAAAGTGGTTGTATTTAGAGATACTCGAAATGTGTAAATCCATTAATATCCATTAATATGATTTTGACACCATCGCAATACTTTCCTTCAACCTATACTATGATAGAGGATTTATAATATGTATAGAATTTTAAAAAAACAGTTTAGTAAGCATGGCACTATATGCGACACATGGTCACACATTTAAGTTAAAAGCTACACGCATAACTATATTTATAAATCATTATTTTGGGGGAAAATTGGAAATTAAAACATTGTACATAAAGAAATTTAAGTTCACGTAGAGGGCAAAAGAACTATACACAATTATTATATTTCTATACATGATGTGAAGTAACGCAGATATGTAGCAACTATGGAGAATATATTTTATTTTATTTTTATTTTTATTTTTATTTAACAGAATACAAGCTACAAGGTAAAGTCCTAGTAACAGCGTGCAAGAAAAAATACAATACAAAATAAACAGGTTAAAATATAATAAAATACATTAAAATGTAAACTATTGACAACAAATGATTTTTAAAAACACTTGCATATGAATAAATACATTAAAATACAAAATATTTAGAGCAAATGATTTTTAAAGCAATTCCCGATGAATAAAAAACATCAAGATTATAGGAGAAGCTGTTGTAAATTTTACAGAAATTATTAATCGCACAATAAAAACCAATATTTGTGCTAAAATTCCTTTCAGCAAATAATCTCATGCTCCTGGTAGAATACTGGGGCACATGAAACCCAGTTCCACCTAAGGCAGGGAAACAATCAATTCTGCCATTGAGCAGATTCCTGAAGAATGAAAATATGATTACATTCCTTCTGTTTTGCAAACTTGCAACATTGAACATATCACCCATAAAAGTGTCAGCTAAGATTTAACAACACACACACACACACAAGTACCAGTTTTCTTATAATAAAGATATCTCAAGAATGTATTTTGAATAATTTCGATCGTGTTTGCATGAACAGCATGGAAAGCCATCCACACCACTGAAGCATATTCAAGCCCAGATCTGACCAAGGCGTTAAAGAGAACAATGAAAGATACAAAATAAAAGCTATTTCAATGTGCCAACTAAATGGAAACTGAAAGTGTCAGAAAGTTTCAAAGAAAATTTATTAGAAATTTATCAAAACAATAATTTCACTTCTACTGTCAATTTCAAACATTTCCTGAGATTCTACAGCCTTTTAAAGCCTGCATTCCATTCCCGAGTACAAAAAGGATATCCCAAAATCAATTGCATTGGAATTCAGCAAACGTGTCAACACCACTTGAAATCCTATTTAATAAACCCGTTCTAAAGTGCAAGTCTCCTGTATGACATATACATCAAAGTTGACGTGAATTTCGATAACCTGTGGCTTGAAGGACTTTTAGGTATTATATGGAATTGGAATGTTTGACGGATTTTATAATACAGAAAACGATGAGGGTGTAGTTATATTTTACTACAAAAATTTATAGTAGAATGTTTCAATTTTTCACAGTATTGTATTTACATAAAATGCAGTAAGGATTTAAGCCAATGTTAATCATCATTTCTGGGAAAATATAATTTAGCCTATAAATGAAAAGGAAACTAATACTCTTAAAAATGTGTTTTAAAATATTTTTTAATAAATTTTATTTTTATTTTTTCTGATACTGTAGTTTATAATATAAAGTAATGCCTTCATGAACATTTTCAATTTTGATATTTTGAGGTTAATATAAGTTTTAGGACCTGCTGAACTAGTTTTAAGCGATAACTACCATAAATATTAATTGACTTTCATGAAACGTTATATATGACTTTGTTGACTTTAAATCTAGGACTAGATAGCATTTTTTGAAATTCGAACGCAAACTTCAAAATGTATTCAAAGTTTCATATTTTTACTTTCCTTATATAATACTTTCTTACTTTCCTTATATAATACTTTCTTACTTTCCTTATATAATATATAAGGAAAGTATTGTGACGGAATCGAAAATTTGAATTCGAGTTTTCGAAGGGAGAACACGTTTCAAGCATCCCTGATCACGAATTGAACATTTTTGAGGTGCTGTCTGTGTGTGTGTGTCAGTGAGTCTGTGGAGGCGATATCTCACGAACGAATGGAGCGATTTGAATGAAATTTGGTAAAAAAATCGCAATCCATAATTGTTGGAAGCCTATTGTTTTTAAACGTAATCACGTAATTGAATGTTCAGAACCTCCCTAAATTGTCGAGTGAAATTTTGAAAAAATCATCAAAAAATCCCTTTAATAAAGTTATGCAAATAAGCATTTCTTATGCAATTTTTCCTTAGAAAACGATTGACATAAGCTTTAAAACGCTAGTATGAACCGTTCTCGAGATATCGCACGTTTTTCAAATAAATTTATTAAAAAATCCCAAAAATTAAAAAAAATAATATTAACTGTTGGGAAACATGTTAACTTTTCGTATGTAATATCATGCGATAAATTTAGTGACATCATTCTCATGGATCTAGCTCATTCCATTCATGAGGAAAGATACTTTGAGTAATATTTTTGTATTTGAACGCCAATAGTCATTTATATGCTATAAGAATAACTTATTTCTCCATCAATAACGCTTGGCGAGATTTTAGCGACGAATTTTTCGGAATGTCGCCAACTTGGGGACTTTTAGAAATATTGGTAAATTAACTAAAATCTCGCGAAATGGATAAAAATGACGCTAAATCAATGAAAATGACGACTTATTGTCGAAAATTCAATATCGTGGAAAGAATATAAGTATCTACTAGAAGAAAAACATATTTTTACTTTCCCTGCAATACATGGTAATGTATAGGGAAAGTATTGGAATCATGCCGAAAATCGCAACTCGAGTTTTCGACGGATCTACACGTTTCGAGACCTCTAGAATACGAAAAAAACATTTTTAGCGTGACGTCTGTGTGTGTGTCTGTCTGTGTGTGTGTCTGTCTGTATGTGTGTCTGTCTGTCTGTGCAGATTTTGTATCCACTCTAACTAAAAAACTAATGGAACGAATTTCACAAAATTTTGAAGGTAAGTCACTTGGGGCCGGGGCTGGTGCTGATTAATTTTGGGTACGATTCGGAATAAAAGAACCCGCCTTTTTTTGTGAAATGGCCCGCAAAAGCTTGTATCCACTGTAGCTGAAAAACTAATGGACCGAATTTCACAAAATTTGGTAGATGAGTCACGTATAGGTCACCCTGGTGCTGATTAGATTTTGGTACGATTCAGAAAGAAATAACCTGCCTTCTTTTGCAGAATGGCCCGCAAAAATTATCAAAATCTAAACTAAAAAGCTACGTATGCTCAAATATATCCATTAAATGCTTGTTTAATGCGTAATTTTTAACGAAGAAAAGAATAAGACCAACCCCATTACATTAGGACTAGCCGTTCTCGAGGTATATTAGTTTTTTTCGTATTTTTCCACGCCACTTTTGAAAATAAGTCCAGTTATCAAATGAGAACGAATATTGAATTAAAAGTGAATTAAATTTAATTGAAATAAATAGAACGTGGATATAAGTTTGCAGGGAAAGTCATGTGCTGCCCACATCAGATTTCTTTTACTGTAAAAGTAGTAAATTCATTGCATTATATAAGGGAAGTCATGCGTTGCCCACATCAGATTTTCTTAACATGGCAACGTAGGACAAAATTTGGCAAACTAATGTATAAAAGGGGTTATTTATGGCTCAATGACCATGAAACAGTGCCTTTGCGGAGTTGTTCTGAGAAGTTAAAGATCATTGCTTTGAACTTATTTGTAACACATTTCCAGTACCTGATGTGGTAGTACTTCTACACTGTGAATTTTAAATACTATATTACCCGTAAACGTGGGTGCTCACAAAATAAAATAATATTGTTTGTTCATATTCCAAGATATTACTTATTCACATTTTGTTATATTACAACCAGCATATGCGTTCAAATGTTAGATCCCGTAAATAAAAGCCAAACGATTGAGCAGCATGAATGAACATATAGATAAATTAAAGCGATAAAATTCCCCTGCATATATTGGCTATGAAACACATATCCCACACATTCAACCTGCATATTATCTAGATTCAGTACCTGCTATCATCAACATTTCCTGCGACATATTTTTATCTTGAAAATCAATATCAACCAAGATTTTATATAAATGAATATATCTGCAAAATCTGGATTTGCTTGAAGTATTCGTTTAAACGCCTGAGCTTCTACAAATGAACCACATTGTTAAGCTGAAGATTGAAAATCGTATTATTCACATACTTTTAAGAAATGATTATATTTCTAAGTACTGAAATATTCCACTTCCTTTACATTTTGTAGCATGATATATATATATATATATATATATATATATATATATATATATATATATATATATATATATATATATATATATATATATACATATATACATATATATATATATGATATATTGATCCATATACACATATATATATATATATATATATATTTAATATATTGATCCATATACATATATATATATATATATATTTATATATATATTAGAAATACATGTAATAATAGAAAATTCAAGTAATATTAACATCACCATAGAAGCAAAATATATATATACAAAATAGAAAAATGAATTAATAACTAATACCAAGTAATTAGTGGCAAAACATTAACCCCTTCGCGCCCATCGTACCCTATACGGTACGGGAAAATTATGCTCTCACCGGCCCATCGTTCCGTATTGGGAACTCGTTGCGAACGCTTGTTTCTGCCCATCGTTCCGTATAAGGAACCAAACTTTGGAACGTTTTTTTAGAATTTTTTAATGACACTAGATGGCAATACTATACCGTAATTTTGAATTGTGGAGGTCATATGAGGTCTGAACTTTCAGCCTGTGTTTCTGTTATCGGAATTCCTACAGCTGGGAATGACTCAGGAGTTAACATAAACAAACACACGTGATTGCTTTGTGGAGTAGCAGTAAAGTTAAAGAGCTGATCTCAAAGGCGTGTTTTGTGGGGAGTTTAATGTTTTTGTTTTTTATTGTGACACTGGATTTTAGGACGAATAGGGGGATAGAGAATGGGTTGGTTTTTTTGTTTATCGGTAGTACAGAGGGTGCATGAGGGTTTATTTTTTATTAGTTTCGTTTATGCAGCCATGGCGAAAAGAGTGAAATATCTTACGGAAAGTGAAATTGCGCGTATG
Organism: Amaurobius ferox; assembly: GCA_951213105.1. Lineage (NCBI taxonomy): Eukaryota > Metazoa > Arthropoda > Arachnida > Araneae > Amaurobiidae > Amaurobius > Amaurobius ferox. The sequence continues at coordinate 103,229,696 of OX578147.1, forward strand.
ATGAATGAGGAGAGTGATTCGAGTGATAGTGAAACAGATATTTATGTGAGTGAAGAATCAGATGTGTGTGAAGATGATGATGACGATGATAGTGTTATTAGTGATGCAATTAGAGCATCTAATGACGGATGGAGTCAAGATATGAAAGATCTTCCTCTTTTGACATTTTTATCTAAGAGTGGGTTGAATTTAGAGCCTGAAGAGCTTCCTGAAAAGGAATTGGACTTTTTCAGTTTATTTTTTAACGAGGAACTCATCGAATTAATTACAAGAGAGACTAATGAATTTGCAAGTGCATTTTTTACGGCAAATATCAGTGATCCAGGCCCGTCAGATGCTCCATCGAATTTTGTACCGGTAACGGACAAGGAAATAAGGGTTTTTCTGGCGTTAGTGATGCTGATGAGCATTATAAAAAAACCTACAATCCATATGTATTTTACAACTGATACGATGTTTGCAACGCCGTTTTTCAATTCGGCAATGTCAAGAAATCGCTTTTGCGATGTACTGCGATTTTTGCATTTCACATCAGATAGCAGTGGTCCCAGGTTATATAAAATCCAACCTGTTCTCGAAATCCTCTCAAAAAACTTCAAGGAATTATACACACCTGATAGGGAAATATGTATAGATGAAAGTTTGTTTGGATGGAAGGGCCGCATTGGCTTTCGTCAGTATATCCCATCCAAACGTGCGCGGTATGGGATAAAAATTTACAAACTTTGCGAGTCCCAAACGGGTTATATTTGGAATTTCCTCATCTACACAGGAAAGGACACCGAACTCATCAATACAAGCGGCCTTTACGGAGAAAGAGTTGTGAAGACTTTGCTCTCAACTCTTGAGAATAAAGGGTACAACCTGTATTTAGACAGATTTTTTGCTTCTCCAAATTTGGCATTTTACTTGAACTCCGTGAAAACAAACATTTGTGGAACTGTTTCAAAAAATCGTTCGGGAATGCCTAAAAGCTTGCCCCGAAAATTTCAAAAAGATAAATTCTTGGCATTTCAAAAGAATTCTGTAAATGTATTTGGATTTAAAGACAAAAAAAAAGATGTTGTTATTATAACGTCAATTCACAATAACCAGAAAGTGCCTACAGGAAAAAAAGATAGGCAAACAAAAGAAGAAATTCTAAAACCGCATTGTGTTGTTGAATACAACAAATATATGGGAGGAGTAGACACGGGAGATTCTGTAATGTATCATTATCCTGCCTTTAGAAAAACCGTAAAATGGTATCGAAAATTATTTTTCGGATTCATGGATATGGCTTTATATAATGCCAATGTTTTATTTATGAAATCAACAGGAAAAAAGTTATCAAATTTAAAATTCAAGTCGCGCGTAATATATCAAATAGTTGAAAAATATATTGAACCCAAAATGACAAAGTTATCTTCAAAATCTCCCGTGCCTAATCCTCTCAGATTGACAGGTAGGCATTTTCCTAGTTTGTACATAAATGATAAAGGTGTAAAATCACGAAAGCGATGTGTTGTATGCACAAGAACGCGTGTGAAAGAACGCCGGTTTCAGAGAACGTATTATGAATGCAAAATTTGTGGAGTCGGGCTATGCGTAGAAGAGTGCTTTGAGAAGTATCATACTCTGCAAAACTTTTAAAATAACCTGGTTTTTAAGTTTTAAATTTCCTATAGTGTTGAAAGCATTGCATTTAGTATATATTTTTATATTTGTGTATAGTTCTATATTCGTACTTCTATTCTTTTGTAGTTAGAGTATTTGTGTTATTATTTTTATTTAAAAAGTTAAAAGTATTTTATTCATATTTTTTTAATATTTTATAAATGTTATTGATATGTAATTAAGCTACCATCATAATATTCTTATTTTCCACGTTTTGAATTAAAATTTTTAATTTGATTGAATTTTTACGATTTATTTGCTGAATTAGGCTTAACATCAAAAACTCTCCGGGCCGGGGGAAACATCTCGTCTGCGAAGAGCGCGGGCTGGTGGGAGCGCGTCGTTGCAGAACATTCTGGGCTTGAAGGGGTTAAAACAATAAAATAACTATCGCAGGTAAACACGGTCACCATGTCAAAAAAAAAAGATATCCAGAGTAGTAGGTTTAATTTGAAAGTTAATTGGGATTAGTTTCCTCCTCATGTCTGAGTATCAAATCCAAATTAACCCAAATATTTGTTTCGGATATGGCAATATCTCCTCACTATAAATTCCATAACCCAGACTACAATCATATATATAGAACAAAAATTGATAAATATGTAAAAAAATACAGCGTCACTATGAATCATGAGATTAGATTCCTGAATCGACGTGTTTCACAGGTGAGCAGTTGAGAAAACATGCACACACACATACACACACACATATATATATATATATATATATAGTATATATAATATATATATATAGTATATATAATATATATATATATATATATATATATATATATATATTAACTACACCTACAAAACTAATATCATTTTTGAATTAAATATAAATTTATAAATCATGCTTATATACCAGAAACAACTATAAATGTTTTAAGTAAAATTTTACAAAAAAGAAGTTTATTCACAATTATTATAAACCGTCACAAAATATATTTAATTTACTGTCTGCGCAACTAAGTAACCAATTCAAATAATTTTCTTGACAAATAGCTGTTTGGAATGACTGTTTCCAGTCAGAAAATAAGAGCTTCTGATCGGATTATTTCAAGATAGGTACTACGCATGAATAAACATATATGATTCACACGATGCTTTGGATATTCCCAACGAAGCGCGACGAGGATTCTATTAATTAATGCCTCCGGTACAAGTGGAATTCAATATTGATCCAAACATGGTCAGATATTATCTGTGTGCATGTATGATTTTAGCTGTCGGTGTTTGAGATGGATATAGTTGCATAGTATAAGAGCTGCAGTTTGTATAATTTTGTTCTACTTTTGTCGTAACAAATATATTATTGTAATATAATTTTTAAAGAATTTAATATATTTATATAACTTTAAAAAATATTAAAATTATAATTATAGTAATTTAAGTTGCAACGTTATTTTGACTCTTTTATATGATGGCTCTCATATTTCATATAGAGCGTTAAATTGAGTACCCTCTGCCTTATAATTAAGTTGAACCTCGCCTGCATAATAGCTTTACATTTTCTGGTGTCTTTTGATGTCTACGCTAAAATGTCAAACTAATAAAAATGTTATATTCGGATCATTGCCTTTTTTCGCTATTAGAACCATTATACAGGGTGAGTCGGAATTGTTTTTACAAAAGCAGATGGGTGATAGTACCCCACCAGACGAGCAATAATTACCATGGAAAATAGGGTCGCATTGCACTCTGAGAGGCAGAAAAGCGGCACGTCGAACCGCGTCGAGCATGACGCAGTCTACGCCTCGGATGTCATTGTGTACCTGGCTACGTAGTATCTCCTACGCCATACACGAACGCAGTTACCGTATGCAAATGTCCAGGGAGCAGAATCAGCATAACTGTCGCCTAGTAGGTTCCGGCGATAGCCAATCAGAGCTCACGTTGCCCTTTAAAAACCGTCACAACTTCAACGCTGCGTTATTCCCACTGGATTTTTTCTTCTAGGGCCACATGAATTCTTGAGTGTACGAGACGTCTGTGGACTCGGCGGAAGATCTCGTTGCGCGCGCAGTTGTTGCCGCAGACCACATTAACACAACACCCGGAATCTTCGAGAGGCTGCGTCAGTCATTCCTTCGCCGGTGTGAACAGTGTAACGACACGCGTGGTCGCCACTTTGAGCACTTGCTGTGAGTTTGTCGCTGCACAATAAATCTGTTTGTGCAACGTTTCGTATCGTTCATTCGCTTTCCCAACACTGGTGTACGTGCAGGTTCGTATTCTAGTTTTACTCTTTTCTGCCTCTCTGAGTGCTATGCGACCCTATGTTCCATGGTAATTATTGCTCGTTTGGTGGAGTACTATCACCCCTCTGCTTTTGTAAAAATAATTCCGACTCACCCTGTATATTGAAAAATAAGAAAGAACCGATGCAAAATCAAATCATTTAACCTTGTAGAAGGCTTGAAATTACTGGCTTACTATTCATAGTATTGCAAACTTTAAAAATGAAAAATTATAGATATTTTTTAACTTTACAATACGATTACTCAAAAAATAAACAGTCTTACTAAAATAAATTATTGATCTCGAAATTGGATTTTCTATCAAACATTTTGCCGCTTACTATTTCCAGCTATCTTTTATACTTCAGATATTTCTAGTATATTTCAGTATTTGTATATTCATAAATGATACCCTATTCCAGCAAGTATGAAGTTTTTACATGTTTATTTATTAGGTACAGAGATATAAGCGTCTAAAGTAATTTATATTTTTCGTAACACTCCAATTTTAGTCGAAGATCCAACCATAGACTGTATTCAAGGCACAGCTGAATTCTTTCCCAATATATTTAAAATATGAGATTAAACACATACCAACCCAATTTTCACACATGATTTTATAACGATCGATACTTTAGCTGATACGATTTTTGCAAAATACTACGTGAATCGGGTTTTCGATATAAGTTTCTAACGTGACACAATTCCCATTTAATCCTCAAAAATCTCAGAGTCCAAGAAGACAGAGACAATCATTCAAGGAGAACAGATGCAAGAGTTTATTAAACGCTTTAAAAATAATTTAAAAATTTTTTAAATGCATAAATATATACATCTACTGGCTGTTAAACAGTTATGTACAATTATAACACAGGATATTGCACTGTCTCGTTTAACTGACTGATATAAAATACTTCTATAGAGATTGGTAATACATGCGGAACTCCGGCTCTCCCGTACAAACCTAAAATCTCTAGTTACTTTCCTTATATACATAATGTATAAGGAAAGTATTGTGACGGGGTCGAAAATTGGAATTCGAGTTTTCGACGGGAGAGCACGATTCAAGCATCCCTGATCACGAATTGAAGTGATGTCTGTGTGTCACATTTTTGAAGTGATGTCTGTGTGTGTGTGTACGTCAGTGAGCCTGTGGAGACGATAACTGATGAACGAATGGACCGATTCGAACGAAATTTGGTACAAAAATCACAATCCGCAAACACTGGAATCCTATTGTTTTTATACGTAATCGAATATTCAGAATACCCCTAAATTTTGAGTGAAATTTTGAAAAATATCGTCAAAAAATCAAAACCGTTAATAAAGTTACTCAAATAGACATCCCTTATGTAATGTTTCATTAGAAAATGCTTGACATAAATTTTAGAACGCTAACATGAACCGTTCTCGAGATATTGCACATTTTCCAAAAAAATTATCAAAAGTCATATAAAAAAAAAAAAAAAATTCCTTTTGAGAAACATGTTCACTTTTCATATGTAATACCATGCGACAAATTTGGTAACATCATTCTCGTGGATCTAGCTCGTTCCATTCATGAAAAAATATACTTTGAGTAATACTTTTGTATTTGAACGCCAATAGTCATTTATCTTTTGTAAGAATAAATTATTTCTTCGTCCATAACGCTTGGCGAGATTTTGGCGACGAATTTAGTGGAATGTCGCCAACTTGGCGACTTTTTTAAATGTTGTTAAATTAACGAAAATCTCGCCAAATGGATAAAAATGACTCTAAATCAATGACGGCTCATTGATGATGACGACATGGAAAATAACGACTTATTGACGAAAATTCAATATCTTGGAAATAATATAAATAACTACTATAAAAAAAATAAATTTTTTAGTACTGTAAAAGTAGTAAATTCATTGCATTATATAAGGGAAACCATGTGCTGCCCACATCAGATTTTAGCATTTAATATTGGTCCAATATTTCACCAATATTGTATATCTTGGATTTACATTGGAAATATGTCCAATGTAATCCCAATATTGGGTAATATTGGCCTCCAGAATTGGCTAAATATTTTCATTATAATATTACTCTAATATTGGCGTATTATTGCCCCAATAATTTAAGTCAATATATGACCAATTCCCTCAAAATGTCCAATTTTTCATATTGATCTAATAATTCCAATATAGGCTGAAAATATTAGATGGCTACTAGGGATATTTCAAAGAATGTCTTCCAAACAATGAAAGCTCTTGATTTCATTCCTGGAGCACCATTTCTGCTCGCAATCCTGTACTTTCCTCGGAAGAATTTGTAGACGCACTTTCCTATCTCCATCTCGCTTCGCTCACTTTATCCCAGAACTCTGCAACTTTCTCCACTTCTGCCATCGAGTGATAGATTCATTCATTACCCCTTTCTAAACACGAACCGGAAGCTTTCACCCTACCTTACCAACACGATCCCAGAAAATTAGTTGCCCGATTCTTGATTGGTCTATTTAACCGAAAACAGTAATAACGGTTGTTAGTGTAAAATAACTCATAATTAGAAACGTAAAATGAGGAAAAGTAATTATAAAAATTATAAGTACCTCACAGCTCTTAATGTGTAGTAAAAAATTGTATGCAATATCTTTGACTTGATTTATAAGTATAAAAATAACCTAAATGAAACATATTGTGATGAGGTCAAAAATGTTCCACTTTACTGCAGTTAACACATCAATGAATACGGATAGATAAATTGTAATACTTTACAACATAGTTGAAAAGTGTATACTTTGTTCATTCTGTCTGTCTGTCTGCCCGTTTGCACTATAACTGCCATAGAAATGCCTTTATCAAAACGGAATTTTCGTATGTTATTGAGACGGTGTGTGGGACATATGGGAATGTATATAAATAATATTAACCAATCAGTTTTGGGTTGAACCCGGGTTGAAAAATTGAAATACATTGAAACATGTAGGACTTAATTTTTCAAACATTTTTAAGCGAATGTAAAATTCACAAATTGCTTAGAAAATTTTAGAAAATATTCAAATTATTCCATAAAATATATAAAAAAAAATTTCAGCAATATATGTTTCGTAGTTTTTTAAATAAAAATTGAAATAATGATTGCACCCATATTATATGAAAAGATCACATGACCCGCTTCAAAAATAAAATATGACATCCATCTTGTGTCAAAATCTAGACTTTTAAAGTAATTTTTAATTTATATTTCGTGTTGCATCCGTCCTAAAACCGCTTTATTTTGTATTTTTTTTCTTTGCATCTATATACTGCACCAACGCAATTAAAATATTTTGCAGTTTAAATGATCATCAAATTTTGATCATTTCTGCAACGAAGCCTAATTTTTACGGTTGGAGAATGTAAACACATCAAGCTGTAAGATGAGTTGTATAAAAATTGTTGAATTTCTTAATTGTATAGCTCTGGAGTCTGCAATGTAACTTATATGAATGAAACATTCATTGGTTTTACATAGAGAAACAGACGATTCTATATCATTGCTTTTTTATGAAGTTTCAAGCATGTAATTAGAAAGTAATTTTACCTCCATGGTTTCAATTTTTTAAGTAAACTAAATGATTGTAGTATTGTGATAATTTTAAAAATATCGCCGCTAAATGAAAGGAATGGAAATAAGTTTATGAATGACATATCCACTGCTTTTATATTGAGAGCCGGGCAATTTATAATTCGATGACTTTACTTGAATAAAGTTCATTTGTTTGGAGTTCATTTGTTTCTTGGTTTTCATGAAGTTTTCTAATTTAGTAAATTATTGTAGTATTGTGATAATTTTCAAAATATCACCGCTGTATTTATCGCAATTTAAAGATGTTTAAATACAATTGCATGTCAGTTGGAAAGTGTTTCATAATTAATATTTCATGCATGATTGAGCTTTCTTGCTTAGTAATGTCTATAAGCTTGTCTACAAGTGTGTTGGGAAGATTATTCCCTAATATAGTGATTAGATATTGTAAAACTGTCGCAAATAGCAGTCACTTTTTTGGCATTGATTTTATTCAAGAGGTGCATTTCTAAGTAGTCATAAGAAGCGACAACTACGCCCACTGCGCGAGAAAATGCAATCCCTACACTATACATACAATAACGTTAGCTTATTTCAAAACAATACATATACGTTCCTAACTGCATTTTTTTAATTTGTTTTTTTTTCCAAGACTTTCCATGATATAAGTCCACATTCCTGCATAAATTCAACATATTATTTCTCAAATTTCCTTTTCTAACACTTTACAACTTAGATTAAAAGTGTTTATGACTTTGTTGATTCTGTCTGTCTGTCAGTCTGTCCGTTAGCACCATAACTGCCGTAAAAATTACTTTATCAAAATAAAATTTTAGTATGTTCTTCAGATGGTCTGTGGGACCTGTGGGAATATAAATGAATAATACCATCCAATTAGTTTTGTATTTAACCGGGGATGAAAAATGAAATACATTAAACCCTAAGGGACATAATTTTTCAAATATTTTTTAAGCGTATTTAAAATTCACAAATTGTTTCGAAAGTTGGCATTGAAGTTGGAAAGTGTTTCATAATCAATGTTTTATGCATGATTGATCTTTCTTGTTTATTATATAATTTTTTTTACAGACATACACAGGCAATAAGATTTAAATAGACATGCTCAATTCATGCAGACTTTAATATGCTTCACATTGCACTGTAGATGTTGCCAACAGAGCGTGGATAGGAATCTGTTAATTAGTATATCTGGTACGAATGCTATTCAGTATTGATCCACTGTTGAACAGATATATTCTCCCAGATGCATACGCGCAGATGTTGTTAATGAATTTGAATGTGTTGCGTATATTTTAAACAAATATATGAGTTAAATAGATGAATTGAAATATTATTTTTACTTTCTCATGCGCAGTATTGAGAAAGGACTGTTTCCCGCAAAAAATTCGATTTCGAAATTTCGATGCCAATATATATTTTAAGACCTTCTGGACACGTTTTGACAATATTTGGAGTGAAGTCTGTCTGTCTGTGTGACAGTCAGCCTGTCTGAGGTTAGTGGACGATTTCATGTGTACACTATAGCAGACACAAAGTTAAAGGACTTTCACAAAATGTTTCCTATACGGCTTTATTATAAAAAACCTGAAACTAGATAGGATTTTTTTTTATTTGGATCTTAAACTTCGAAATGTATTCAAACTTTTATATATATATTTTTTAACATGGCACCATAGGATAAAATTTGGCACAATCATAGATAAAATGGTTTATTTACTGCTCAATGATCACTATACTTAATGGTTTCAATCACTGAGTGTAAAATAGCCGGGATGCAATATAAATTACTTTCCTTATATACATAATGTATAAGAAAAGTATTGTGACGGGCTCGAAAATCCAAATTCGAGTTTTCGACGGGAGAGCATGTTTCAAGCATCCTGATCACGAATCGAACATTTTTGATGTGATGTCTGCGTGTGTGTGTATGTGTGGGTTTGGAGACGATAACTGACGAACGAATGGACCGATTTGAACAAAATTTGGTACAAAAATTACAATCCATGAATACTGGAAGCCTATTGGTTTTATACGCAATCGGATGTTCAGAACCCCCCTAAATTTTCGAATGAAATTTTGAAAAATTCGTCAAAAAATCAAAACCTCTAATAAAGTTACGCCAATAGACATTTCTCATGTAACTTTTCATTAGAAAACGATTTACATAAATTTTAGAACGCTAGCATGAACCATTCTTGAGGTATTGCACATTTTTCAAAAAAATTATCAAAAAATCATATAAAATAAAAAAAAAATATTTCCTATTGCGAAACATGTTCACTTTTCATATTCAATACTATGTGATAAATTTGGTGACATCATTCTCGTGGATCTAGCTCATTTCATTCATGACAAAATATACTTTGAGTAATACCTTTGTATTTGAACGCCAATACTCATTTATCTGCTGTAAGCATAATTTATTTCTCCATCCATAACGCTTAGCGAGATTTTAGCGACGAATTTGGTGGAATGTCGCCAACTTGGCGACGTTTTTAAATGTTGCTAAATTAACGAAAAAATTGCAAAATGAATAAAAATGACGCTAAATCAATGAAAATGACGACTCATTGACGAAAATTCAATATCTTAGAAAGAATATAAATATCTACTATAAAAATAACCTACCTTTGTTTTACTGTAAAAGTAGTAAATTCATTGCATTATATAAGAATGTCATGTGCTTCCAACATCAGATTTTTTTTTTTTTGTTCGTGACGTTATTACTCCTCTGAAGGTACGTTGCCAAGTATGGTATCAATCCAATTATTTTTTCAAAGCCTTTAAATTAAACACGATATAGTTGTGATCATTTGTACACAGGATTACTAGATTGCATTTTTTTTCTTGTAAAATATGAAAATAAATTAATTCTGGATTGAAAAATTCAGATTGAGTTATACACCAGTTAATTTTATATTTCTAGCAGTAGCACTTGATACAAAAATCATTCACTATAGTGTAAAACCACACATCCCAAACACCACAATAAAGACAACAAAATAAAGAAATGCACTAAAACTAAGAACATAACACTAAAAAGGAAAAAAAATAAATTTGAACTACAGATCTAAAAAGTCAATCAAAGTGTAAGGACCACTATTATCTCTTCTGTTTGCCAGTAGTTTTTATAAATGTTTCTCACCAAAGCTGGATGTTCTTATGTTGGATTACGTCCATAGAATTCCAGTGCTACTTACCACGCAGTTGGGGCTAGGGAGGAAATTAAATCTAAATAAATATTTAGCAATGCAGTCAGGCGCCTTTTCCAACCGAAAAGCTGAAACAGCATGGAATCTTGGGAAATTGGGAACTTATCAAATCATTAACACTAATTTGCTCAAACCGTTAAGTTTTAAAGCTGAAAATTTAAAAATTCTCACAAGAGGTGAATACGGTACTGTATCTTGTACTGAAATATTATAGAAAATAAATTGATTTCTCAAGACAGCTACCGTGTAATAATTTTGAAAACTTTATAGAAGCACCCAATTCTGATGTCGTTAAAATCATGTATATGTAGATGACATGCTTGTTGTTGTTGAGACCCAGATCATCCGACCTACCAGAAAGGTGTAAGGTAACTGTTTGGACGGCTGGGAAGTGCCACCCAATTTAGACCGGAACCCAGTGGGGAGAGGCATCCACAGGGACCGTACCTTGCTTCCCCTACCACCAACTTATCGGAAGGACTTACGGACCCACATGATTAACGTGATCGTACTCCGCATGAACACGGCGGGAGTTGTGGCAGCGTGCAAATCCAGCGCGCAGACCACCGGGCTACCGCGCCCGAAATGTGCCAACAGCAAGCGGTGCTCCCAGGTGGTCACCCACCCAAGTACTAACTGCGCCCGATGCTGCTTGACTTCGGTGATCTAACGAGAACCGGTGTTTTCAGCACGGTGCGGCCATTGGTTAGTGATGACATGTTTGTGATTTTCCACTTTTATGAAATAAAAATGTTTAATTACACAAGGGATAACGAATTTGTTATTAATTATGTTACGTCAGTACCAAACAATTCATCTTAGTTACATCTTAATGTGTTTCTCAACACGTCGATTTGCAATAATTTTGGAAAGCTTACAGAAGCAACGAATCCTGATCCCGTTAAAATCATCTATATGTAAATTACATGTCTCTGACTTTTCACTGTTATAAGATAAACATGTTTAGCTACAAAAGGCGTATCAAATTTGTTAGTAATTTTGTTCCATCAGTACCAAGCAATGCACTTTAGTGTATTTTTTAACACGACTATCTTCCAATATTATTGGAAAATTTACAGAAGTACACAATCCTGATCCCGTTAAAATCATCTGTATGTAAATTACATGTTTTTGACTTTTCACTGTTATAAGATAAACATGCTTAGCTACAAAAGGCGTATCAAATTTGTTAGTAATTTTGTTACGTCAGTACCAAACAATACATCTGAGTGAGTTTTTCAACACGACTACCTTCCAATAATATTGGAAAATTTACAATAACACCCGATCCTGATCCCGTTAAAATCATCTATATGTAAATTACAATTTTCTGACTTTTCTCTCCTATAATATAAAATGCTTAACCACAAAAGGCGTATGAAATTTGTTATTAATTTGTTACGTCAGGCCCAAGAAATACATTTTGATGTATTTATCAACACGACCACCTTGAAATAATATTGGAAAGTTTACAGAATAACTTAATTCTGGTCTCACCGAAATCTTTATATATAAAGAAGAAAAGTATGTATGTATGTATGTATGATCCACAATAACTGGAGAACGGCTGATCCGAATTTGATGAAATTTGATGGGTCGTCTTGAAATCGCCCCACTCAAAATATAGGTCATGTTTCGAATTTCTATGACCAGTGGTTCTCGAGATATTAGTGAAAACGACACATTCGTTTGTCTCATAATCACGGGAGAACGGTTGAACCAAATTTTATGAAATTTGGTGGGTAGATTTGAAATAGTCCTTCATAAATTTAGTCCAAGTTTTAAGTTTGAGTTTCTAAAACCTGGGGTTGTCGAGATATTGATGGAAAATGAAACTTTTTCCTAAGAGTTCTACTCTCTAACTCCGTGATTCCCAACAAAATAGATTGGAAATATTTGGTTTAAAACGTGAAAATCAATTAAATATCTGAGTTTTGTGGAAGTTTATTGAACGTATTAGTCACTTTTGAAAATCACAGGTTTGAAATATGAATTTAAATGGAAACTCTATCACCATTGTTTACTTTTCACAGGCTCACTCAACAACCAAAATTATTAAGAAAACACAAGAAAGATCAATCATGTATAAAGAATTGATTATGAAACACTTTCCAACATTAATTTTATTTAAACATCTCTGAAATGCGATACATTCAGCGGTAATATATCACAATACTGTAATAATGAATTATATTTAAAAATTTAAAACTTCATCGGAAAAAACGAACTTGATTCAAGTGACGTCATCGAAATATAAATCGATTGGCTCTTTGAGTAATAGCAGTAGATATCTCATTCATACATTTTTATTTAGTTCATCACAGTACTACAATAGTTCATCCTACTTAAGAAATTAAAACCATGGAGGCCAAAATAATTTAACTCTACGGGTAAAACTTCCATTAATAAAACTACGGATAAAACTACGGATAAGTATGCCATTACATCGTCAGCTTCTCTATGTAAAATCAATGAATATTTCATTCATATCATCTATATTGCAGATTCCTGAGCAAAATAGTTTCATTCCTGAAATTCAGCAATTCCTGTACAACTCATCTTACAGACTAATCAGTTTACATTCTCCATAAGTAAAAATTAGGTTTCGTTGTAGAAATAATCAAAATTTGATGATCATTTAAACTGAAATATATAGTGTGTTGTTTCAAAGAACAGATGCACAGAAATTAAGAAAAAAATTCTGATGTGGGCAACACATGACTTTCCTTATATAATGTAATAAATTTACTACTTTTCAGTAAAAAAAATAGGTTTTTTTCTTATAGTAGATACTAATATTCTTTCCAAAATATTGAATTTTCGACAATTAGTCGTCATTTTCATTGATTTAGCGTCATTTTAATCCATTTGGCGAGATTTTCGTTAATTTGGCAACATTTCAAAAAGTCGCCAAGTTGGCGACATTCCGCCAAATTCGTCGCCAAAATCTCGCCAAGCGTTATGGACGAAGAAATAAGTTGTTCTTACAGCAGCTAAATGACTATTGGCGCTCAAATACAAAAGTATTACTCAAAGTATCTTTTTTCATGAATGGAACGAGCTAGATCCACGAGAGTGATGTCATCCAATTTATCGCATGGTATTACATATGAAAAGTGAACATGTTTCTCAATAGGAAATATTTTTTTTCATTTTATATGACTTTTTAATAATTTTTTTGAAAAATGCGCAATATCTCGAGAACGGTTCATGTTAGCGTTCTAAAATTTATGTTAATCGTTTTCTAATGAAAAATTACATAAGAAATGTCTATTTGCGTAACTTTATTAGTGGTTTCGATGTTTTGACGATTTTCTCAAAATTTTATTTGAAAATTTATGGGGGTTCTGAACATTCGATTACGTATAAAAACAATAGGCTTCCAGTGTTTAAGGATTGTGATTTTTGTACCAAATTTGGTTCGAATCGGTCCATTCGTTCGCCAGTTATCGTCTCCACAGGCTCACTGACACACACACACACACGCACACATACACACATCACTTCAAAAATGTTTGATTTGTGATCAGGGATGCTTGAAACGTGCACTCATGTCGAAAACTCGATTTCGAATTTTTGACCCTGTCACAATACTTTCCTTATACATTATGTATATAAGGAAAGTAATAAAGCGGTTTTAGGATGACTAAATTTAAATTAAAAATAACTTTAAAAACCACAATTTTGGCACAATATGGATGGTATTGATCATTTAAACTCAAATATATTGGAATTATGATGTTTCAGAATACAGATTCAAAGAAGCTAAGCAACATAAAAGGGTTTTAGGATGGATGCGACACTAAATATGAATTAAAAATAACTTTAAAAATCAAAATTTTGACACAAGATGGATGCCATATTTTATTTTGAAGTGGGCCACGTGATCTCTTCATATAAAGGGTATAATTGTTATTTTAATCGTTATTTAAAAAAGTTACTGAATATATTTTGCTGATAATTTTTTATATATTTTATGGGATAATTTGAATATTTCCCAAAACTTTCGGAGCCATTTGTAAACTGTAATTTCGTTTAAAAATGTGTGAAAAATGAGGTCCCATAGGGTTCAATGCATTTCACTTTTTCAACCCGGTTTCAAACAAATTGGGTGATATTATTCATTTACATTCCCATAGGTTCCACAGACCGTGATACTAAAATTTGCTTTTGATAAAATAATTTGTACAGTAGTTATCGTGCTAATGGACAGACAGACAGACAGACAGAATAAACAAAGTCATAAACACTTTCCATCTATGTTGTAAAGTGTTAAAAATGGTTATTTAATTATCATCATTTTATAAGGAAGATTCTTTCTTATGCAGCTATGATTTATATAATGCAATGATTATTTTTCTTACATAATGCAATGAATTTACTTCTTTCACAGTGAAAAAACTATGTATGAGATTTACGGCCCTATATGTTCCGGTGTAACTTTTATCACAGTTTTGCGGGGTAAATCCTGAGCAACGCTGGATAATAGCTGCTAGTCATCTATATATAAATTGCATGTCTGTGACTTTGCACTGTTATAAGATAAAAATTTTGACTACAAATGTAATTTTAAATTTGCTATTAATCAGTACCAAACAATAATTCTCAGTGAAGGCTTAATGTGTTTCTTAACAGGGCAACCTTGCAATGCTTTTGGAATGTTTACACAAGCACCTAATATTATTATGTATACGTAAATTACGTGTCTGAGACTTTCTACTGTTATATGATAAAACTTTAACCAAGGAAGGAATATCGAATTTATAATTAAATTTGCTATGTCAAAACCAAAAAATCATCTTAATGACAGCTTAATTCCGACTCAGCTATATTGTAATTATTCCATTAAAGGTATTTCCAAACACAATGATATATAAATGAATCTACAATTAGAAGGTAAGAAATATGTATTTTTGCACATAAGCTGTGCTTTTATCTAAAACAGAACCAAATTGATTTATCGGTTCTGAACTTTGATATGCATTCAAACATTCTGAATAAAATATTAGAGGCAATTGATTTTCCTATCAGAAAACTTCGCTATAGCTTGACGGAATCCTTAATTATTTTTTCAATTTAAATACTTTGAAATCGCGTTTTTATGATGGGTACTTAAAATATTTTTGTTTAAAACAAAAATAAAAATGCTAAAGTCTGATTTTTTAAAAATAAAAATGCTTAAGTCTGATTTTTCTTAATAAAAATGCCAAAGTCAGATTTTTGTTAATAAAAAAAGCTGAAGTCTGATTTTTACAAATAAAAATGGTAAAGGCTGAGTTTTCACTCTATATTAACAAAAAAATAGACAGCCGCTTCCGCCGCTGAAAAAAAATATTTTAAAATATAGATTTTCTATCAAAGCTAGCACCGAACCTATGAACCTAAACCATCAGATAATTCGCAGTTTTGCATGGTGATTTAGAAAAGTTTTTAAATGTGTCACTTATTTTGTTTCCACTGGGATATTTTTACTTTCCTTATATACATAATGTATAAGGGAGGTATTGTGACGGGGTCGAAAATTCGAATTCGAGTTTTTGACGGGAGAACACGTTTCAAGCACCCCTGATCACGAATCAAACATTTTTGAAGCGATGGCTGTGTGTGCCTGTGTGAGTGCGTGTGTGTGCCTGTGAGTGTGTGTGTGTGTGTGTGTGTGTGTGTGTGTGTGTGTGTGTGTGTGAAAGTATGTGTGTGTGTCAAAGTATGAGTGTGTGTGTGTCAGTGAATCTGTGAACGATAACTGATGAACGAATGGACCAATTCGAACGAAATTTGGTACGGGAACCACAATCTGTAAACACTAGAAGCCCATACCTTTTATATGTAATCGAATTTTCCGAATCCCCCTAAATCTTCGAGTGAAATTTTAAAAAAATCGTCAAAGAATCAAAACCGCTAATAAAATTACGCAAATAGACATTT
This sequence comes from Amaurobius ferox, assembly GCA_951213105.1. Taxonomy (NCBI): domain Eukaryota; kingdom Metazoa; phylum Arthropoda; class Arachnida; order Araneae; family Amaurobiidae; genus Amaurobius; species Amaurobius ferox. The sequence continues at coordinate 103,246,286 of OX578147.1, forward strand.
CTTATGTAATTTTTCATTAGAAAACGATTGACATAAATTTTAGAACGCTAGCGTTAGAGATATTGCATGTTATTGAACGTTAGAGATATTGCCCATTTTTCAAAAAAAATATCAAAAAGTCATATAAAATAAAAAAAAAAATATTTCCCATTGAGAAACATGTTCACTTTTCATATGCAATACCATGCGATAAATTGGGTGACATCATTCTCGTGGATCTAACTCGTTTCATCTATGACAAAAGATACTTTGAGTAATACTTTTGTATTTGAACGCCAATAGTCATTTATCTGCTGTAAGAATAACTTATTTCTCCGTCCATAACGCTTGGCGAGATTTTAGCGACGAATTTGTTGGAATGCCGCCAACTTGGCGACGTTTTTAAATGTTGCTAAATTAACCAAAAAATCGCAAAATGAATAGAAATGATGCTAAATCAATGAAAATGACGACTCATTGACGAAAATTCTATATCTTGGAAAGAATATAAATATCTACTCTAAGAATGAGATTTTTTTTAACTGTAAAAGTTGTAAATTCATTGCATTATATAAGGAAAGTCATGTGTTACCCACTTCTGACTTTTTTTTTTTTGTAATTTTGCAAAGAAAAAATTAACCCTATTTTTGAATTGAAAATGTTATTTCCTGTCATTTATCTTCAAAATATAATATTTTATTGTTAAAAGCGATGTTGCTATTTCAAAAGAAATAATGTTTAAATTTAATGAGACAAAACTCGATTTTTATGGCACTATTTTATATAAAGAAAGTAAAAGTTATATGCAAATGAAATGTGTATACATTTAAAGTGGGCACCATATTGAAGCAATTCTTTCTTATATTCTATAAAATACAAATATTCTATGTTATTTCCCAGTCTTCTAATGCACTTATTAAATCCCTCGAGGTAAAAACAAGTTTTTTGAAATCAAATGCCTTCAAATCCCACATTTTTTGTTTGAGATAAATCAAAATTGACGTGAATTTAGATAACACGTGTGTTTAAAAGCTCTGAGGAGGGGACGGGTGGGGTTAGAATGGAAATGACATTTTTTCCTTATTAAAATATATTTATTGTAATTTTATTTAGAAATCCATGTCTAAAAATATCGATATTACAATTTTCTGATAAAATGGAAATGTCTGAAGAAAATGAGTTCTTAAAATGAAACACATTTTAAATTACACGGTTTTAAATGCACTGAAAAGTTAAAAAAAATAGCTACCGCAAGTATAGCATTATTTTAGCTATCATAATTATCGCATCAATTTAGCAATCACAATTATTGCAACCTATGCGCCAAAATTGTATTTTTGGCCATAGAATAATTGTGTTTTCTGGGAATACATATTATTTAGTAAATATTAATGTTAGATACATATTGAAATAAATGTGATGTAATATTTTAAGCAAATGTCAGCATAATTATATATACATATATTTTAACTAACATTTCTATATATAAATAAGCTTTAGGTAACTTATTGTATGTATAAATATGCTGACGTATTTTTTGAAGATTGCTAAATAGAAAATTAAATGAATTGGATGTAATCCTTCTTATATATATTTCCATGTTATCACGTCTATTGCTCCTTAAAATTCTGGTAATGTTCAAACACACTCATTTTATGAATGCCCCACGTCTTCAGTTTTTGTTACATGTGACCAAATATGTTATGATATCTACAATTTTATTTTAACTTTTTACCAAATTTTAATAAAACCATGCCACTTTAAACGTTTCTTTAAATGTAGATGTTTGTTTTGTAGTCTTTTGCAAATTTGGAATCAATTTTTCAAATATGAAATAAAACTTTTTTTTTATAATACATAAGGTACTTTATATATAGAAACATCAATTCATAAGTCACAAATAACTGTATAACGTGTAAGAATTTTCTAATTTAAATATACTTTATATAGAAGCGAAGCTGAATATTGGACTCATTTTAAGTGTCTTATAATAATGGGAATACACACCTTTATATATATATATATATATATATATATATATATATATATATATATATATATATATATATATAAATATATATATATATATATATATATATATATATATATATATATATATATATATATATATATATATATATATATATATCGCAATTATCTCAAATATGAAGAAATATTGTATTGTTATCTTGTTATCGCAAATAAATATATGTGTAGAATTTTAGAAATATTGACACGGAAAAAGAGGATCAAAAAGTGATTTTATTATTTGACCCAAACACATAAAAAAACAAACAATCAAAGACATGGTGAAACCGACAGAGATGAAACCTTGTATACATAGAAAAATTGGAACATTTGCTCAGACTGCTTTCTAAATAAAGCCACCAAATAAAATGTTCGATAGTTTGATTTAACATACTAGATTTAAGAGCATCAATAGATTTGAAGACAATGATGAGAGTTTCATCTGAGGGTAAAGAAGACACACACAGTACCCACAAATGTAAAATGAAGATATTTTTCGTGTCCGTGTTGATACAGGTATCTGTCCCATTTATCCTAAAGAAGATCTGCTTTGCCTATAAAATAGGTTAATACTTTTATCCAATGCTATATGCAGGGTGTCTCAAAAACATTGATCTCGGTTTTATTCCTTAAATATTGATTTTATACATATATAACAAGAAAGATCGATCATGCAAAAAGCATTGATTATGAAACACTTTTCAACTTCACTGCACTTTTATTTAAACATCTTTAAACTGCGATACATTCCTCGGTAACATTTTAAAAATTGTCACAGTATTACATTAATGTATTATATTTTTGAACTTAAAACTTAAACAAATGAAATTTATTCAAAAGACGTCATCGGAATATAAATTGAATGGCTCTTTATATAAAATCATCATTTCATTTATAAACCTTTTTCCATTACTTTTATTCATCACAATACTATAATAATTTATTTTATTTAAAAACTTAAAAGATGCAGGTACAAGTAATTTAACACTATGCTTAAAATTTCATCGAAAAAGTCGTTTGCATAACTGTGTAAAATCAATGAATGTTCCATTCATATCAGCTATATTGCAGACTTCATGAGCTAAATAATTTTGCGGTAAAGAAATGCAGCAATTCTTATACATCTCATTCTAGATCTTTTGGTGTTTACATTTCCATAAGTAAAAATCAGACTTCGTTGTAGAAATAATCGAAGTCTGATGATCATTTAAACTCAAACATATTGTAGTTGCGTTGTTTCAGTATGTATATGCACAGAATTTAAGTAAAATTAAAGCGGTTTTAGAACCAATACAACACTCAATATGAATTAAAAAGAATTTTAAAAATTACAATTTTGACACAATATGGATAGTATTGATCATTTAAACTCAAATATATTGTAATTGTGATGCATCAGAATACAGATTCAAAGAAACTAAGCAAAATAAAGGGGTTTTAGGATGGATACGACACTAAATATGAATTAAAAATATCTTAAAAAATCACGATTTTGACACAAGATGGATGCCATATTCTATTTTGAAGTGGGTCAAGTGATCTCTTCATATAATGGCCACGTGATCTCTTCATATAAAGGTTTTAATTGTTATTTTAATTATTATTTAAAAAAATATACTGAATATATTTTGCTGAACCTTTTTTTTATATTTTATGGGATAATTTGAATAATTCCCAAAACTTTCGGAGCCATTTGTGAATTTTTAATTCGTTTAAAAATGTTTGAAAAATGAGGTCCCATAGGTACCCATGGTTCAATGTATTTCACTTTTTCAACCCGGTTTCAAACAAATTGGGTGATATTATTCATTTATATTCCCACAGGTTCCGCAGACCGTCTGAACAACATACTAAAATTTCATTTTGATAAAATAACTTGTACAGCAGTTATCATGCTAACGGATCACCTTTTATTTTGTTTCCACTGGGACATTTTTACTTTCCTTATATACATAATGTATAAAGGAAGAATTGTGACGTGGTCGAAAATTTGAATTCGTTTCTTCAATGGGAGAACACGGTTCAAGCATCCCTGATCACGAATCAAACATTTTTTAAGCAATGTGTATGGGGGGGGGGGGGAGTATGTGTGTGAGTGTGTGTGTCTGTGTGCATGTGTCAGTGAGACTATGGAGACGATAACTGATGAACGAATGGACCAATTCGAACGAAATCTGGTACGAAAATCACAATCTGTAAACACTGGAAGCCTATTGTTTTTATACGTAATCGAATGTTCAGAACACTCCTAAATTTTCATGTGAAATTTTGAAAAAATCGTCAAAAAATCAAAACCGCTAATAAAATTACGCAAATAGACATTTCTTATGTAATTTTTCATTACAAAACGATTGACATAAATTTTAGAACGCTAACATGAACCGTTCTCGAGATATTGCACATTTTTCAAAAAAATTATCAAAAAGATATATAAAATAAAAATAAAAAATATTTTCTATTGAGAAACATGTTCACTTTTCATATGTAATACTATCCCAAGTAGCACCGGCACGTTCAGAGTACGTTCAGAGTGCGTTCAAAGATAGTGTTATAAGTGTTATAACGGTGTTTGGTGTTATTTGCACGTGATGTTCGACGTTCTACAATGGTACAATATAAGACGTTCTTTATCTGTGCCAAAAGAACGTGATATTGGAAGTTCTATAATAGTTCAACATAGAACGTTCAATTTTTGTGCGTATAAAGTGTACTGTTTGACGTTCTACAATAGTTCAATAAAAACGTTCCGAAGACCGTGTCAGAAGAACGTGATATTCGGCATGCTATAATAGTACAACATAGAACGTTCAATATCTGTATCGAAAGAGCGTACAATTCGCCGAGCAATAGTAGCACGAATAGCACGTAAAGTATTTTAGACCAATGTACTTTTCAATTTTCTCTCTCTTTTTCCTTCTTTCTCAAAGGTTAAGATTTCCTTTGAGTCTGTTTGCGATTTTCAGCCTTAAATCAGTAAAAATTTAAATATTAAAATCTATTGTTTCTATGTGTTCCTGTATTAATGTATTTTCATCTTTATTTTCTCATACTATATAATATAATATAGAGATGGTATTGTTTCCACAAAAATATACGTATTCAAGAGTTTAATGCTAATATATGTTTTAGGACCTCCTGAACATGTTTTGATTATCTTTGGAGTGATATCCCTCTGTCTGTACTGTGGTCGATTTTTTGTATACTAACTGCAACAAATATTAATGGATTTTTCGCGAAACTTTATATTCGGGTTTGTTATAAAAAAACCTAGAACTAGAAGGAAATTTTTTAAATTCCTGCGAAAACTTAGAACTTGATTCGAAATTTTATATTTTTATAACATGGGACAAAATTTGACATATTCATACATAAAAATATTTATTTATGGTTCAATAATAAATACCATCATTGTTGGGAAAAGAAACTGCGATACAATTTTTGTATGAGTGAAGTCATTACCCCAGGTAGACTCGGACATTTTCAAGTTTGGTATCAATCAAAAGATTTTTTCAAGTCCTCTAAATTGAAGGGTAACAAGCTATAGTAATGATTTGGCCCAACAATTCCAATTTTTCATTTTTTTTTCTTAATTTAAATGGGAAAAAAACTTGAGCTACTTAAGAATGGATTATGGTACGAATTGGGCTACAATTTAGTTAAATTTTTTAGTTTATGGTGTGATTAAAATCACGTCCAATCACGATTTTGATCCATAGTTTATTCCAGAAATTAAATGTTCTAACCTATTTTTCTGATGTATTCTTTTAATGTAGAACATACTGTATTCTTTTAATGTAGAACATATTTAATGTAGAACATCCCTGATATCGAAATGGGAGAGGAAAGGTATTAATTTACCCCTAAAAAGAATGGGACAGGAAAGGTATTAATTTACCCCTAAAAAGAACTGAAAACGTGATGTCAATCGATAAACATCAAGGGTTTTTTTTTTTAATCAAAGTGCTTCAGAGGGTTTTTTTTTTTTTTTCTTTTTTTTTCCCCTGCAAAATGTTCCTAGAGGATGTATTTTCTTTTCAAAACAATGTACATTGAACAAAATACGGTACTTGATTTTTTTTTTCTTTCTTTCTTTCTTTTTTAAATTTAGGGTGTGAAGATTATGATCACAATCGCGTCCAATCGCGTTTTCGACCCATAGTTCTTACCAGGAAATAAATGTTCACCCTTATTTTTCTGGTGCATTCTTTTAGTGTAGAATACGTAGTGCATTCCTGATATCCAAATGGTACCGGGCATGTATCAGTTTGCCCGTGAAAAAGAGCTGAAAACGGGATTTCAATCGATAAACATCGAAAGTTTTTGTCAAAGTGCATGAGTATTTTTTTAAAAAATGTTCCGAGAGAATGTATTTTCTTTTCAAGATACTATACGTAGAACAAAATAGGCTGATTAATTTTTCCTTTTTTTTTTTTTTTCTTGGTTTAGTGTGTGAAGATTATGATCACAATCGCGTAAAATCGCATTTTTAACGTATAGTTTTTTCCAGAAATTAAATGTTCAAACATAATTTTTTGATGTATTATTTTAGTGTGGAATACATAGTGCATCCCTGATATCGAAATGGTACCAGGCAGGTATTAGTTTGCCCGTGAAAAAGAGCTGAAAACGGGATTTCAGTCGATAAACATCGAAAGTTTTTGTCAAAGTGCATGAGTATTTTTTTAAAAAATGTTCCGAGAGAATGTATTTTCTTTTCAAGATACTATACGTAGAACAAAATAGGCTGATTAATTTTTCCTTTTTTTTTTTTTTCTTGGTTTAGTGTGTGAAGATTATGATCACAATCGCGTAAAATCGCATTTTTAACGTATAGTTTTTTCCAGAAATTAAATGTTCAAACATAATTTTTTGATGTATTATTTTAGTGTGGAATACATAGTGCATCCCTGATATCGAAATGGTACCAGGCAGGTATTAGTTTGCCCGTGAAAAAGAGCTGAAAACGGGATTTCAGTCGATAAACATCGAAAGTTTTTGTCAAAGTGCATGAGTATTTTTTTAAAAAATGTTCCGAGAGAATGTATTTTCTTTTCAAGATACTATACGTAGAACAAAATAGGCTGATTAATTTTTCCTTTTTTTTTTTTTTTTCTTGGTTTAGTGTGTGAAGATTATGATCACAATCGCGTAAAATCGCATTTTTAGCGTATAGTTTTTTCCAGAAATTAAATGTTCAAACATAATTTTTTGATGTATTATTTTAGTGTGGAATACATAGTGCATCCCTGATATCGAAATGGTACCAGGCAGGTATTAGTTTGCCCGTGAAAAAGAGCTGAAAACGGGATTTCAGTCGATAAACATCGAAAGTTTTTGTCAAAGTGCATGAGTATTTTTTTAAAAAATGTTCCGAGAGAATGTATTTTCTTTTCAAGATACTATACGTAGAACAAAATAGGCTGATTAATTTTTCCTTTTTTTTTTTTTTTTCTTGGTTTAGTGTGTGAAGATTATGATCACAATCGCGTAAAATCGCATTTTCAACCTATAGTTTTTTCCAGAAATTAAATGTTCAAACATAATTTTTTGATGTATTATTTTAGTGTGGAATACATAGTGCATCCCTGATATCGAAATAGTACCAGGCAGGTATTAGTTTGCCCGTGAAAAAGAGCTGAAAACGGAATTTCAGCCTATAAACATCCAGAGTTTTTGTCTAAGTACCGGAGTATTTTTATGAAAAATGTTCCGAGAGAATGTATTTTCTTTTCAAGACAATATACGTAGAACAAAATAGGGTATTTAATATTTTTCAATTTTTTTTTATTTTGTATAGGGCGTTATATAATCTCGTCCAATCGCGTTTTCGATCCATACATTTTTCCAGGAATTAACTGTTCAAACCTATTTATCTGATGCTGTATTTTAGTATAGAATCTATAGAATAACCTCGATATCAAAATTGGACTGGAAAGGTATTAGTTTGCCTATGAAAAGGACTAAAAATGTGATTTTAATCGAAAAACTTCGAAAATGGAACAAAATATATTAATAAAAATTGAAGTTATTTTTAATTTAAATTATTATTATGTTATTCTACGGCGGATATTGTATAGAAAAGGTTTAGAATACAAAACAGGGATATTTGACAAAATCTCTAGTTATACCACTAGATATATGTATGTATTCTTGTAGTATGAAACCTATAAATTTTCTGCCCTATCAAATTGGGAAGGAAAATTTTCGATTTTGGTGTGAAACGAAACCGAAATCATTTTTTAATTTTAATTTTCTCTTATCTATAGCCGTAGGATGTAATTCATGAAGTTTCAATATTCAGGAAGAATGTATTTCTTTACAAGATTATTTTCGTTGAGCATAATTCTTAAAATCCTCGTTTACGATTTATCTCGCATTTGAAACCTTAGTTTTTCCGAAAAGTGATCACTTTGAATGTGTTATATCTTGAAATGTGAAATTTTTAATTTTTTGAAAGAGCGCTTTTCCTTTTATGGTAAGGTAAAAATTATATACATTTTAACCGAAATTTTGATTTCATCACACAGAACCGTATTTTGATCCTCAATATCCCTAGGAAATGATCTGAAATACAGTCATTTGCGAAAATTGTAAACCACCTATTCGTATTCACTGACCGTATTGCTTCCTGCGGTGTTGCATCATCTTACAGAGACATATGTTGATGGGGGCAAAAGTTCAAGGGTCAGTTTTCTTCTGGTTTTCAGTCTGAGATAGAAGCTTAAGCAGAATAGGCTTAAGCAGAAATGTGAATGTTAGAACGACTGATATCTATAACATTATCACGAAACATCAAGATACAGGTGATGAAGTGGATGCAAGATGAAGTGGGTGCTCTAATAAACAAGCCCATCCGGTAACAACATTATACGGCAAATTATTATGCTTTCTCTCAAGAGTTCGTACACGAAAATAAAGTCTTTTCTACATTCAAAAGGATATAATATTAGTATTAGCGCTGTTTCCCGACGTCTCATGAATGTAAACTAAACGCTATAATGATAAAAAGAGACGTTACTTTGCAAAACGTGGACTGTTCAAGATTGGTGTCAAGCTCTGTTTTCCTATAAATCAACTTTGTGTCAATTTGCTTCACTCAAAATCATGTTGTATGACCAAAGGCAAAAAGTTTAATGAAAAATACATTGTTATCGTAGTGCAACATCGCCAAGTCAGGTGATGTGGGGTGCTATGTCAGCTTTAGGTACTGCTTCATTGTTCTTTTAGCCGAGAGGCCCTACCATGAATGGTTCTATTTATATGAATATGTTACGAAAAAAGTTAGTAACTCATATGCAAGTGCACATATGCACATGCATGATGGTACTTCATGCCACAGATCAAGTGTAGTATAGGATTACCTGCAGAGGAAATACATAAACGTGCTTGACTGGCACGACTAAAACCCTATCGAAAATTCAGCAAAAAAAATCCCATCAAATTTCGAATCTTTGATTGACGCAGTAAAGTACATGTGGCCCTTGTGCAAAGACATTTTAAGCGACTACTGCAATTTTCTCATTGACAAAAGTATGTCACATCGTATTCTGTTCATTACAGGAAACAAAGGTGACCACACAAAGTTCTGATTTCGGTCCTTTCATATACTAAAGAATGTAACTACTCATATGTGATGTTAGTTGTTTCTTTGAAATGGTTAATTTGCCATAGAATGACAGTTGGCAAATATAATTAGTGTTGCAAGCATATGAACAATAAGCTGTGAAAAGCAATTGAAAAAGTCGTCTTTTGTAGTCATTCGACCTTCATAAGCGGGCGGGTTCTCTTATTATGAATCGTAACACCAAATTAGAAAATATAGTTTTCTAAAAATTTTCTAATTTTTAGGGTTTTAGCAAAAAGTTACAATATAAGACGTATTGAACATGTTTGTGTCACTTTTAGAGTAGTTATCAGTTATCACCCTCTTTTCCCTGTCTCTGCGTGTGCAGTAGACGGGCGAGTTCACACTTCACACAAAAAAAATTATATTTAAATAACCTACGAAAAAATTAAACTATAAAATTGTCGTAATACGGAATATGTGATTAGATTAAAATATTCCTGAATTTCTGCATTAGCTTCGACAGAAATTGCTTCTCTCTCTCTGTATGTGTATACGGGGGCAGTTACCTAATATTTTGTTTACCATTTTTCCCATATATCGTTTCTATAAAATTCAGTGGGTTCGATGGATTCTTGAGGAGACACAATCCCCAAATATCCCCCCCCCCTCCATTGCAGACACCACTAATGTTCTAAATTATCCGTTCAAAAGTATAACCACAGCCGGTCTACACACGATGTAGACCGGCTGTGGTATAACACATGATTTAAAAAAAGTTACATTCAATAAACATGGTTCTCCTCGTGTTTATTGAATATATTTATTGTTGTAACTTGGGTAAATATAATTATGTTTGAACTGGAAAATTTGTAGCTAGAAAAATTGAATTCTGAGATATTTCGGAAACAGTCCCCAAATTATTTTTCAAAATTTTATTTTCATCCATAAGATTTTCTTTTACAGTTAAATATTACTAATTAGTTGTAGTTCTTAATATAAATATGCTTCTGCATGAATGTAACGTTCGTTAAAAAATAAAATAAAATATATGCATCTTTGGAGAATCCTTTTCAGAATTTCTAGTTGGTATCTGGCAACACTTATTCCGTGTTTACAAATTTGAATTTGTTATTTGTCGTTGAGTTGGATTCCCGCGCGCGCGCGCATGAACTGGTTCCACGGCCACTGAAGTTATCTGTTGAAGGTAAGTGATTTCATTTCAAATCTAGTTAATATAAAGTTAGGTTAGTTATCTAGTTAAGGTTTTTCTTGTTTTCACATCTTAAAAGCACAAATAACTTACGTGCATTTTCTGCATAGATATAATAACCTTGGAGTTGGTTCTACGGCAACTGAAGTTATCTGTTGAAGGTAAGTGATTTTATTTCAAATTACTAATTAGTTGTATTACTAATTATAACCGGAGTTTAAAACAAATTTCTGCCAAATTAAGAAAATTCGACCATAAAACTTAGGCAAAACCAAATGCGATATCTTCTACTTTTCATTCCATATTTCACAGTTATTTATGTGCATCTAAGAGGAAGAAACAGGTGGCTCCCAAAATTGTTCGTAAACTTACGAATTTCAAAGAAGTACTGCTCTATCCATTAATAAAAATTAATATTTCAGCATGGGAATTTTTTAATGATATCTATAACATGTTCTTAACAAAACTATATATATTTTATACATAGTTTTACTATGTATAAAATATTTTAAATACATAGTAAAACTTTTTTTAAAAAAAATTAATAATCAAAAAGTTACGTCACAAAACTCTTCGTACCTACAGTTTAAAAAAAATCTCTACATACAGTAAATATTATAATATTGTGGTAAATTAGTACTTAGTAGGATAACTTCTATATCCACAACAGCTTTTTAACATCTGTGAATAGCGTTTACTAGTTTTTTGTAATTTCTGCATCAATGTACCTCCATTCTTCGATCATTACTGTTTTTAGTTTGCTTCTCATTTTAATGTCATGTCTTCGTACTCTAACCTCCAGTTCTCTCCAAATGTGTTCTATTGGGTTTAAATCCGGTGACTGAGGTGGTGTTTTCAGAACTTGTGGACAATTATGAAGACACCAGAGGGGGGTGAATATTAAGGCACAACTTTGTGGACAATTATGAAGACACCAGAGGTGAATTATATACTTGTTGCCAAACACATATTCATTTGCTAAAATTTTTTAGTATTTTATAAAAAAAATGTCCTTTTAAAGTATCAGGGATTACAAATTATCAGTGTGTGTGTGTGTGTGTTTATGGACATGTTTGGCAGTTTACAATAACTGAAGCAACAAATAGAAACTATTTAATTGAATTTGAATTATCTTAATTACCTTAAAGGGTGTTTTTATCCTCTAGAAAAAAAAAATTCATGCGAACACTGCCATTAAGAAATTTTGAAACAATCTTAGTTGATCACTTCTGGATGTTTGTTTTTTTCTTTATGATTGAAATTAATGAGTAGCAAAATCTCTCATATGAAAAATTCTGAATACAGCCTTTTCCAATTTACAGCTTCGTGTTTACAAATGTAATTATTTAAATGTTTAATTTGTAAAAATAAATTATGTTCCTGTTTATAAAATCATACAATTAAAAATAAATCATTTAACATGCTGAGTGCTGCATCAGTCACCAGTGATTGTCAATATACTTTCTGTTTAAGCCGCGTTCGTCACCATTGATCTGACTATATATAATTTAAAAAATTATATTCTTAATTAAAAATTAAATAGTTTGAATATTATAAAAAATGTATCTAAATATTACTTCTTATCAGAAAAATTATTTTAATAGGTATTGTTGAAACACTGGATACACATAAATAGTTGTCCTGTGCAGGTTTCACAGAATGTTGTCACTTGTTTCGTCAATTTTCTGGCAATATCTTTGAACTTTCGATGCTCTTCCAGATCTTTGTTGTAATTTGTGACAAGATATTTGAGGTGTATAATTGCAATATTTCTACTTGGAATTCCGTCATAGCAACAATGTGAAAGATAAGACAGCTAATTTCTTTTGAAATTCTGTGATACTCGTATTATTTTTGGTTATATTTTAAAATATAATATGAGCATTTAGAACTGATGAAGTATTTAGTAGGAACTTAAAGACTAGCCAGCATATTGCAGCTTGAATGGAAAAGAAAACAAAATAGGCTCAGCGCTTAACGTGTTATGAAAAGACTACTTCATACCTGCCAACTTGTACGATTTGTCCATCACAATGTATGAAATTTGTTTCATTTTTACGATTATACGAAATAATCAAAAAATCTATGAATTTAATAGTTTTATTCGTAGGTTAGCGAATTCTAGTGACTGTGCTAGATTTGGCGGAAAACCACTAGTTTTAGTAGAAAATCGCTAGTTTTGGTAACATCAACTTGAAAATCGGAAAAACATTAATTGCGTTAGTGTTGCCGGTTTTAGGGAAAATTGGGCTTTTTTTTTCCAGTTTGCTAAAAAAAGATCACTAAGTTTGGCAACAACATAAAATCCATAAATTCTATATCAATGTTGCCAAATTGAACCGATGTGCGCAAATTCGGGTACTTTTCGGTAGAGTTTTTCCAAGATAATTTGGGATAGTTTTGAACAAGTTGCGTGGCAACGCTTCACGGAGTAACCAACACAGCTGCCGTGGCTTCCAAGATAATTTGGATGGTTTTAAACAAGTTGTGTGGCAACGCCTCACGGAGTAAACAACACAGTCGCCGTGGCGCCATTTGCATCTAAAATTACGTATGTGGATCCAACCCTCTGTAATTCACTTATAGTGATCGTGTCTTGTGGCAAAATGTCCAAAGTAAAGCCTGAACAATATTCCCAAGTGTTTAAACAATCCTACATTCAGGAGTTTTCCTGTATTATGCAGTCTCGCAAAGGTGTGCATTTTGCCTTTTATTCATTGTGTGCAAGTGATATAGGCGGCTTAAACGATGTAAAAGTACACGTGCGTTTCAAAAACATTGTGATTTTGCATTTAATTTTGAAAAGAATTCAAATGTTGGTTCTTTTTTTCATCAAACAACTGGAGATAACGATGTTACTAAAGCAGAATGCTTTTTTACTGCATTCATTATTGAACATAACCTTCCTATTTCTGTTGCTGATCATGATGGACCATTTTTCAAAAAAATGTTCACTCGCTGTGAGACTGCTAAAAATTATGAGTGTGGAAAGACAAAGATTAGTGCTGTTCTGAATGAAATGGCTTCGAGTGGAAAGGAATTATTGGTGGACTTGCTAAAGTTGACTCCATTCTCTATTGCAACTGACGGAAGTAATAGCAATGATGGTCAGTTGTAACCAATTCACAGATTCCCTATTATGTTGCATATCAAAGATAGTGAGTGAAGAAGAAGCGATAGACAAGCTGCATGCTCAGTTTTCTGCGTTTCAGGTAGGTGATATACCAGAACATATTGAAGAGGAAAACTAAATGGTCTTACATAAAATTGGCAAATGGTGCTTTAAAATACGATAGGCTTGGCAGAGTTATGTTATCAATTTTAACTGCCACATGGAAATGCTGAATGCGAACGCATGTTTAGTCAAATAAAGAAAAATGAGACACAATTTCGTAGCTCGATGTCTGATGCAAATTTAGAAAATTTGTTAATTAAGACCATGCAAAGAGGAAAATGTTACGAGCAAAAATATGATGACAAATTCTTAAAAAATGCAAAGTCACACCTATGACATGCTTAAAAACTCTAGCATACAGTGTTGAAAATTAATTGAATGTCTATATCAAGGTACAATAAAGGTTAATTTCATTAATTTCCTCAGTTGTATTGCCTAATGTTTTTGCATATGAAAATTGTACTCTAATTTTGTACTAATTTTAGATGTCAATTGTACTAATTTCAACATTTTGAGGTTGGCAGGTATGCTACTTCATCTTTTCATATTTCATTTCAAGCTATTTGTCATTCACCATAAATCTGCTTTCAGACTTTCTTATAAAAGATAAACTGGCAGGAATCATAAACAGGGTACTTGCTGCCCTTAAAAGCTTCTGGTTTTGATTTTTAAGGATCTTGAAACTACTTAAATTTGTACTAAAATTCTTAATTTTCTTACATATCATGGTTAAAAAAATACAATTAAAGTAGGAAAAATTATCTCTTAAATCCAAGAATGATCATCTGATTGTAAATTTGAGCATTTTTTCCCATCACCATATGGAACAAGATCATCAAGGTATTTCATATATTCCGATTCCTGTTTCTTCCACTGTCCATGATTACTTGAGTCTAACAATAAATTGCTGTAGCATCCATATTCAAGGTGTATCTGAAAAGCTGCAGGACCTTTTTGTATAGCATTTATTTCATTTTGCTGTATAATTATATTCATAACTGTCTAATCATTCAATCAGGAAAATGTTCTTCCATTTTTACGATTTTTTTGTGTCTCTATCTCATTAAAAGCTCATACCTTTCCTTACTTGTGTTTATTAACATAAAATTTCTGCTAAGAGTCTGACAAAGAATCTTTTCAAATCGGATTGATCCAGAATATGTCATTTTGCTTAAATTTAAAGATATTTCATATTGGTCACTGGAGAAATTTTTTATAGGCATTCCTTGAGATATTTGATATAGTGTTGAAATGAAATTATAATTATATTATGTGAAATTTGATAAAACTTCAATTACCTAATATTAATTCAATACTAACAACATTGTGGTATTAGTATTACTTTATTCATTTATCCTTGCATTTCACGTTTTATACAGAATGAATGATTAGATGGTTATCTACTTTGAACGAACACTGTCAATTTTTCTAATTGTCAAGTTGGATTTGCATGAAATATGAGTTAATTTGATACTTTGAAGTACAGGGTGATTATAAAAAAACTTAGCCGATATATATGCTGCCCCTAGAGCTCATACCTTTCAAGGAAGTGGAAAGAAATTTTGGATGCAGGTATTTTAAGGTATGCACTCAAGAATGATGTGAAAAAACAAGTCCTGCTCTCACAGTTAGGGTTACACTACAGTGACACAATTTTAAGATTTTAAAATGGCAACACCTGCTTTTTTTTTATTGGAATGTGATCTTCACTGTGAAAAACCATAAATGGCATTGAAACGGTACCTGCAGCATGAAAAATGCCTGTGCTAAGCAAAGACTAAAAAAAAATCATAACAACTGTGGCGCTCACCAGAACACGAATTTTTGTTCCATTGACGTCACATTTCACACTGTATGTTCGGCTCAGAACCCAGCCTGCTGAATCTCCTTCGAAAGGAGAAGAGACCAAGGTATGCAGATTTCCAAGTTTGGTGTAAGACACCGTCATGGTTGACGTCATCGCCTTGAGAAAGAAAAGGCATTGTGATTTGAGTGCTGCTTGCTTTCTTGCACTTTAACTTGACCAACATGACGCTTACAGTGAAACAGCGAGGTGAAATGGTAAAGCTGTATTACCTGAATGAGCAAAATGTTGCAGAGACATCACGTGTCTATCGCACAAACCATTGGCTATGATGATGCCTGTGTTCTGTGCAAGCTGTACGGGACTTGATGAGCAAATTTGAAGAAACTGGTTGCACATGCGATCGATCTCGGTCTGGACGACATTCCATTCCTGTTAAGGTTGTTGCAGAAGTGCATGAGACAATAAACGAAGGTCGTATTGCAGGTGCACATGGTGTTTCACAGATGCTCCATTTGCCGAATTCTACGGTCCGCAAGATTCTGTGCTCTGTTTTCCACATGTTTCCGTATCGGTTCCAGCGTGTCCAGATGTTGCACAAGTGGATGATAACCAACTAGGTTTAGATTTTGCTAATGAATTCCTCATCCGGTGTGACGATGATAACAGATGGCCTTTATGCATTCTGTGGGCGGACGAGGCACATTTCTCCTTGACTGGTAATGGGAATTCTGAATGCATTGGACTGACCAAAATCACCATGATGGGGTAGTCTCAGTTGCGTTACTCCACGTAAAAGTGACTGTGTAGTGCGGGATAACAAGCACCTTAAGAGGTTACTGTCGCAGGCCTATGTATGTGTACAGTAACGAGTGACCGACCGCTATGAAGCAATGTTAACCAATTACATCATTTCTGAATTGCAATGAGTGAAATGCCCTATCTGACATCGTGTGGATGCAAAATGGCACTCCACCACATGTGGGATCTTCTATGAAATGTTTATTGACAACAATTTGGTGACAAAATTATCTCCTGCCATTTCATATTTCCGTGACCACCCAGGTCCCCCGATCTCACTCCAGTGGATTTTTGACTGTGGGGATACATGAAATCCGAAGAGTATACAGGCAATCCGCAAACTCTATTTGATTTGAAAGATACCATCACATATGAGGTTCAACAGATTTCTCTTGCCATGGTATGTGCTTCAGTGTTATCCACCATCTGTTGCATGTAAAGTGTCATCGTGTGTGAAGGCGAGCACATAGAAAATTTATGATATACAATAAAATGTTTTGTTTTTCTGTCACTGGTCTGATCTTATTTGTTGTTTTCACTTTTTTCTTAGTCTGCCTAGCTCCGACGTATTTTGTGTTGCAGATACCATTTCAACTCCATTTATGGTTTTTCACTGTAAAAATCCCATTCCAATAAAAAAAAAGTAGGTATTGCAATTTGAAAATTTCAAAATTGTGTTACTGTAACCCTAACTGTGAGAGCAGGACTGTTGTGTTTTCACATTATTCTTGAGTGCATACCTTAAAATACCTGCATCCACAATTTCTTTACATTTCCTGGAACGGTATGATCGCTAAGGGCTCATATATCTGCAAAGTTTTTTTTTATAATCACCTTGTATATTTACATGTTGTCATCAAGAAAAGTGCCAAATGTGAATGTACAATTCAAAGCCCAAACTTTGTGCTATGAATCTGTATATATTATTGCAACTGTAAAAAAGTGAAGTCATTGCATAATGGACAGGAAACCATATGTTGACCACATCAGATTTGTTTTCCGTCATACTTTTATTGCCAAATACAAATATATTTTATGTATATATATATAATTAAATAGTAATCTTTTCCTTTTTGCTTTTATTTACATAGGAAATTTTTTTTTGTTGACAGACATTTTCTACCTTTGTTGGAGTGGCGGCTCTGTCTCATTTGCCCTTTCGAAAAAACTTTGTTTTTGCCAATAAAACTTGTGGATATGCTTGCTTATTTGTTACAGGTAATGTTATAAATGGAGTAGTATTTGCTTTACAGTTATATATTTACTTTAGTTTGAGAATAATAATGCAAATATAAAAAATTAAAAAAAAAATGTGCTGACCAGTCAAGGTCCGTAGAATATCTTATATATAAGGTTGTCTTATTCGTGGAAAAACTTGTCCCCGGAAAGAAAGACGAGTGACATCACTGCTAGACCCGTTTTCTGACAGACAAGAAAAACTGAGAAACTTTGATCGAAAACTATTTAAATATTTATCCAATAGTAACTGTATGCAAGCAATATAGAATAAAATAAAACAGTATATGCATAGTAAATGTGAAGTTTACGAAAATAAATTCTGTCGATATGAAAAGAAATAGCAAATTTTTGATGAGAGGGGAAGCTATTAAGATTTTAACATAAGAGAAATTTATACAAAGATTACTGAATGCTGTGTTGACAGATAATTGAATGGTCAGAGAAGAGCCAATAGTTGTTAGGTGCGTTATGGGAATCGGTTTGAGGATATAAATATATATTTCTAATCTAAATGGGGCAAATCAGTCATCATTTAAATATTGATTGTATTTCCGAGGTTTACAGGCATGAATAATGCAGTATAAATTAGAATAAATATTTTCAGGCAATGCATAGCTTTTGTGTAGTTAAAAAATGTTACATGTTTTTGAAAAAATATATTGTCCGGATTTGAGATAAAGTCAGGAAACTTTCAAAATCATCTGAAGAAAAAACAGTAATTGATTTAAATTTAAAAACACATATTTTATCAAACCATTGCAATAATAATTATTAGTCATGTCAAATGTAGTTTGTTAAGAATTTTTTTTTGTTAGTAAATTTGTTAATAAAGTTTTTGTTATGGCTTTTATATCTTGATCCTTCAAATTGCAGGGCTTCATCCTGAGTACGACAGAGTAGTTTCGATTCAATAAAAATGGTTTTTGTTCAAGAAAGGGATATTCATAAGTTAAAAGAAACTACTGTAATTTTATGAATAATTTTGTAAAAAGAAAATATATTTACAGTCTCATTAAAATGACACAATTAACCCTATTTATTTTAAAACAAACGTTGAATGGAATCTTTTTAGTTTGAAGCTACCTTCCACATAAGTATTAGACAAATTTCGGAGAAAAAAGAAATCGTCTTCGAATAAAATGATAAAAATAGCCTTTGTTTCTTTTAGCATAAAATTCCAGATGATACCTTCGCCCCCCCCCCCTTTTATTTTCCACAATTTTCCAACATTTTTTCTACGAAGTGCCGCTTGTTTTCAAATTGGAAGGTCTAGCAGTGACATCACAGTTCATCCAGAAATGTTACCATGGGGGGAATAGCGAACAAGACAACCTGTTAATATTCTATTAACCTTGCTAACCAGTAAGATTTTCAAAGTTCATTTTTAATTTTTCTAAAAGTTAATAGAAAACAGTTTTCCATCACCAAAGCACAAACACCTTCCATAATTTCAAGATTCCTGTTTGTTGATGGCATGCCTGAACTGTGATCATTATGAACAGACGTTTGTTCATCCTTGAAACAATTGCACCAGACTTTTGTGTCATCTCCATAGCATTATTCCTGAAAGCGTGCTAGAAAATCTTCCTGATTGTTTCAGACTCGGCATCAAGATTTTTACAAGACTTGCTGAATGGTGTTGCTCAACACGTTAGTTCATTGTGGTTCAAGATGGAGATACAGTAAGTATGAAAAACATAACAAACCCAGGTGCTTGCTTTCTTGGTTGTAACTAAGTCAAGCAGTAATGAAAGAATTCATGCATGCTCATTAAGGTCAAATGTATCTGCTGACACTGCCCTGCCACAGAGTTCGCACTAGTTTACATGA
This sequence comes from Amaurobius ferox, assembly GCA_951213105.1. Lineage (NCBI taxonomy): Eukaryota > Metazoa > Arthropoda > Arachnida > Araneae > Amaurobiidae > Amaurobius > Amaurobius ferox. Next base: position 103,265,919 of record OX578147.1, read on the forward strand.
AAGGAAATAAGGTTGAATACTTTTTGATTACAGTAATATGTCTATGATCGAATCAATAACATAAGTCCAGGCTTGCTTATACTTTAATAATTGCATTTTTAACTTTGTGAAAGACCATTTTTGAAATAGGACATTTCTAAACAGTTTTCATGGCTTTTGTATTTTTTATAATTTAAACAAAGTTGACAGTGTGATTGTTAATTTGTTATAGTTAATGAATTCTTTAATTTTATTATAGTTTTTTTTCTTTTTTTTTTTCAGGACTCTTTTCAACTAGAATATAGAATGAGTACTTTTCTAAAGGAATGCAAAGGAGCTCTTCCTTGTCAAGAATCTGAAAAAATATTAAAATGTTTAAAATAGTCGATTTTTTCATATTCTGTTAGACCAAAATATACACATGCTTATTGTACCTTAATAAAAATGAAAACTATGTAAACATTTTCTCATCTTTTTATTTAAAAGTTTATTAATGTGATTTTTTTTTTTTCAGCCCTTGGTGTTCAAGCAACTTAAAAAGAGTCATTACACAAATTTTGAAATTCATTCTTGATTAAAATAATTTTTTTTTTAAATTTCTGTTATACAGCTGGCAACTGTTTAACATTTTTAATGCTTCCATGTAAATGATGGACATACCATTGTATTTTTTGGTGGTGTGCGCAGAAATGATGGCTATAGCTGTCTTGAATATTATCCTATATTACAACGCATCATATTTTTATATATTTGTATCTTTAAAACTTGCCTAAAATTTTTTCTGAAAGGCAGTGAATCTACCATTAGCAGGTACAAGAAAAAAAATTTAGCGTGGTCTCAAATTTGGAAAAAACTATTTACACCCCCTAACTATTTATATCCTCTTTAGAGGTAAATGAGTATTATTTATGAGTTTAATTGTTAGGCTAGTTAAAAAGATTCCAATATACAGCCTCCAGGGATGTATCTAGAGAAATGTGAGTGGTGGTTGATTTCCAGAACAATTATAATTGAGAATATAAAATTTCGAAACAAGCTTTACGTTAATTCGCACACATAAACAGTATTAGTATTGTATACTTTTATATTAAAGAAAAACATTTGATAAAATTGAATATAACTTTTTTTAAATGTAATTATAATATGTATATTTTTTTGGATGAGTGGTGGTCGGCAATTGAGTGGTGGTCGGAAATTCTGAGTGGTGGAAACCCCGACTACTGTAGATACATCCCTGAGCCTCACTTCATTTGTGTGATCCAGGTGGATCGAGATCAACAATTAAAAAATTATTAGATACATGCTAAAGAGCAGTTATGATGCTACTCAATCTGCTTAATGAATCAGTTGCTAGTGAATGTGATATTTATATTTTGTCAATTGGAAAAAAAAAACTGAAACCAAGATGCTTGAGAATGCTGAACTAAGATGCCTTGTGGACAGACACCCTAGGGAACATGACATTGTTGGAAGAAGACTGATCTCGTACCAAAGGCATACCTTTCTTTGAAGAAGATAAGCCTACAATGTTTACAAAACCAATGTGAGCAGCTTAAAATATTCACCACTATAAAAAAAAAATACCTTTACTTTAATACCATAAAACATTGATTAAAACTATCATCCAGTTTTAGAGGCAAAGGCAGTTCTTGCCTTCATTATTGCTAGTTTTTAATTTGAAGGCCTCCTAAATTGGTTGATAATTTTAATCAACCTTGTATGCTGTTAAATAGGAAAATAATTCTTTTCTGCGTGTGTTTGTGGATTATTCCTGACAGCTGTTTGAGTAATTTTTTTTTTCTAAGCATTAGCTTTCCCCTGATTAAATTTATTTCAATCAAGACTGGACAACTTCAATTGGTGGTGTGGAAGGTATTTATAGGGGCCTGGAGATATTATCAAACTCAAATACAATAGAATTGTAAGAAGAAGCTGGGACCTAAATTATTTTTTCACTTCAATCAAGTTTTGTCCCTTTGGAAATAACTTCTATGAATGGTATTCTTCAAATGTTAATATTTATAGGATGAATTAAATAAAATGATGACAAAAATGTCCATCCCTGAGAATCAAAAGACAACATTTAAATTTTGTGCAAGAAAATCTTTGACACATTTAACTAAATGTTTGATTGATTAATATTGCTACTCATTCATTTTTTTATCTTATAAAATGTGTAAACGTTACAGAAAAATGTTTTAAAATTGAATAACAGGAAAATAATAGATAAGTTGAGGCTTTTATTTATATCTGAGTAAAAGAACATAAGTAATAATTTGCATACATATTATTTCAAAATATTAATTTTGATTGATTTTCTGCATTCTGAAATAAGTCATTATTTAAATTTTAATGTGACATTTACATAATTTTGACTTGTAAAGTGAAACAAATATTTAACATTATCATAGGATTTAAAGAAGTGGGGAGAGATTAATTAAGTTAATCAAATTCGAAGATCGTAGTTTTAACCTCACTTGGAAGTACATCACACATATATACATATATTAGACATGTAAATTAGTGAAAGTTAATTATAAAAAACCCTAACACCATTTCTGTTAAAATGAACTGGTTTACAACGTAAAATGCAGCGCAAATCAAGATTAATAAACATAGTACGTTTCGAAAATTAACTGGATTTTCTTCAGTGTAAAAATACTTTTTACATTGAAGACGGAAAACCAATTAATTTCCGAAACATACGTAGGTGTATATATCTTGATTTGCTCATCATTGTACGTCATAAACCAGTTCATTATTGGTTTTGCGTGTGTCAAGTCACGTGCCTTACCAATCTCCGGGGGGGGGGGGGTTCCAATCTAGGTGTCTTAACATGCTTATTCGACGTGCAATCTAACGTTATCAAATGGTTCTAGAAACACGTGCTTATCTATAGTACTATAAAAGTTCTCTGAACAATAGTATTCGACGTGCTATACCACGTGAAAAAGTTGTGTTATAGCACCAATTCTGTACGTACTTTTCGACGGTGTTTTGCTGTGACAGATAGACGTCATTCGGCACGTGCTACTAGAACGTGCTCTGTACGTATCCACAGTACGTACTGTGTACGTGCCCGTAGTACGTGATCGAAACGTTTTCGTAGTACTAAATCTGTATGTGCTGTGAACGTGCCGGTGCTACTTGGGATGCGATATATTTGGTGATATCATTCTCGTGGATCTAGATCGTTCCATTCATGAGAAAAAGTATTTTGAGTAATGCTTTTGTATTTGAACGCCAATAGTCCTTTATCTGCTGAAAGAAGAACTTATTTCTCCATCTATAACGCTTGGCGAGATTTTGGCGACGAATTTGGCGGAATGTCGCCAACTTGGCGAAATTTTTAATTGTTGCCAAATTAACAAAAATCTCGCCAAATTGATAAAAATGACGGTAAATCAATGAAAATGACGACTCATTGAAGGAAATTCAATATCTTGGAAATAATATAAGTATCTACTATAAGAATGAGAATATTTTTTTAACTATAAGAGTAGTAAATTCATTGCAATATATAAGGAAAGTCATGTGTTACCCACATCAGTTTTTTTGTAATTTTGAAAAGAAAAAATTAACCTATTTTTGAATTGAAAATGTTATTTCCTTTCATTTATCTGCAAAATATAATATTTTATTGTTGAGAACAATGTTGCCATTTCTAAAGAAATAATGTTTAAAATTTTTGAGACAAAACTCGATTTTTACGGCACAATTTTATATAGAGAAAGTAATAATTAAATGCAATTGAAATGTGTATGCATTTGAAGTGGGCACCATAATAAAGCAATTCTTTCATATATACTATAAAATATAAATATTTTATGTTATTTACCAGTCTTCTAATGCACTTCTTAAATCCCTGGAGGTAAAAACAAGTTTCTTGAAATCAAATGCCTTCAAATCCCACAGTTTTTGTTTGGCATAAATCAAAATTGACTTGAATTTAGATAACACGTGAGTTTAAAAGCTCTGGGGAAGGGAGGGGTGGGGCTAGAATCAAAATGACATTTTTCCTTTCTTAAAATATATTTATTGTAATTTTATTTAGAAATCTATGTCTAAAAATATCGATATTACAATTTCTTTTTAAATGGAAAGGTCTGTAGAAACTGAGTTCAACTTAAAATAAAAAATATTTGATTTATACGGTTTTAAATGCACTGAAAATTATAAAAAGTGCTACCGCAATTATCACATTATTTTAGCTATCATAATTATTGCATCATGTTAGCTATCATAATTATTGCATCAATTTATTTATAACAATTATCGCATCCTATGACAAAAAAAATTGTAAGTGTGCCCATAGAATAATTGTATTTTCTGGGAATATATATTATTTAGTAAGTATTAATCTTAGATTGATTTTGAAATAAATGTGATATAATATTTTAAGCAAGTGTCAGCATTTTTTTATATACTTATATTTTAACTAACATTTCTATATTTAAATAAGCTTCACGTAACTTTTTGTATGTATAAATATGCTAACGGATATTTTGAAGATTGCTAAATAGAGATTCAAATGAATTGGATGTGATCCTTCTTATATATATTTCCATGTTATCACGTCTATTGTTCCCTAAACTTCTGCTAATGTTCAAACACAGTAATTTTATAGATGCCCCACGTTTTCAGTTCTAGTTACATGTGACCAAATATGTTATGATATCTACAATTTTATTTTAACTTTTTACCAAATTTTAATAAAACCATGCCACTTTAAACGTTTCTGTATATGTAGTTGTTTGTTTTTTAGTCTTTTTCGAATTTGGAATCAAATTTTTTGATATGAAATAAAAAAAATTTTATGATACATTTATTAAGGTTCTTTATATAGAGAAACATCAATTCATAAGTCCCAAATAACTGTATAACGTGTAAGAATTTTCTTTTTTATATAGTATATATGGAAGCGATGTTGAATATTGAACTCATTTTAGGTGTCTTATAATAATGGGAATACACACCTTTATATGTATATATATCGCAATCATCTCAAATATGAAGAAATATTGTATTGTTATCGCAAGTAAATATCGTAAGTAATATCGTAAGTAATAATTATCGTAAGTAAATATCTGTGTAGAATTTCAGAAATATTGTCACGGGAAAAGAGGATCAAAAACTGTTTTTTTGATTTGGCCCAAACACATAAACAAATAAACAATCAAAGACATGGTGAAACCGACAAAGATGAAACCTTGTATACATAGAAACATTAGAAACATTTGCTCAGACTGCTTTCTAAATAAAACCACCTAATAAAATGTTCGATAGTTTGATATAACATACTAGATTTAAGAAAGGCATCAATAGATTTGAATATGAAAATGAGAGTTTCATCTGAGGGTAAAGAAAACACACACATTACCCACAAAAGAAATAGATTTTTCGTGTCTTTGTTGATACAGGTGTCTGTCTCATTTATCCTAAAGAAGATCTGCTTTGCCTATAAAATAGGTTAATACTTTTATCCAATGTTATATGCAGGGTGTCCCAAAACACAGTCGGCTTTATTCCTTAAATATTGATTTTAGACATATATAATAAGAAAGATCGAACATGCAGAAATCATTGATTATGAAACACTTTTCAAATTCAATGCACTTTTATTTAAACATCTTTAAAATGCGATACATCCCTCGGTAATATTTTAAAAATTGTCGCAATATTACATTAATGTATTATATTTGAAAACTTAAAACTAAAACAAATGAAATTTATTCAAAAGACGTCATGGGAATATAAATTGCCTAGCTCTTTATATAAAAGAATCATGTCATTTATAAGCCTTTTCCATTACTGTTATTCATCACAATACTATAATAATTTATTTTATTTAAAAACTTAACGATGGTGGTTCAAGAAATTTAACACTATGCTTAAAATTTCATCGAAGAAATCGTTTGCTTCTCTGTGTAAAATCAATGAATGTTTCATTCATATCAGTTACATTGCAGACTTCATGAGCTAAATAATTTTGCGGTAAAGAAATGCAGCTATTCTTATACAACTCATACTACATCTTTTGGTTTTTACATTTCCATAAGTGAAAATAAGGCTTCGTTGTGGAAATAATCGAACGTTGATGTTCATTTAAACTCAAAAATATTGTAGTTTCGTTTTTTCAGTTTGTAGATGCACAAAATTTAAGCAAAAATAAAGCAGTTTTAGGACGGATATAACACTCAATATGAATTAACAAGAACTTGAAAAATCCCGATTCTGACACAAGATGGATGCAATATTTTATTTTGGAGTGGGTCACGTGATCTCTTCATATAAAAGGTGTAATTACTATTTTAGTTTTTATTTAAAAAACTACTGAATATATGTTGCTGAATTTTTTTATATATTTTATGGGATAATTTGAATATTTCCTAAAACTTTCGAATCAGTTTGTGAATTCTAAATTTGTTTAAAAAATATTTGAAAAATTTGGTCCCATATGGATGTATTTCATTTTTTCAACCCGAATTCATTTCAAAACTAATTGGGTGATATTATTCATTTATTTTGCCGTAGGTCCGACAGATCGCCTGAACAACATACTAAAATTTGAGTTTGATAACTTCATTTTTACGGCAGTTTTCATGCTAACGGACAGACAGACAAACATAATGAACGAAGTCATAAACACTTTTCAGCTATGTTGTAAAGTGTTAATAAATTACACAGTTGCGTAAAAAAGGTACAGAATTTTATGAAATCGATAAAAATTTTCAGGGGATTAAATTTGAAGAAATACAAAATTTAAATTTTTATACGGCCCCCGTACAAAAGTATTTTCTATGAGTAAAATGTGCCCCATACACCAATAATGTTATGTACAGAATTTAAGCATGTTGTCATAAAAAGTCCCAGATATATGTTTGACAAATTTGGTGTGGGATTAATCACAAATTAAAATGTAAATGTTTATAGGAAGAGTGCAAATGACGCAACGCAGAAATGCATCACAGGCAAATAATATATGCCTCTTATCTTTATGGATCTTTGGCATGAATGGAAAACATTTTGAACAAGGTTTGTAGTCTTTGTGTAAAATTATTATTTCTACACAGTGTAGGTACTTCTGTACCATTGTATATTTGTCTTTTCATATCTCTGGGACTTTTTTGAAAAAATGCTGAAATTTTGTACAACAATTTATTAGTGTATGAGACACATTTTACTCATTGGGGAGATGTTTTTGTACGGGGGCAAAATAAAAATTTAATTTTTGTATTTCTTCACATTTAATTCCCGTGAAAATGTTAATCCATTTCATAAAATTCTGTACTTTTTTTGACGAAACTTTGTAATTTATTATATATGTCTAAGATCAATATTTAAGGAATAAAAGCCTAGGTCAATGCTTTTGGGACATCCTGTATACCCTATGCCTAACAAAGTTTTATTTTGTATGAGTAAATATTTTTTAAATGATTATATCAAAGCTAGTATTTAGAAAATCCCATAATTTGGACTTTTTAACACATCTAATACATGCTGAGATCAATGTTGGATTCATTAGTCATTTATGAATATATTGCCGATGACCGTTTTCAGTCATACTGAAAAATCTATACAACAGTATTGATGTAGTTAATTTTAAACAAATTGGGTTATAATACGAATTAAATTAAATTTATTACTGAATTATGAATACATTTTTATTAGTCTGAATATTTTTATTACTATGAATATATTTTTATCAGTATGAATATTTTTATTATCATGAATACATTTTTATGTCTATAACCGTTTTCGATCACATTGTCACATTGAAAAAACTATCCAACCGTATTGATGTAGATAACTTTAAGCAAATTATAAGTGTGGCAAAACAAAGTATAAAATCAATTACATTTATTGAATAATGAATGCATTTGGATTGTTATGAATATTTTAATTATTATGGGTACATTTTTATGTCGATGACCGTTTTCGATCGTATTGAAAAATCTATACAACCGCATTGATTTAGACAAGTTTAAGCAAATTGAAAGTGGTGTGATACAAAGTATATATATATATATATATATATATATATATATATATATATATATATATATATATATATATATATATATATATATATATATATGTATATATATCCAATAAATTTAGTAACTAATGAATACATTTGTATTATTATGAATATTTGAATTATCATGGACATTATTTTTATGTCGATGACCGTATTCGATCATACTGAAAAATATATACAACCGTATTGATGTAGATAATTTTAAACAAATTGTTAGTGCTATAAATACAAATACACATATTATATATGAAATGTATTAGTTATCGGTTTACTAAATTGTAATAATAGTAGAAATAGTTGCGCAGATAAGTAAATTTTAAGATATGTTAATTGTTTTTTTTCATGGAACATAACAATGAATGTTCGTTGTGCAATAAAGAACGATTCGTTGTGTAATAAAGAAACAAACACATATAACACATCTTTAAATTTATGGATGTTTAAGGCTACTTTACCTGAAAAATTGTTCAAATGCAATCCGTTATTTTTCGAAATTTACTTAAAATTTATTATATATAGCATTTTGCTTATTTTCAAAGTTATCTTAATCAATTATAAAAAGTAGAAATTAAAAAAAATATCAATTGTATAAACTATAACCATATTAAAGTTTCTGAGCTGCTGTTGGGATGATGCTAACCTAACATTTATTAGCCTCTTGTTCTGCAGATCTTAAACAAATCTGTCCTAGCTATAATTATAAATTTGTAACCACTATATCTTTTATTTGTCGTTGATGCTGGAATTGGGCCGTTGGTTTAACATAAATATGATGCTTATTAGAACACCTTATCATAGTATATTTTTATGTAAGGTCATCACAATCTTAAATTCTATATATAGATATTTAATTGCTCTTTCAACAAGAGAAAACTCTTTTTAAACTAATGATTTTTAAAGCATCACTGATTGTCAAGATACTTAGTCCAATCTGGAATGATTCTTTAAACAGTACGTATCTTTTCGGTTTCTCAATATTTCTTTCTTCTAAATTTCAGCATAGAATGGTCCCTATGGATCATCCTCCTTCTAGCCTGAAGGCAGTTTTACAACATTGCTACATACCACACTGTTTGACTGGCTGGGTTGCTTAGGATGGTTCAGCCCAGACATATTCTAATTGCTTATCACTTTGTCACGTGATAGCTAAGTTGCACCAGTTTTGTGGTTTATCTGGAGACACTTTGTTTACGGTATGTCTTCAGCATGGCACAATTATAAATATTGGGCAAATACTGCGTATCTGGGCATTTCATTGAAAATATTCCCAATACTTGGAATATATATTTATGTCAATATTGGCTAAAAATGGCCAGCTAATATTGGGCCTATGTTTATATTGTCAAAATGTCTACATTTGTGTATTTAACCAATACTGGGTCTATATCGGCTGTTTATATTGGACCGATTTTGATATGCTATTACGAGTGCTATAAATTGATATATTTATCTAATGCCTTCAGAGAGCTCAGGTTTTTTGAGGCAATAATGGCTAGTTCATAAATGCACAGAACTTATTATTCATAGTTTTGTCACTGTTATAACTACCATCGTGTCTATTACAATTATGCTTCTTTTGTCTATTATAATTATGTCACTTTTGTCTATTATAATTATGCCACTTTTGTTTATTATAATTATGTCACATTTTTAAAAACAAATAAATACATTTAAAAGGCTTGAATTTATTACTGATATAGATTTAATTTATGCATAACATTTTATTACACGATTTAATACGTGGGAACAAGCATTTTTTAACAAAAACTTACATTTTCATTATTTAGATATACTCTAATATGCGTGTGCATATCTAATTTAATAACTCAAATATTTTTCGCGACAAACGGTTGCTAAGCAAAGCCTCACTGTTTCAAGACAGAAAATAAGAGCTTCCGATCGAGTTATCTCAATGTACAGTGCTATGCATGAATAAACAAATATGTTTCACACCATTCTCCAAGGAAGCATGGTTGGGTATCAATTAATTAATGTCAAGGGAAAGCGTGCAGTTGAATATTGATCTAAACATTGACCAGATAGTCTGCGCTGTTCTTATGCGTAAGCCTTGTCATTATACAATAGAGTTTTGAATAGGAATAGTTAGTTTATCATTAATAATTAAATATTTCAAAAGTATGCTAAAGCAGCTGTTATCTTAAGAAGATGAACTTCTTTGGTTATAAGTGACACGTTGTTATAGGATAACTGATAGGTTTAAGAAACCGTGATTTTTGAATATTGAATATTTAATAATTATAGACCTAAATAATATTTTACATCAAGTAAAATTTATTTATTAGTATATTCATTATAAATGCAATATAATTACTAATAATAATACAATTAACTCAATAATTGTAATTTTTATCATTACGAAGAGTTTTGAAGCAAAATTACTGTACAGATTAAAATATTTCGTATTAAAATAAAAGTTAAATTGTATTTAATGTTAACGTGAAATTCATTATTTTGTAATATATAACTACTTAAAAATACTGCATAGAGTGCAACCTTAGAATCCACCGATTTCTCAGCATGTAAAAGAGTTATTTGCAAACCAATTTAACTTTTAATACTTTTAATTTTAACTTCTTATTTTCAGTTTTAACTGCAAATCCTTTATCAACACTTTACAACAAAGTTGAAAAGTGTTTATGACTTTGTTCATTCTGTATGTCTGTCTGTCTGTCTGTTAGCACGGTAATTGCCGTAAAAATGACTTTATCAAAATGAAATTTTAGTATGTTGTTCAGACAGTCTGTAGAACCTATGGGAATATAAATGAATAATACAACCCGATCAGTTTTGGATTGAACACGGGTTGAAAAAATGAAATACATTGCACCCTACGGGACCTAATTTTTTAAAAATTTTTTAGGCGGATTCACAAATTGCTCCGAAGGTTTTAGGAAATATTCAAATTATCCCATAAAATATATAAAAAAAAATCAGCACAATATATACAGTAGTTTTATAAATAAAAATTAAAATAATAATTACACCTTTTATATGAAGCGATCACGTGACCATTATATGAAGAGACCACCTGATCCACTTCAAAATAAAATACGGCATCCATCTTGTGTCAAAATCGTGATTTTAAAAGTTCTTTTTAATTCATATTTAGTTATGTATCCGTCCTAAAACCACTTTCCTTTTACTTGAATGCTGTGTATCTACAGCCTGAAACAACGCAATTACAATATATTTGAGTTTAAATGATCATCAAACTTTAATTATTTCTACAACGAAGTATAATTTATAACGTCTGACAATCTAACCTCTGACAAAACTCTAGCAACAAATTCTAGCGGCATATTGCCAACTTGGCTAGTTTTTTAATGTTGCCAAATTGACGAAAATGTCACCAAATGGATAAAAATGACAATAAATCAATGGTAATGACGACTAATTTATGATTTATATTTAGTCGCCCGTACGTAATGCTTGGCGAAAAATATCTCGGGAGGTCGTAAACTAGGCAACTATTTAAAATGTCACCAAATTCATGATAATGTCACTAAATAGATAAAAATGGCTCTAAATAAGAGATAATGCTTTACAAATTTTTAATTCCACCTTTGACGGGCTTCTAGGTTTAATAGATGGACTATATCGCTTATTAAGGATGTTATCAATATTATTAATTATTAATTTAGATATGTGTGGAATGCAAGTTAAATAGGTACTTTGAAATAGTATTACATGGTGTCACCTGGAAAATTGCCAAATGTACAATTCAACGCAAGAAAACACAGTACCTTGGATCTTATATATTACTTTTTGACTGTAAAAGTAATAAATTTACTGCATCATATAACAAAAGTCATGTGTTGCCCACATCAGATTTTTTATTTTTAAAACATATATTCCATTGTTTAGGACAAAAAGGCCTGATATCAATCGCATTCAAATTCCGTTTACGTTTTAACACCATCTAAATTCTATTTACTGGACTCTTTGAGGAGTGAGATTCTCTTGCGGAACATTCATCAAAGTTGACGTGAATTTCGATAACCTGTGGGTTTAAAGATTCCTGGATGTTAAACGCTGTCTGGATATTGAACGTCTTTTGTACTTCAAAAATATATAGCTATCGATTTATTTTACGAAAACACTTTCTAAAAGTTTTGAAGGTATGCAAAAGTTTACTAAATTCTACCTTTTATTCTAAATATCACAAGTGTTTAAAGGAATATTTGAGAATGGTTTATCTATTGTACTAGGTTTGGAAAGTTTTAGCAGACGTTCTGATTTAAACCTTTGAAAACCTGAAATGAATGCATAAAGGGACCAGAGGCACAGCCTTACATTACATCAAATTAACATGAATAATTTTATTTACCCTGTGTACAATATATTTATAATCCCAAGTAAGGGTTTTGCGTATTCAAATTTATAGGTTTTTTTCCCCAACAATTTTGTCATTCACAGTAACCTTTTTTCCAAATGTACCGAGCTGGACGTACCAGTAAAGACCATTCTACTTTAATATGTAAACAGGGCGATCGTGTATGAGGACCATGCTATTGTATTACGGCTGGGTATCTTCACTCTGAAGATATCCTTTCCCGACCATGCTTATAATTACTCAAAAATTAATATGTCAGTTGCATGCTCTGGGTTCTAATAAAATATATACAGGGTGTCCAGAAAGTTCCGCAACGGCCCAATATCTCGAGAAATACACTTCGGATCGTAAAATAAAAAAACACGTATTCAATATTTTTAGAAAAGCTATCCAATGATACCAAAATTGATCCCCCTCCCCCCTCCTGGTGGGTGGGGGTGGGACAACTTTGAAATTTTCAATTGCAACCCTCATCTTTTATCGCAGATTTGGATTCTACAGAAAAAATGACATACATTTGACCTACGATTTTTGATTTTTGCTTTTTTGAATAAAATGTAATAATATTATTTTACTGATGGATACCGATTTAAAATATTTTTTTTTTCATAAATAAACAATTTCTATAAAAATTTAGCCGTTTAATATTGTGTATAAGTCTAATTGACAAACATATACCGACTTAATCATTTGCATTCCTATATGTTTTAATAATTTAATTATTTTTCATAACAACATGTTTGCTACGTATGACTGTTTCTAATCAGAATATAAGAGCTTCTGATGCGATTATCTCATAAAGGCTTTATGCAAAAATAAACAAATATAATTTGCGTGGTTCTTTAGATACTTTCAAGAATACATGGCAAGGAATTGATTCATTAATGCCTCGGGAAAGAGAGTAATTTAGCTTTGATTGAACTTTGATCAGATATATACACATATTTGCTTATATATATAAGTTAACATGTTTAATAAAGTTTTGTATGATATACGTTAGTCTGTTATAAAGAGTTCATTTTAGTAAATACATAGTACAATGAAAAACAAGGAAGACCAATCATGCATAAAGTATTTAAATATCTCTAAAATACGACACATTCAGCGGGGATATATTTTACATTATCACAACTGCAATAATTTATTGCATTTGAAAACTTAAAACTTTATCGAAAAAAAAATGAAATTCATTCGAATGTTGTGATCGAAATATAAATCTCTATGTAAAAGCAATACATATTTCATTCATATCAGTTTCATTCCAGACTCCAGAGCTAAATAATTGTTCGTTAAAAAATTTCAGCAATTCTTATACAACTTTATCTTACAATCACTTGTTTACATTCTGCATCCATTAAAATCACGTTTCGTTGTAGAAATAATCAAAGTTTGATGATTATTTAAACAAAAAAAAATATAATTGCATTGGCACAGTAAATACGCAAAAACAAAGCGAATTTAGGACGAATGCAACAATAAATATAAACGTAAAAGAACTTTAAAAATCACGATTTTTAGACTATCAAAAAAGATGGATGTCATGTTTCATTTTGAAGTGGGTCACGTGATCTCTTCATGTAATATGGGTGTAATTATTATTTTAATGTTTATTTAACAAACTACTGAAAATATTTTGCTGAAAATTTTGTTATTTTATGGGATAATTTTCGAAACAATTTGTGAACAATTGGCTTAAAAAATGTTTAAAAAATTAGGTCCCATGGGGTTCAATTCATAACACTTTTTCAATCTGAGTTCAATCCAAATCAAATTGTGTGATATTATTCATTTATATTCCGACATGTCTCTCAGACTGTCATACTAACATCATACTAAAATTTCATTTTGATAAGGTCTTTTTTATGGCAGTTATTGTACGAAAGGTCAGATAGATAGACAGACAGAATGAATGAACCAATAAACGTTTTTCAACTATTTTCGAAAATGTTAAAAATGTGAAGTGTAGTAAGAATATTGTAATATTACGCCAATCTAATTTAATCCAGCGATTTACAGCCGATATGTTACTAAAATAAAAATGTTAATATATAAAAATATAAAACTAAATAATTGCTGAAATCAATTTTTCTGAAAATATTTTGACAATAATAAAAATCTGATGTGGGCAGCACATGACTTTCCCTGTAGACTTATATTCACGTTCTCTTTATTTTAATTAAATTTATTTCACTTTTATTTCAATTTTCGTTCTCATTCGGTAACCGGACTTATTTTCAAAGGTGGCGTAGAGAAAATACGAAAAACTAAAATGTCTCGAGAACGGCTAGTCCTAGTGTAATGGGGTTGGTCTTATTCTTTTCGTCGTTAAAAATTACGTATTAAACGAGCAATTGATTGATATATTTGGGTATACCTAGTTCTTAAGTTTAGATTTTGATGATTTTTGCGGGCCATTTTGCAAAAAAAGGCAGGTTATTTTTTTCCGAAGCGTACCAAAATCTAATCAATACCAGGGTAAACCACAAGTGACTCATCTACCGAATTTGGTGAAATTCGGTCCATTAGTTTTTCAGTTAGAGTGGATACAAGCTTTTGCGGGCCATTTCGCAAAAAAAAAGGCGGGTTCTTTTATCCCGAATCGTACCCAAAACTAATCAGCACCAGACCCGCCCGCAAGTGACTTACCTACAAAATTTTGTGAAATGCGGTGTATTAGTTTTTTAGTTAGAGTGGATACAAAATCTGCACAGACAGACAGACACACAGATAGACAGACAGACACACAGACACATACACAGACTTCACGCTAAAAAGACTTTTTTCGTATTCTAGAGGTCTCGAAACGTGTAGATCCGTCGAAAACTCGAGTTGCGATTTTCGACATGATTCCAATACTTTCCTTATACATTGCCATGTATTGCAGGGGAAGTAAAAATTATTAATAATTATGCAAAATTTAAAATAAAATGGATCCGAAATATTTTTAAATAGTTTTTACATGTTTTTTGTGAAATAAAAATGAACAAATTCCAAAAAAATTCTTAATATACTGTTGTTTAAAGTGTGTTCTTCAGAATCCTTAGGTTCCCACGAAGGATTACAGATGTGATTGTTTTCCTGCAAATTTATTTAAAAATAAAAAATTAACACTTAAAATCTGCATACGCAAATTGAAACACAGTGTACTTTATATCGTTTGGAGGTTCCACATAAAATTAAATTTCAAAAGGGATCAACATCTGAAAATTTTTGAGAAGCACTGTTTTAGAACATGGATGGAAAACTGAAATGGTATACAGGAACATAGTATCAATTGCTTTTAGAAAATAGAATTTTTTTACGCTTTGTAATAAATACATCTATTCTCTCATCAAAATTAGAATTTTATTTGTTCATTTTTCATGCATTTATTCTTTAATAAATGACCATTTATTTAAAAATCTGATGTGGACAACACATGGCTTTCCTTATATAATGCAATGGATTTACTATTTTTACAGTTAAACAAAAATGTTATTCTAATAGTAGATACTTATATTATTTCCAAGATATTGAATTTTCTTCAATTAGTCATCATTTTCATTGAAATAGCTTCATTTTCATTAATTTGGCGAGATTTTCGCTAATTTGGCAACATTTAAAAATGTCGCCAAGTTGGTGACATTTCGCTAAATTCGTCGCCAAAAGCTCGCCAAGCGTTATGGACGGAGACATGAGTTATTCTTACAACAGATAAATGATTATTGCCGTTCAAATACAGAAGTATTACTCAAAGTATCTTTTCTCGTGAATGGAACGAGTTAGATCCATGAGAATGATGTCACTGAATTTATCGCATGATATTACATGTGAAAAGTAAACATGTGTCTCAACAGATAATATTTTTTTTTAATTTATGGGATATTTTTCATAATTTTATTTGAAAAATGTGCAATATCTCGAGAACGGTTTATGCAAGCGTCCTAAAATTTATGTTAATCGTTTTCTAAGGAAAAATTACATAAGAAATGTCTATTTGCATAACTTTATTAAAGTGTTTGATTTTTTGATGATTTTTTCAAAATTTGACTCGAAAATTTAGGATGGTTCTGGACATGCGAATGTGTTTTAAAACTGTAGGCTTCCAGCATTCATGGATTGTGATTTTTGCACCAAATTTCATTCGAATCGCTCCATTCGTTCGTGAGATATCGTCTCCACAGGCTCACTGACACACACACACACACACACACGCACACACACACGCACACACACGCACACACACACACTTTCACACACACACACACACACACACACAGACATCACCTCAAGAATGTTCGATTCGTGATCAGGGTTGCTTGAAACGTGCTCTCCCGTCGAAAACTCGAATTCGAATTTTCGACCCCGTCGCAATACTTCCCTTATACATTATGCATATAAGGAAAGTAATAACCACTTTATCCTATTTTTATTAATTTTTTTTATCACTGAAAGAAATAGTATTCCGGAAGTTTATGAAGTTGGGATTTTGTTGGATAAGCACGATAAAAAATTTCCTAAACCAATTTCGAGCGCTTTTGGAAATATATTAGTTTGTGCGTATATATATGCGAGTTACTTAGGTATGGACGTGATAACTCAAGTGCGATTGCACTCTCTGTTTAGTTTTACATATGTAGGTACACTAGTTTAGGAATTATACTTACGGAACCTCAACATTTGTTACGGCTAGTTTCAGCTGGGATTGGATGGAAACAGTATGTACTAGCGAAAAACTAATGTTCCTGAAATATCTCTTGAATTGAGCGTGGAGATCCGTAGAAAAAAATCCAAAAATTTACATGGATTATCATGTTTGGGAGCTCTTATTAGAAGTATAATATGTATATCTACATAGTGTGTGTGATTAAGCAGAAACAAACATACACGTGATATGTTTATGTAAAAATGACGCAATATTACATTCATGATTGTACATTCTTACTTTCCTTATATACCTAATGTATAAGGAAAGTATTGTTGTTGTTGTTGAGACCCAGACCGTCCGACCTACCAGAAAGGTGTAAGGTAACTGTATGGACGGCCGGGAAGTGACACCCAATTTAGACCGGAACCCAGTGGGGGAGGCATCCACAGGGACCGTACCCTCCTTCCCCTACCACCAACCTCTCGGAAGGACTTACGGACCCACATGTTTAACGTGATCGTACTCCGCATGAACACGGCGGCATTTGTGGTAGCGTGCAAATCTAGCTCGCAAACCACGGGGATACCGCACCCGAGATGGCCAACAGCACGCGGTGTTCCGAGGTGGTCACCCACCAAATACTAACCGCGCCCGATGCTGCTTGACTTCGGTGATCTAACGAGAACCGGTGTTTTCAGCAAGGTACGGCCGTTGGCAAGGAAAGTATTGTGACGGAGTCGAAAATTCGAAATCGAGTTTTCAACGGGAGAGCACGTTTCAAGCATTCCCGATCACGAGTCAAACATTTTTGAAGTGATGTCTGTGTGTGAGTGTGTGAAGGTATGTGTATGTGTGTGAAAGTATGTGTGTGTGTCAGTGAATCGTTGGAGACGATAACTGACGAAAGAATGGACCGATTCGAACGAAATTTGTTACAAAAATCACAATCCGTAAACACTGGAAGAGTATTGTTTTTATACACAATCGAATGTTCAGAACCCTCCTAAATTTTCGAGTGAGATTTTGAAAACATCGTCAAAAAATCAAAACCGCTAGTAAAGTAACACAAATAGATATTTCTTATGTAATTTTTCATTAGAAAATGCTTAACATAAATTTTAGAACGCTAACAAGAACCGTTCGTGAGACATTGCACATTTAAAAAAAAATATCAAAAAGTCATAAAATAAAAAAAAAATATTTCCTATTGAGAAGCATGGTCACTTTTCATATGTAATACCATGCCATAAATTGGGTGACATCATTCTCGTGGATCTAGCTCGATCCTATCATTGAAGAAGATACTTTGAGTAATACTTTTATATTTGAACGCCAATAGTCATTTATCTTCTGTAAGAATGACTTATTTCTTCGTCCATAACGCATGGCGAGATTTTGGCGACGAATTTGGTGGATTGTTGTCAACTTGGCGACTTTTTTAAATGTTGCTAAATAAACGAAAAACTCGCCAAATGGATAAAAATGACGCTAAATTAATGACGACTCATTGATGATGACAACATGGAAAATGACGACTCATTGACGAAAATTCAATATCTTGGAAATAATAGAAATAACTACTATAAAAATAATCTATTTTTTACTGTAAAAGTAGTAAATTCATTGCATTATATGAGGAAAGTCATGTGCGGCCCACATCAGATTTTTTTTGTAATGGAAACCAAATAATTTATTACGAATACAATGTACTGTATGATAAAATTACAATTTTTCAACATATTCTTTGCAATAATGATACTTTTCTAAGAAATCTGTGAAACATAGGTGAGTTTTGCATCAAGATCATCTCAAAATAGAATGTTAGTACACAGTTCACATTGTGGATTTTCTATAAGGGTGTGACGGAAGCAAAATGTCAAAGGAGTTTCAAATGATTGTGGTCAATTCAAGATATATTTCAGGGACATTAGTTCTTCGCTAGTACCTACCGTTTCCACCCAATTCCAGCTGAAACTAGCCGGGACAAAAGTTGAGGTTCCCTTGATAGATAGAATGTTAGTAATTGATCTGATTAAAATACAAATGATTCTAAGTTTGAAATTTTCAAAACATTATTTCCTATGGCAAACAATGATAATTTCAATAATGACAGAATATTCTACTGGAAAAAAAACATGTAACATTATGCATGTAAATTGCTTCAAAATAAAACAAATTCGTCAAATTCGAATTCTCCAACGTCTTCACAAAGCTGTTGCCAACTTTTATAGAAGAAACACTTAAAAGATTTTTTTAAATCAATTTAAAACATTGGCGTGTAAACTAGACCTTGCAAAAAAGTATATTTTCTTTTGTTTTTATTCTAAAACTAATTATGGCACAAGTGGATCTGAATACTTTATGGAACGCTAATATATGAGAAAAACAACCTTGCACCCTCAACTATTTGATTTAAGTTTTGGAAATGTTCTTTCACCAGTAGTAACAGACGTCATTTCCTATTTATTTAATTTACTGAACTTTGAAGTTAAAAAATTATAGTGTTCACTTCAATTGTCGAAGAAACATTATATCTTCTTAATAACAATAGACAAAATATTTACGGGCTAAAAAAATCCTCAATTCGTAGGGTGATTGGTTTATAAGATTTTACAGATATTATTCATTTAAGATTGAAAAATCTATTTATTTAAGAGACAAATCACTTTTCATAATTCACTTTCTATGAAAAGCTATCTAACCAATCTCAATTTTTCTTCTGGATAAGTAAAATTAAATGAAATATACTTTGCCAAGGTTTTCGTGCAGGAACACTGTTAAAGGTTTTAAAATATGCATGTTATTTATTTTCTTTGTATGGACTTCCCTTTAAATAAGTGTAGGACCTTACAAAATAAGGGTGTCCACTATTACAATTGGTATTTTTTAGAACTTTTGTGTAACGCTGCACACCAGGAGCTAAGATATATACTTGATTTTATTTCTAATTTCTAGCACCTGCATATGGATCAGGTGTGCTGTGATTTCCTTGTACAATTTCCTGTTACAACGTAAATACACTTGATCCAAGAAGAATAGCTTCTGACCTCCCTCCTCGAGGAGTACGGTCAGAGTTTCGGGGTCTCAGAGTATTGATTTCGTTATTAAATTTCACTGTAGATGGCCTTTCCCTAAAGAGTTTGCAGGGTCGACTTCGACGATAGGAACTTGAAATTCCTTCCAAGTATCTAAAAGGTAATGCGTCGGTATGCCAGTTTGAAGATCCATGGTAAGATTTCGGTTGAGGCAGCAAGGTTCTTTACAATAGCTCCCGAACAAATCAACCCTGTAGATTAGTGCAAAGATGCCAGAAGTCTGAAAGTGAGCCTAGTACGACTAGCACTGTGTTGAGTAAACTCTGGTATATTGAGCGACAATTTCAAATCGTGAGAACAGCGATGAAGCAGAAAGCCTACTGGGAGGATAAAAATAGCACGAAAAGGCTTACCTGAGGTAAATATAAATATTAGAATGAGGTCAGTCAAATTGTCAGTTGCAAGCTAATCTAAAATTAGATGGTGGAAAATATAGGTTCCACTTCAACAATAAAAGCATGCAATCCCGCCCCAGTAGCTGAACGGTAAAGCGTCGACTGGCCAGTTCGAAGATATGTGGTTTGATTCCAGGTTGAAGCAGCAATACCCTTAACAAGTTATTTATGAGAAAGAACAAAATGAGATCGCAGCTAGAAGCTTCAGGATTTTATTGCTAAAAGCTTATAACGGCAATTTTGGGTTTTGTCTTGTTTTCCAATACGCATAGTAAATATCACAAATCTCGAGTTATATTTAGCTTCCAATTTTAATGTCATTAAACCTCATTCCCAAACTGAACAGTGAGTGTCCAAAATACATGTATAGTAAATATGATAAGCGTTCCCATACATACACAGACGCCCGTGGTTGATCAGCGTTAGTGATCAATATTTAATTGCAGTCCGTGCCCAATGTAATAATTAATAGATTACTTCATATGCTTCGCTGGAAATAACTAACGTCCTATATGACGGTTTATTTGAGCATTGCATCTATTCTAAATTGAATCGGTAACATGCACTTGTATTTAAACTTGAAATAGACATACATATGTAGTATTAGAACATCATGAGTGTTTGAGGCTTGTTTTAGAACATTCGTAGGTATATTTATAATTTATATTAAATTAGTAATAGTAAATATTAAATTAGTATAAGTAATTTATATTAAAATTATGTTTATGTTTTCTATTATTACGTTATTATTACGTTATTATTACGTTATTATTCTATTATTACGTTACGTTATTATGTATTACGTTAAATACTTGTATATTTTGCAATTTTTCGACGACACTAAATGCTTTGGAAGTTTATATGAATGCAACCAGAAATACTAATTATAAATTGTTATCTAGTATATCGTCCAAATAGTAGATTTTAAATGATGGCGTACGGACGATATAAACATACGACTTAGATTGTAAAGTTGTAGCCACTAAATGTTGGCAGACGATTCCTAAGATCTAGAACTTTGACTTTTATCTGATATTCATGTTTGAGGTACTTTTGCTCGCCACCAATTTTAGAAGATTTCTAAAATTACTATGTCTTGACGGTAATAATATCGTGTTAGTTTCCAAAAGATTAAGTACTTTGATTACTTTGAAGAAAAAATTAAATACAATATTTAACTTTTATGTGCTAATCGTACATGAAATGATTTTGCTCGTCGTGGATTCCAGAAGTCTAAAAATATACATGTAGCTACGTTTTGCAATTTTTCATTATTAAATGCTCAGGAACACTGCATAGGTGAAGCAAGACAGTTTTGACGAAAGATGTGAATTTTCTGTGAAATTTTAAACGGAAAATTTTTCGCAGCCGAAAATTTTACGGAAATTTTTGAAATTATTTTCTATATTACATTTCTCCTGGAATAAAAGTGACTTTTTAAAAGTATTTATTTTTATGTTACAGCTACAGTTAAACATATATTATATGAAAAGACAGAAATCTTGATATATATAAAAAATTCTATTCGTAAAATTTTCTTATATCTGTATACTGTAGTTAGCAGCTACTATTTATTATTTTCCTTAAATACACTTGCTTTTAAACACTTATAAAAAAATCCTATTTCATCTGTAATAATGCTTTTTTATCTTCACAATTCCAATTATAAAGAATACGAAAGGGATGAAAAGGCACGAGAAGTAATTTAAAATTGTTAAAACTTATTAGAATCATAAATAATTTACTGTTTATTATAGTTATAAAAAGTAAATTGTAAAATATAATATTCTATAAAAGCATAAAAACTGATTATAATTAAAAACTACATTAATTATTATACTGCATTTCTTTCAATACATACTGATAATTCAAGGGAAACGTCTTACCATCTTCTAAAATTAACAAAAATAAAAAATTAAATTACTAGTTTATTATATGTATAAAAATAAATTATTTAATATATACACATAAAATGTGTTTATGTATTTTTAATACATAGATATAAAATTTATTTACGGCAAAAATAAATTAAAAACTGATTGCAATTAAGCACTTTTAAAATAAATTGTTTTATATAATATTAAAAATTGTTTGAAAAATATCTGACTGTAATTGAACGAGCGAGTGCCATAAGAAAGAAGGGATAATAGTAAGGAAAAGTTAAGCATATGTTTAGTGCTAAACCTGGGCATTTCTCCTCTTCAGAAGTTGCAAAAACGTTATATTTTATAAGCATTTTTTTAAAGTTTGAAGGACTTAATACTGAACGAATAGACGTCTTAAAACTGTATTTGCTTTTTTCTGAGAAAGAGTAAAATGTCAATTGTACCTTTTTAGTTATCATTCATTTTTTTCCCATTAAAATAAAGTGCATATACACACTTTCCATCGCCCCCCCCCCCCCTCCCGCGCTCTCCTTCATTTTCCTTTTCAAAATTAGAAAACTCAAGGATCAAAAACTTCTTGTAAAGCTACTTGCTTTTCAGAAAAAACGTTTGGGAAGAGTATTACATTCTATTTTCAAATTAATTAAAATAAAATGAAAGATTTCCCATTTTCTTCAAAATTTCGGAGTAAAATTTTCCGACCCACATCTCTAGTTCTGGCCATAAGATGATTTTATCTACTTCTACAAAAATGAGGTACGACATGCGATATGACAACGTGTGATGTGCGGTATGGCTGTAGCGTTCGAATAGAGACGCTCGGTCTGTGACTTCTAGAGTTCAGAGTTTTATCTGCTACTCGTGCATGATTGATTTATAGACGTCGTCAATTTCAGAACCGTCGTAAAATTGCTATTTGTTAGTGATATACACTGCCGCGAGTGCGCAATATTCTCTCAGGGGCGCCTTTTCTTTCGTCTGTCTTGAAGTCCAGGCGAAGAAAACGCAGTTCGTGACATCAGCAAGCCGTGAGCCCAGGGTTTCTGGGATTTCTCAGTTAGAAGGAAGGTTGCCATATTTGGCGATTTATCGAGAAATTGGCATCATTTGCCGACTTCCGGACACTTCGAGAAATTACGATTTGTCTAGAAGATATGATGATATTTTCATAAATTATTTCTGATTTCTATAAAAGGACTCATCCCCCCCCATTGCAGTGGAGTTGACGAATTGACATGGCACGAGCTATATTGGACTGTGATTTGTGTCAATGTTTTGAGAATAGTAGCAGCTGTTTTGTGAAATTACTTTCGTCAACATTCTGTGAATAATATCTGTTGTTTTGTTAAATTAGTGGATCATTTATGTGCTGTTTGATTGTATATTGTTCCTGTTTACTTTGTGCTTGTGAATAAAAGTTATCCAGACACTTGGACGACTTGTTCTTGTGTCCTGCGTATACACCAACGATTCTAGAGCGTTTAGTAACAATACCGTACTACTTTCTAATGCATTATGTACTCTAATTGCTTTAAAAAATGTGTCTTCGAAACCGGCATTAGTATGATGCTGTCTGTTATGCTAATCAAACTCCAAATCAGCAGTTTAATGTTAAAAATTAAAGTATTGCTATAAGAACTTATTTAGATGAAAGATAAAATATGTCAGTTTTGGCGCTATATGTATACAGTGACATATCCACCCAAGTAATTTAATATATATATATATATATATATATATATATATATATATATATATATATATATATATATATATATATATATATATATATATATATATATATATGTATATATATATATATTATATATATATATATATATATATATATATATATATATATATATATATATATATATATATATATATATATATATATATATATATATATATATATATATCATATATTAAATATATAGAGATATATTATAATTCAAATACTTATATTTCAAATTACAAATCTAAATAATGTTATGTGAACTATTTCAGCAATGTATATAACTTGTGGCGCAATAAAGTAGAAAGGAACTAAAGTTGGCTTTTAGACTTATAATTTAGTAAGATTACTGTTAATGCGGTGATTACCATAATTTCCGCACCTTGAGAATAAAATATTAAAGTGCATTTTTAACACTTTATAACAAAGTTGAAAAGTGTTTATGACTTTGTTCATTCTGTCTGTCCGTTAGCACGATAACTGCCGTAGAAATGACTTAATCAAAATGAAATTTTAGTATGTTGTTCAGACGGTCTGTAGAACCTATGGGAATATAAATGAAAAATATTACCCAATTAGTTTTGGATTGGACTCGGGTCGAAAAAATGAAATACATTGAGCCCTATGGGACCTAATTCATCAAACATTTTTTAAGCGAATTTAAAATTCACTAATTGCTTCGAAAATTTTAGGTAATATTCAAATTGTTCCATAAAATATATAAAAAAAAATTCAGTGAAATATATTCAGTAGATTTTTAAATAAAAATTAAAATAATAATTACACCTCTTATATGAAACGATCACGTGACAATGATATGAAACGATCACATGACCCACTTCAAAATGATATATGGCATCCATCTTGTTTCAAAATCGTGATTTTTTAAAGTTCTTTTTAGTTCATATTGAGTGTTGTATCCGTCCTAAAACTACTTTATTTTTGCTTAAATTCTGTGCATCTACATACTACGCAAACAAATTAAATTCTGTGCATCTACATACTACAAACAACGCAAAAGCAATATATTTGAGTTTACCACGTCAAAATGATTTTGATTATTTCTACAACTAAGCCTATTTTTCACCTATGTAAAATGTAAACAGCAGAATATATAGAATGAGTTGTATTAGAATTCCTGTAATTTTTAACACAAAATAATTTAGTCCATGGAGTCTGCATGGCTGATATGAATGAAATATTAATTGATTTCATAAAGAGAAGGATGATTTTTTCGATGAAGTTTCAAGCATAGAGTTTAATTTTTTATAGCTCCAGGGTCTTAAACAAAATGTTTAAATAAAATAAATTATTATAGTATTGTGATGAATGAAATGAATGGGAGAAAGTTATGAATGAAATCCTGTTTTTATAGAGAGATCCAGGCGTGTTATTTTTTCTATGACGTCATTTGAATTAATTTCAGTTGTTTTCGATGAAGTTTTCAAATATAGTAAATTATCGTAGTATTATGATAATTCTAAAACTATTACCGAGGAATGTATAACATTTTAGAGATGTTTAAACCAGGCAATTTATATTTCAATGCCGTCATTTGAATGAAGTTCACTTTTTTCGATGAAGGTTTAAGCTTTCAAATATAATAAATTAATGCAGTATTGTGATAAGTTTCAAAATATTACCGAGGAATATATTGCATTTTAGACTTGTTTAAATAAAATTGCATTGAAGTTGGAAAGTGTTTCATAATCAATGCTTTAAGCATGATTGATCTTTCTTGTTTCTTAGTTGCGTTGATTATTTAACAGTACCGCTTAGAGAGAGATTACATCATGACTTCTACTTCAGAGGTGATATCGAAATTCACAATGACTTCTGCACGTCAATTGCTGAATGTAAACGACAAAGTCCCGAGTACAGTTATTTCAGAAGTGTTCGATATTAACACCTAGCCATCATACAAGAATTATGCAAAAACATATTGAATTGAATTATCTAAACATGGCCGTAAATTCGTACATAGTGGAACTCATTACATTAAACATTGCGTTGTTTGCCGCTATCAAAACCCACCATTATTTTCTTCAGTGCGAGTTCTATAAAGGAATATTAATTAACATAATAGTAAGCCATTAATTGCACATTTTAACTTTAACAATAAATCATTTATTAACAACATAAAATACTTATTGAATCCATTTGACCATTATTCATATTATTGCGGCGGAGAGAGACACTGTGAGACCATTGGTTAAAAATACCTAAAATGCGCTTAGGACCTTCAGTATTATTTGAGGAACACATACCTTCAAGTCTGTCTTGGACTTTTCACCAGCACGTATTTAACGTCCCTCAATTTTACTGGAATCAACTCAAAGTATAATTTGCCCACTCGTAATTTGCCGATCATATTGTACTGCTGGCTAGGTGTTAATATCGAACACTTCTGGAATAACTGTACTGAGGACTTTGTCGGTTGCATTCTGCAATGGTCTGCAGACGTCATCGTGAATTTCGATATCACCTCTCACGTAGAAGTCATGATGTAATCTCTCTCTGTCGAAATCGTACTCTATAATTGATCTGTATATCTGTTTTTACTCCTTGGGTTGTGGCTCTTTTGCAAGGGGTCTGACACTCCTCTTTTGCTCTTATTGGCATCCTTCATGGCGAAGCCACAAGCATCTTCTCAATTGGTCAACCTTTTTACTCAATGTCATTGCTTCACCTTGTCCTTCAACCTATCTGTCTTGACGCCCCTAAATTTATGGTTTTAGCTGACCTTTGGGTCAGCGTGTTGTAAACTTTGGCGTCATTGAGACTGCAGGTATTGTCGGGCTTGTCGGACACAATAAATAACGTACATAAAGTTGTGTCACAACAAACTAGTGTGAGATAGATTTCTGTACGTGTCACATTACTCATCTTTCAATTGCTTTATTATTTACATTCTGCGTGCATTAAAATCAGGCTCTATTTTAGAAATAATAATAGTGATCATTTGAAATGAAAAATATTGTAATTGCGTTGGAACAGAATTTAGATACACAGATAATACGTAAAATTTAAGCGGTTTTATGGCGGATCTAACACTATAAATGTAAACGATCTTTAAATATTACGATCTTTACACAGCGGAAAATAATGGATGCCATATTTTGTTTTGCAATAAGTCTAGTAGTTTTTTTCATATAACCTGAGTGTAATTATTATTTCAAATATTATTTAAAAGACTACCTAAC
The DNA here is from genome assembly GCA_951213105.1 of Amaurobius ferox. NCBI lineage: Eukaryota > Metazoa > Arthropoda > Arachnida > Araneae > Amaurobiidae > Amaurobius > Amaurobius ferox. The sequence goes on from OX578147.1 coordinate 103,293,234, forward strand.
GTATTTTTCTGAAATTTTTTTACACATTTAAAGTGATAATTTGAATATTTCTTACCATTCTGGAAACAATTTGTAAATTTTAACTCCGCTTAATAATGTTTGGAAAAAAAATACCTCATAGGATCAATGTAATTAATTTTTCCAACCAGGGTATCCAAAACTAATTGGGTAATATTGATCATTTTCATTTCCATATGTCCCATAGACATTTTGAACAATATACTAAAATTTCATTGCAGTATAGTCATTTTTACGGCAGTTATATTGCGAACGGTCAGACAGACAGACAGAGTATGATGATCTCTACTGCGTGGTTTGGGTAGAACCTTGTTCCAATAGTCATTCGAAAGAAATATGTATCATGTGAAATTGAAATATAATTGATTGGGACAATGAAGACTGTACTGGGGATATAAACAAACTCGACGTGTGTCACAACTGTGAAAGTGGTAATTTAATAGATGATTGATTTATATATAACTATATCAGCTTGGCTTGACTTTTCGGACACCAATTGAATTGCACTTTCCAGTTCTTTAGATTTAAATTAAATGATATGTCATCTATATAATTTTTAATTTTATTATTTGTATTTTTTATTTTAATGAAATTAATAAAATTTACATTTACTGGACTAAATATTGTCTTAATGCCTTTTATAATAAGTTTTATATTGTATACACGAAGCAAACAAAACTTAAAGTAATATTTACAGAAATACAAGAGACAGCTAATCCAAATATCTGTGACAACTGATCTGCAATTAGGTTAAATTATCACACATGTTTTTGTTATTTAATAAAATTAAAATGAATTATTTGCCTCTAATATATATTTTTTGTAATTTTAATGTAGTTAGCCAAAAAATCAAAGATGCGAATGGTGAAGAAAAAGTATGATTTCTGTTTATAAAAAATATCTGAATATAAATGTAAAAAGTGACACAACTAATGTCGCTATACCCAATGCAGCGTACATGATTGATAAAATGCGTAAAAAATAATTTTAATGAACTGTTAAATGCTGTTAGGAAACGAAATTTATCTTAACTTTTCAAATTAAATATCATTATATTCGTTATGTATTTGGGAACAGAAACAATGTCAGCAAGCGGAAAATCAAATTTGTATTGAGTATGTAAAGTAAAATAATTTGTAATTCAAATTTGATACACTATTCAGCGCTAAATTAAACAATTATTTTCCTGAAGATAATACTTAGTATAATTTAAAAGCAACTTGAATTCTTAATTAGTTTGAGAACAGTTTTGCTTTTAAAAGCACATATTAATTTTAACATCAATGCAAAATATATATCTTTAAGTACGTATAGTTTCTTTCACATAACACGGAAAATCTATGTGACTTCAAACAGAAACACGTCTCACCAATACAATTACTTTTGCGATCAATGAGCAATAATCACTCCCTCACAGGAGAAAAATAGTTACCGAACACTTTCCTTAAAGATTCTATTAAATTACAGAAGCAGGATGTGGAACGTGTTTAATTGTTCAATCATTGTACCTTTCTCAAAGTAGTTGCAATAGAGATTTGTTTTCTAAAAAGAATAGACACAATTTATAAGCGAATGTGAAAAGGAAATTTCATTAATAGCTAAATTTCACTACCCATATAACGTTTGTTATTTGCTTATTTCATTCAATAGTACGGCATATATAAGTTTTCTATTATGCTTTCGTTGGAAAGGAATATAATTTTTAAAGTGCGAAACAGGTTAGGATTTAATGGGATCCAGGATAGAAAATAATATTTGTTTTATTTATGGATAGTTCTATACAAAAATATCTATACATATGGTTTTATTTTATTGTGTGTAAGTGTGCCAAGAAGAGGAATTAAAAAAAAATCAAAATATTAAAAAAATAAAATTGTAAAAATGGTATCTTCTATAATTTGATATAATTAGGGCTTAAAAATCTCAATTTTCAAAATGTAATATTTTTGTTGTTGAAAAGTATGTTAATTCATTTTTCTTCAGTATATTGTGATATATTGATGAGATAATATTTGAATGAAAAAGCTGTAGGAGTAGCTTTTAAATTCAACGACGTAAATTAAAAATTTTGATTCTCAGTTCAAACAGTCTCCGGTCAAACAGTCTCCGTGTTGACGCAGAGTCCAGGCACGTAAAATATGTGGGTCCGTAAGTCCTTCCGAGAGGTTGCGGTAGGAGAATAAGGGCACGGTTTCTGTGGATGCCTTTCCAACTGGGTCCCGGTATAAATTGGGTAGTACTGTCCCGGCCGTCCAAACAGATTCCTTACACATTCGCGTAGGCCAGACTGTCTGGGTCGAAGAAGCGGAATCAATAGTAATTGGGGCGAAAATCCCATCAGTTAAGATCGCATTGAGAGGAACCGAGTTCGATTCCTAGCTCTGTCCAAACTATCCCCGGATTTCTGAAGAGTATGGGGACGTTAAATCTATGGCCAAAGTCGGAAGGTCAAAGTCCTTCCGACAGCTTGGTGGTATGTGAAGAGGGTATGGACCCTGTGGTCCCGACCGTCCAAACGGATATTTTACACCTTCGGATAGGTCGGCCCGGTCTGGGTCGAAACTAAGAAAGCAGGGGCTATTCTAGTCAGTTTCTTTTTTACTGCTTTCTGTAACTGTACATTATGTTATACGTAATGGTAAAGCCCACATTTTCTTATATAAATCAATTGCTCTTTTAACTGATTCTGCTGTTTGTAGAAGTTCAGATTCTTGTAACATCCATTTAGAGAGAGAGAGAGGCCTCTCGCTCAGATGTTATTAAATTCACGGAGCGTTGTAAACAGTTATTTTACTTATAATTTGCTGTTTAAAAGCAAATAACATAATTTAAAGTCTGCGTTATAAAGCAGTTACTCGGATATTGATGGGTTATGATATAATTTTTTTAAAGAATCAAAAATATCAATAAAATGAAGAAGATGCATTGTAAGTATGTTTTACTGAAAATGAAATAAAACTAGATTTTAGAATTAACATGAATCGTCTTCGAGGTGTTAGACATCTCCCAATATTTACACAAAAAGTGTGTTATCGTAAAATAATTAAATGATTTTTATGAAATCCCGTACTCTCATTTTTACATGCCCTGTAAGATATAATAAGGTAGTGGGGATGTATTGAAATCGTAGAAACTCGAGTTTTCGACGGATTTACACGTTTCGAGCACCCTAAACTACAAAAAATATGTTTTTAATCTAACATCTATGTGTATATGCATGAGCGTTTCTCTCTGTGTGTGTGTGTCAGTGAAATGTATGTACCTACTCTAACTTGAAACTAATTGATGAAATTTCATAAGGTTTAACATGTAAATCACTTGTGAATTACCTGGTGCTGATTAGATTTTGATACGAGTCGTGATAAAAGAACCTGCCTTTTTATGTGAAAAAGTCCGTAAAAGGTTTAAATTTGCACTCTAGCTAAAAAACATAAAATTTCACAAAATTCAGTGGATAAGATCACTCGTGGGTTGCCCTAGTGCTGATTAGAATTTGGTACGATTCGAGAAAACAGAGCATGTGTTATTTTGAAAAATAACTCACAAAAATCGTAAGTATTCATTCCAGCTAAGAAACAAATCAACCAAATTTCTCAAAATCTGGTAGATATGTTGTTTGTGGATTACCTTGGTGCTAATTAGATGTAGGTGCGATTCGAAAAAATCAACCGTTTTGCCGCATTCTAGCAAAAATTGAAAATAACTAAATAACATATTACAAATGTATAAATTAAATGCATGTTTTATACGTAATTTTTGACTTCAAAAATAATAAGACCAACCCCATTACTCTAAGCCGGGCCATTCTCGAGATGCTTATTATTTTATTTTTCTTTTAATTTTGGTGAACTGACGATCTTTTATACTGTAGTGAAAACTATTTAATGGAATTTCTTAAAATTCGGTAGTTAAGTTCATTATAGGTTATTCTGATAATAATTAGATGTTGGCATAAGTCAAAAAAAATAACCGACAGTTTTCTGTGAAAGGACTCGTAAAAATCTTGAAAATGTGAAATCAATGACTAAAATTGCTGGAATATATTAATAAAATACTTGTTCTTCATGTAAATTTTGACAGCACAAAGAAAAAGACTGACTCCATTATGCAAGGTGAAAAGTTCTTGAGAATTTTAATAGTTTCTCAAAGAGCTGAAGATTTTAAAGTGCAAGTTCTTTCTAAATGAAACAAACATGCATTAAAACTGCAAATTAGATATACTATCAGAAAACTGTCCTTGTTATTTTCTGAAATTAAACTCAATTTAATGCATATTGAAATAAAAAAGAAGAAAATGGATTTTCTTTTGTAGGGAAAGTTGTCTGTTACCAACATCATATTTTAATTGGTAAAATTAATAATACGGTCAATGAGATTGACCCAAACGAATTCCCATAATAATAGTTTCAATCCATAAGAATAATTTTATTACATGTCGTAAACTAAAGAAAAATTGCCCATTTACTCCAGAAAATGCACGTTGAACACAACAAACATTCCCTTTACACATCCTTAATAACGGTGTTTCCAAACTTTATAAGTTTCACCTTATGTAAAGTAAATATTCAGTTTATGGCAAAAATGCGAAAATGTATGTTATTTTATAACCAAACTATTTTGCTTTCACAAGAAACTTCATACAAAGAATATAATTAACATGACGTTATTTACATTTATTTTAAACTTAATGCATATTCAGCTTTAGTTAGATTATTATATTTTAGTTGAAGGATGCTAACGTGCTTCACCAAATCTCGTTCCATGCTGAAAAGTTAGCAAAATTTGGGTTTCTCATAAATATGTACCTCCTTTATAAATTCTTTAAGCATGATACTATTTCAAGTTTAGCAAAGTAGAGCCTCTTTCTTAACAAATAGTGCTTATATTACGCTCCACTTAGTTTTGCTAACATTTTCTGGAGACATTTATAACAAAGTATCTTCTTTCTGAGATTGTTTTAGTTTCAGCTATCCTGTGTCTGCTTTTAAATTATTTCGAAAATTTAACATTTCTCAAATCTTAAGTTATGTGAAATATTATAAAACGAAACAGCCTAAATATTTCCTAAATAAAAATGATTATATACTTGTGTGATTTTAGATTTAGAGTCTTTTGAAGTCAACATTATTTTTAAGCTAGCGAAAAATCGAGGTTTAGATAGACTCGAGTGTGTATGTGCGAGATCTGATATATTTCAAAAGTTAAAACTTATTTAACAGATAAATTATGAAATTAAACGTATAAAAGTTTCAATATTTGAGAATCCTAATACAAAAGATAATATTGGTTTTTAGAATGAGAATATTAAGTTAAATAAACAAATTAGAATACAGGTAAACAACGAAATCAAAGATTTAAATCACAGATATGTATTTAATATTTGGAAGCACGTTTAAATCACAGGTACGTGAATATGGTTTCTCATACGTTCTTCTTCAAATTTTCGACATACAAACCTCTTTTTCATTCAATTGGGCTTTATTATTCTATACATTTTGTTTCTTCACGTTCTTCTAGCAGCCACGTTCTTTCAGATTGAGAGAAATAAGTCGCGTCGAAATAGCAGCAAACTCTTATATTCGCAAACACAATCCGTACACATCCAACTAAAATTAAGCATTTAAAAATAGTATGATAGTTAAGCTAAGTATTTGACTATTTTCAAACTTCTGTACATCAATGGTTATTCATATCTGAAGCACAGCTAGTCCAATATTTTTTGTGCATGCTATTTGTACAACGCGTATTGCGCATACACAGTATTAAAATGTGCGTTTCGCCCTGATATAGTTCATTGTAATCATAGAAATTAGGATTCTGAGTGCAACTTTAATCTGAGTGCAACATAGTTGATGAGAGTGCATCTGAGTGCAACATTCTGAGTGCAACATAGAATCTGAGTGCAACTTTACGTGTGTCCGCAAAATGTCTTCTTCCAATTGCATGTTTTGCTCTTGCATGATCTAAAATTGGGCCTTGTGATCGATTGATGCGGATGGCGTACGATTGTTGTTGTAAATTGCTGTGAGTTGTAAATTGTTCACGAGTGCAACTTGTACTGCGTTTAAAAACAATGATGAGTAGAATATAAACAGATTCGTTTTATAACGTTGATTCAGCATATAATACAAATTATACCAATTTTCAAATTGATGGGTCATTTGTAATAGAGTCAGCATTTTACATCTGATACGATATCCCCAATTTCTTCACATGCTACATTACAAAGATGGCATGATGGACATAAACTTTCCACAATATGATCTTTGCTCCTACTGAGATATATAAACATGGAAGAAAATAGTGAAACTCGGTAGTTTATGTTGATGCGTCTGTTGAAATAGTATGTATTGACCTAACGACTGCCACCAGATTTCCTGTCCGTTGTAATATGCATGTATGTGTGTTACAGTTAGCATTTTATTGTGTGTTTACATATTACGTAGAACAGCTTTACATTGTTCCATTTCCCATCGATTTTTACCATGAATCTGGAAGTCAAGAGTTTGTTAATATACCAAACATATAAAAATAAAAATTCACACACACGTAAAAAGTCACGTGATCCTTGCGGGCTGGGGGATACCAAGCAGTTGTGCCCAGGATATCTCGGACCAGTGAGAAACTTTCTGGCACTAGCTCGCTTGTCAATAAAAGCTGAGCTATGAGAATACATGGAAGAGCTACAAACCAATGGGCAAAAATATATAAGGGAGGATGAAAGAGGCGACAGAAGAGCGATTCAATAGTTACACGAAAAGTCAATGTGGTTGGTTGAAAAGTAAAGGGTGAAAGAAGAATGGACAGAGATGTGTGAAAAATCGTCATGAATCATACTTTTAAGATGCAAGACAGTATGAGTTCGATATATAGAAGTAAGACAGCCGATTAAGATGACACTGGTCTAGATGCCTTCTACAAAAAAATATGCAACTCTTGTAGCGGGCCAACGGCCGTACCGTGCTGAAAACACCGGTTCTCCTTAGATCACCGAAGTCAAGCAGCATCGGGCGCGGTTAGTACTTGGTGGGTGACCACCTCGGAACACCGCGTGCTGTTGGCCATCTCGGGTGCGGTATCCCCGTGGTTTGCGCGCTAGATTTGCACGCTACCACAAATGCCGCCGTGTTCATGCGGAGTACGATCACGTTAAAATGTGGGTCCGTAAGTCCTTCCTAGAGGTTGGTGGTAGGGGAAGGAGGGTACGGTCCCTGTGGATGCCTCCCCCACTGGGTTCCGGTCTAAATTGGGTGGCACTTCCCGGCCGTCTATACAGTTACCTTACACCTTTCTGGTAGGTCGGACGGTCTAGGTCTCAACAACAGCAACTCTTGTAGCAATGGAAACATGTTAACACCCCTTCAATTTCTTAAGAGGTTTCGCATTCGAATAATCAGTCAATTATAAAGGTACTGCTCTGTCATCACATTTCGTCTCCAGGCTAGATTGACACCTTGCTAATAATTGCAAATTTTCAATAAAAAATTTAAGTGAAAAGAATATTTTTGAATAAATAGTTAAGCTGCCTGAAACTAAATGCCATCAATTTAATGTGCATGATAACGTTTGATCTTTCAGGCCGTATGTTATTCATTGGTGGAAACCGCTGTACTTTTCCTTGGTGGACTGTAAGAAACGTGGGTTATGTGTCCGGCCACACGTAAATTGTTACGATCCCTATACTACTATACGTATATACTACTACTAAGAAAAATAAAATATTACATAAAAATAAAATATAAACAAGTGGCGAAAATAATATTTTCGCCACTTGATGTTACATTATAATTGGTTTGTTGACCTCGAAATTCATCGTATACGTTACATGAGGCGAAATTTAACATCTGATATCGCCGGACAGAAGTCTACAATTAAAATTCAGGATTGGTCATGAGCTATAAATTATAGAATTCGAGATATTCCAAAATTTATACGAAACGGTTTGGTAGTTATTTGGAAACAAGATTGCAAATATTGTGCAACTGTTATTTTTGCTGTTGTTGTTACTAAGCCTACCTAGTCTAAGTCCATGGGTCAATGTACGGTCTCTCAAAAATATAATTAAACTATAGTCACATCATAAAAAATCTGATGTGGGCAAAACAATAATTTCCTTATATAATGTAATGAATTTGCTACTTTTCAAGAAAAAAAATAGGTTTTTCTTATAGTAGATACAAATATTTCTTCCAAGATATTGAATTTTTGACAATTGGTCGTCATTTTCATTGATTAAGCATCATTTTTATCCATTTGGCGAGATTTTCGTTAATTTGACAACATTTCAAAAACTCGCCAAGTTGGCGACATTCCGTCAATTTCGTCGCCAAAATCTCGCTACGCGTTATGGACGAAGAAATAAGTTATTCTTACAGCAGATAAATGACTATTGGCGTTCAAATACAAAAGTATTACTCAAAGTATCTTTTTTCATGAATGGAACGAGCTAGATCCACGAGAATGATGTCACTCAATTTGTCGCATGATATTACATATGAAAAGCGAACATGTTTCTCAATAGGAAATATTTTTATTTCTATTTTATATGACTTTTTGATAATTTTTTTTGAAAAATGTGTAATATCTCGAGAACGGTTTGTGTTGGCGTTCTAAAATTTATGTCAACCGTTTTCTAATGAAAAATTACATAAGAAATGTTATATTTCCGCAACTTTATTAGTGGTTTTGATTTTTTGACGATTTTTTCAAAATTTCATTCGAAAATTTAGGGGTGTTCCGGACATTCGATTGCGTATAAAAACAATAGGCCTCCAGTGTTTATGGATTGTGATTTTTGTACAAAATTTGGTTCAAATCGGTCCATTCGTTCGTCAGTTATTGTCTCCACAGGCTCACTGGCACACACACACACACACACACACACACAGACATCACTTCAAAAATGTTTGATTCGTGATCAGGGATGCCTGAAACGTGCTCTCCCGTCGAAAACTCGAATTCGAATTTTCGACCCCGTCACAATACTTTCCTTATACATTATGTATATAAGGAAAGTAAAAATTGTTTAACAAGATAAATGTAAAAAATTTAAAAAATTGTTTCACCCAAATGCTTTTTATTTTCAAATGGAGGCACTTCTAAAGAAGGGATATTCTTCCATTCTGCAGTTCAAAACCAAATCGGTAAGCAATGTTTCTTCCTATCCCGAATAAAGTCAGTGTGAATAAATAGAATTTAAATACTAATGAACAGCGTTAGTCATTTAAATTCAATCCGTAATTTATCATTTATCTCCTTGATTCGGAACTTCCAAAACACTATGGAGCTTTTCAAATGCGGATTATAACAATTACTACGAATGTTAATTAGTTTTCACATAATATTTTTGTATCGATAGGTACATTCACTCTGCTTTTATCGTGTCCATAGTTTAGATCAAGTATTGAATCGTTGTGTGAATCAGGTTGAAACTTTTGACTTGATTTGAGTTTTTGGTTGGACTTTTAACCCAGTGAAATATTAGTGCACAAAAGCTTAATTGACTAAATTTCATAAAATTTAGTATGCTTGGGATTTTTGGTGTGGATCAGGATAAAAAAAAACCTGATAAAATGGCCCGCAAAAATTTCATGTATCCACTCTAGCTGAAGAATTTAATACGTGAATTTCACAAAATTTGGTAGATTCGGAATTCGGGAAAACGATACACATAGAGGGACAACCGTTTGGAACAGGTGTATTTCCCTTCTTTTCTTCTTTTAGAATCATTTGGTATAAAAAAATACTCATTTATCTAATATTATTCCTTGCTTCTATATTTAGCTCTGATAAAATTTAGCGAAAGTAATTCTAGTAGAGTTAAACTTTGCAGATGAGAAAATTTGAAGACTTGTTAAAGACAGGAAAACTAACAATTAAAAAATTAAAATGCAAAGTTTTTATGATTTTGTCCGTTATATATTTGGTTCCCCATAATTCCTACACCAATAAGGGGCTCTCCAAAAACAGTATAAGAGATGATCGTGGGAAACCTGTTCATTATCACACTTGAAGCAAACGGTAAAAATTTTATGACCCTGTTCGAATTTAAGACACTTTATATGTCCACTAACAAATCTGGAAATGGTGGCCCGTAGTTTTCAGTCACTCCCACAAGTAAAAGTTCCATCCGGTCTATCTCTACTGCACCAGCCATGCACTGAGTGGAACCTTTATGTTTAATGATTTGAAATATTTCTCCTTCACAAGATTATGCAACTAAAAGTCACTAATACAGGGGGCTTCGCCCAAACAAAAGATCTTTGTAAGCAGACTATCCATCTCACGTTCATTAGATTATTATATTAACATGTATTAATGTTCAATATCCATTTCTCTGGAAAAATAATACGTATATATAAATAAATATTCCTTTAATATATCCAGGATTTGTTTCATTTAGACATTTTCAAAACTGTTTGATATATTAATATCGAAATTAGAACAACCTTTTGAAAATAGATCAAAATGTTATAATATAAAAATTATACCCCATATATTTGAAAACTAAGCACAACAAATTTCAATTATATATTCTTGTAGAAATATAAAATGGCTACAAATTACTTCTTATCATTGCTTAGTTCATAGCTAGTACTTTTAGTTTTCAAGATATAAGCATTGCAGACTTGGCATGTGTATGTGTGTGACCATGAGACTCAGGAGACGATATGTCACGAACAAATGGAGCTATTAGAACTGAATTTGGTACAAAAATTACAATCTGTGAATACTGAAAGCCTATTATGTTTAAATGCAATCCAATGTTGAGAACACTCTTAAATTATGTAATGAAATTTAAAACAAATCATAAAAAAATCAAAACCGTCAATAAAGTTACATAAGTAACTATTTCTTATATGATTTTTAATTAGAAAACGATTGACATGAACTTTAGAACGCTAGTATGAACCGTTCTCGAGATATTCTACATTTTAAAAAATAAAATTATCAAAAATCACAAAAAATTAAAAGAAATCTTATGAAACAAATTTAATTTTAATATGGAATACTATGCGACAAATTTGTTAACATCATTCTCGTGGATCTAATTATTTCCGTTCAAGAGAGAAGAAAGACACTTTGGGCAATAGTTTTGTATGTTGTCGCCAAACAATTTGCCAATATTTATTTATCTACTGTAAGAATAACATATTTATCCGTTCGTAACGCTTGTCGAAATTTTGGTGAATAATTTGGCGGTATATCGCCAACATGACGAATTTTTAATGTTGCTAATTTGACGAAATTTTGCCAACTTGATAATAATGACGAATTGATAGCAATGAATTTGATAGCAATGATTGCAATGATTATGAAATTGATAGCAATGAAACTAACGACTAATTGATGAAAATTAAATATCTTGGACAGGATATAAGAATATATTATAAAAAAATCTGATTTTATAGAATATTGATGATTTTAAAGACTGCTTTTATAGAACAAAATGGATTATTCTTGTAGTAGATAATAATATTCTTTCCAAGATATTGAATTTTCGTCATTTAGTCTTCATTTTCTTTGATTTAGAGTCATTTTTATCTATTTTGCGAGATTTTCATTAATATGTCAACATTGAAAAGAGTCGTCATGTGGGCGACATTACGCTGAATTTGTCGCCAAAATCTCTCCAAGCGTTATGGATGAAAAATTAAGTTATTCTTATAGCAGATAAATTACTATTGGCGTTCAAATACAAAAGTATTACTCAAAAAATATTTTCTCATGAATGGAACGAGCTAGGTAAAAGAGAATGATGTCACTAAATTTATCGCATGATATTACATATGAATAGTGAACACGTTTCCCAACAGTTAATATTATTTTAATGTATGGGATTTTCTAATAAATGCATTTGAAAAATGTGCAATATCTCAAGAATGGTTTATGCTATGTCAATCGTTTTCTAAGTAAAAATTACATGAGAAATTTCTATTTGCGTAACTTTATTAAAGGTTTGATTTTTGGTGATTTTTTCAAAAATTTCACTCGAAAATTTAGGTGGTTTCTGAAAATTCAATTGTATTTAAAAACAATAGGCTTTCAGTATTCACGGATAATAATTTTGTACCAAATTTCATTTGATATCGCTCCATTCGTTCGTGAGATATCGTCTTCAAAAACTCACTGACACATACGCACACACACACACACACACACACACACACACACACACACACACACACACACATACTTTCACACACGCACTGACACACATACACATACACATACTTTCATACACGCACTGACACACACACACTCCGTAACACTTGGCGACATTTTAGTTACGAACTTGACGGAATATCGCCAAATTATAATTTTTTTAAATGCTACAAAATTGACGAAAATGTCGCAAATTGATAAAATTGTCTTCAAATTGACACTAAATCAATGAAAATGATAATTATTTGATAAAAATTCAAAATCTTGGGAAATAATATTATAAGAATTTATTATACGAATCTACTATTTCTCCGTCCGTCCATAATACCTAACGATACATTTGGCGACGAATTACAACTTTTATGGTAACTATTAGAAAAGCCGTCAAGTTGGTGACTTTTCTGATAGTTAGCAAAAATGTCGCAAAACTGATGAAAATGACGTTAATAGGAGGTAATGTTCTGCAAATTTTGTATCTATCAAACAACGGTTATAACTTCTAGTATTTAAGAAATGCTTTCTTCTGATTCATATGTAACGTTCGCGAACGTTGAAATAATCTATGGAAATATCGCAACTTGGCAATATTCCGCCCAAGATTGACAAGAATTTCGTCAAAATGTAAATCATGCAGAAAATGTCGTTATGTGTCACTCACATCATTTTTTCATTTGCTATGAACACTTACAAATGCTAAGCTTTCTGGAAAGGGAAATACTAATGAATCCCTTGTTTAAACGAAATAATGCATAATATGTAATTTACTTTTACAATATTTAGGTAGATAATAAAACAACTCATTTTACTGCAAATGTATGTATCCGTGTAAAATTCGAAATTTGTATCAGTATATCGGTTCTTTCTTGTGGTTATTACATTCGACAACCTCATAGAACATACGTAGTTACAAAATATATATGTGTGTGTGTGCCATTTGTATTTAAGTTTCTAACAATCTCAACATTCGGTACTGAGTTAGTTGAATTCCCGATGCAATTCACCTTGACGATATTTTTTTAAAAGTTAAATTAATTTAATTATTATTTTACTGTTTTACGCTTACTATTTATATTTATTTTATAGTTTAGAAGATATTTCAAGTGAAAATAAGCTAAGGGACTTAAAAAGTCGCTTCGACAAAAACTATATAGCTATTTTTCTAAAGGAAAGTGTTTTCAAAATACTAAAACATTGAAATTAATTTTACATATTCATAAACTACAAAACAAGCAAAAAATGCTTACGTTTATATTTATTAGGTTGCGAGATATAAACGTCCAAAAGGTTTACATTTTTCGAAAAGCTCCGATTTCAATAGGAGAAACTGCAACCATAGATTTTATTCACATAATAAACTATTGGCTTATTTATTGGACACAATTATATTTTAAGTTATAATTTTAATTTTTATGTGGTCTGCAGTTGTATAGAGGTAGCAACTGTGAGGCCAGAATATGTCCTCACATGAGACATTTTTATTTCAATATTTATGGTGCCTAGAACGGCTAACAAAGCTCGAGTCTGGCTGGCACCGATGTTTACAACAACGTGAACTTTTAGGTCAAATACAATAAATTTGGGTGTCCCAGGCCAAAGGGGCTGAGAGGGGCCTTGATAAATATATGAAGTGATGCCATTGGGTTCAGAAGAACCAATGAGCGCCAAGGGAAAGAAGGGCGGAGCTACCTCCCCCCCCCCGCCGAAGGAACCACAAAGTCACTCGGATACGAAGTGTGGCAGAAGTGACTCCGATACAAAATGTGGCAGAAGCAAGTCTGACACGAAATGTGTTGTTGCACGAGGTTTCATACGAATGTTGTTGAAGAGAGTTTGACAAAAGGAGCGAAGCAAACATGACCTAGCAGTTGCAGATATAAAGTATCAGTCGAAGTGAAAAGTACGAGTAGGAGCCACACACTATAGAGTTATGGTTGTACTTCAGCACAAAGACTGATGCAAGCGAGATGATGAGTCCAAGTCTAAACTGGAAGGTATGTGCTCTGATGTTACCGGTCCTAGACACCTTCTAAAATTAATATTGCTGGTCGTATCTCCCCTAGCTAAAATATTAAATGAAAATTGATAATAATTGAAAGTTGATATTGATGAAAATTAGTGCTTTTGATAAATTGATGTTGTTAATAAATGATATTGTTTAAGTTTTAAACAGTCTAATCTTTTTAATATTAATTAATAATTATTTTCAGGACTTACACAAAAGGTAAAAATAATTGGAGGGTTATTGCGGCACAACAACGAGCAATGTACGTTTAAATGTTAATTCCACGTTATGAAATTCAACGGACATGTCTTTATTGCTTAATAATAATAATCAATTATAATGTTAACTGTAAGTTATATTTTCTTCGTGTGCCACAGCAACTACATAATGTTAAATAAGGTATGAACTACACCCAGTGAAATATCCCATAGAATGCTGCAATTTTTAGTATCTAATTTCTACAGACAGTGACCGGAAATCAAACATCGAGCTTCTTCACGACCTATAGTTTATAGAAGTCTACATTTATTCATAAAACTATGCAAATCGGTTCAGTAGTTAGATATTTCAAAACAAGATTCCAAACATTGTACAATTTCAGTCACTAACAAAGAGATCTACATTCACTTGATTTGTTTAAAAAATCCTACGATTTTTGAAAGTGTATAACAAAGAGACGGCAAAACGGCAGTTTTGTAATTATGCATATATACTAATATGAGCCTTAAATATGCAAACCGGGCTGTGTATATGATTTAGACCTGAGTTAATTACATAATATTTAATAAAACTTGGAATTGCCTGTATGGGTGCGATTCGATTGGTTAAACCGATTTCCAACATCTCTTTTGTTGCTGCAGAGACGCCACAAAGATGGCGTTGAACAATTCCTTATTGTTGATACAGAAGTATGGAACATAAAGCGGAATGTTTCACTAATATTGCGATGACTGTCATGAACAACTACGGTTGAAATGGAATTATTATTATAATAAGAAGTTATATGTCGAATTTTGTTTTGCGTTAACAGGAGGTAATGTTCTGCAAATTTTATATCTGTCATACAACGGTTATTACTTCTAGTATTAAAGAAATGTTCTCCTCTCATTTATATGAAATGTTCGCGAACGTAGAAATAATCTATGGAAATATTCCAACTTGGCAATATTCCGCCTAAGATTGACAAAATTTCGTCCAAATATAAACCATGGAAAATGTGTCGCCATGCGCCGTCCGCATCAAATGTTCATTTGCTGTGAAAACTTACGAGCGCACAGCTTTCTGGAAGATAATATGTTGGTAAATCCATAATTAAAGGAAATAATGCATTATATATGATTTACTTTAAAAATATTTAGGTAGATAATAAAACAATGCATTTTACTGCAAATGTATGTATCCGTAAAAATTCGAGATTTTTATCACTATAGGGGCTCCTTCTTGTGCGTATTCGACAACCCCATAGATCATACATAGTAACAAAATATGTATGTGTGTGAGCACCATTTGTATTTAAGATTCTAACACTCTCAAAATTCGGTACTGAGTTAGCTGAATTCCCGATACAACACACCTTGACGATATTTTCTTAATATTTAAATTCATTTAATTATTATTTAACTATTTTACACTTACTATTTATATGTATTTTATAGGTTAGAAGATATTTCAAGTGAAAATAAGCTAAGTGAGGAAAAACTCCCTTCGACATAAAATTTAAGTCATTTTTCGAAAGGAAAATGTGTTCAAAATATTGAAACATTGAAATTACATTTACATATTCATAAACTACAAAACAAGTAAAAAATGCTTACATTTATATTTATTAGGTTGGGAGATATAAACGTCCAAAGTGTTTACATTTTACGTAGCGCTCCGATTTCAGTCGGAGATACTACAACCATAGATTTTATTCACATAATAAACTATTGTCTTATTTATTGGACATAATTATTTTTTGGCTATAATTTTAATTTTTATGTGGTCTGCAGTTGCATAGAAGTAGCAACTACTTAATGTTAAATAAGGAATGAACTACACCCCGTGAAATATTCCATAGAATTTACATGCTGCAAATTTTAGTATCTAATTTCTGCAGACAGAGACCGGAAATAAAAAATCGAGCTTCTTCACGATCTATAGTTTATAGAAGTCTACATTTATTCATAAAATTATGCAAATTGGTTCGGTAGTTAGATATTTTAAAACAAGATTCCAAACATTGTACAATTTGAGTCACTGACAAAGAGAGCTACACTCTCTTGGTTTGTTTAAAATAATCTTAAGATTTTTTGACAGTGAATAGCAAAGAGACGTCAGATGACAGAGACGTCACAAAGATGGTATTGAACAATGCCTTATTGTTGATACAGAAGTATGGAACATAAAACGGAATGTTTTGCAACTATTGTGATGACTGTCATGAACAATTACGGTTGAAATTTAATTATTATTATAATGAGAAGTTAAATGTGGAATTTTGCTTTAAGTTAACAGAAGGTAATGTTATGCAAATTTTATATCTGTTATACAAAGGTTATTTCTTCTAGTATTACAGAAATGCTCTCCTTTCATTTATATGCAATAATCGCGAACTTAGAAATGATCAATGGAAATATCGCAACTTGGCAATATTCCGCCCGAGATTGACAAAAATTTCGTCCAAATATAAATCATGAAAAAAATGTTGTCATGCGCCGCCCGCATCAGATGTTTATTTGCTGTGAACACTTACAAGCGCACATCTTTATGGAAGAAAAAATGTTGTCAAGAACCGTAATTAAAGGAAATAATGCAATATATGATTTACTTTTAAAATATTTAGGTAGATAATAAAATAATGCATTTCACTTCAAATGTATGTATCCGTGTAAAATTCGAGATTTTTAAGTCTATAGGGGGTTCCTTCTTGTGCGTATTACATTCGACAACCCCAAAGTGCATACATTGTAACAAAATATGTATGTGTGTGCGTACCATTTGTATCTAAGTTTCTAACATTCTCAAAATTCGGTACTGAGTTAGCTCTGAAATCCCGATACAACACACTTTGACGATATTTTTTAATATTTAAACTAATGTAATTATTATTTTACTGTTTTACACTTATTATTTATATTTATTTTATAGTTTAGAAGATATTTCAAGTGAAAATAGGCTAAGTGAGGCAAAAAGTCGTTTCGACAAAAAATTTTAAGTCATTTTACGAAAGGAAAATGTGTTCAAAATATTAAAACATTGAAATTACATTTACATATTCATAAACTACAAACACAAGTAAAAAATGCTTACATTTATATTTATTAGGTTTGGAGATATAAACGTCCAAAGTGCTTACATTTTTCGTAACGCTCCGATTTCGGTCGAGATACTACAACCATACATTTTATTCACATAATAATCTATTGGCTTAATTATTGGACATAATTATTTTTTGTTTATAATTTTAATTTTTATGTAGTCTGCAGTTGCATAGCTGTAGCAACTACGTAATGTTACATAAGGAATGAACTACACCCCGTGAAATATCCCATAGAATTTACATGCTGCAAATTTTAGTATCTAATTTCTACAAACAGAGACAGGAAATCAAAAATCAAGTTTCTTCACGGCCTATAGTTTATAGAAGTCTACCTTTATTCATAAAATTATGCAAATCGGTTCGGTAGTTAGCTATTTAGAAGCGAGGTTCCAAACATTGTATAGTTTGAGTTACTGGCAAAGAGAGCTACACTCACTTGGTTTGTTTAAAAGAATCCTACGATATGTTGACACTGTTTAGCAAAGAGACGGCAAAACGGTAGTTCTGTAATTATGCATATATACTAATATGAACCTTAAATATGCAAAACGGGTTGTGCATATGATTTAGACCTGAGTTAATTACATAATAATTAGTAAAACTTGGCATTGCCAGTATGGGGGCGATTCGATTGGTTAAACCGATTTCCAACATCTCTGCATTTGGTTGCTGGCAGAGACGTCACAAAGATGGCATTGAACAACGCCTTATTATTGATACAGAAGTATGGAACATAAAACGGAATGTTTCGCAACTATTACGATGACTGTCATAAACAATTAAAGTTTAAATGGAATTATTAATGTAATAAGAAGTTATATGTCAAATTTAGTTTAAGGAAAGATGTAAACATAATAATTACAAAAAATAATTTATCAAGATAGTGCCTGTTAAAACTTTTAATTTTCGAACTACATGTTTATTTAATTTGTTTACATTTTGAACCGTATGCGTTGTATAATAAAGGAATTAAATCTTTACCAGGTTATTATTACAGCTCAGATGGGGTTTTTTACAATATAACGAAATTCCACCGAAGTGAATATAAACTTATCGCACTAGGAATGAAAATAGAAAATGTTCCACATGCTAATCGGACATCATGTTTAGATACGGGGTATGACAGTGTGAACCTGCTCATTATGCAGGTTGAATGAAAGACATTGGGAAGCCATTTCCGGTTGCTGGGGGTGAAGAGGCAAAGACCCAAACTCTAGCGATTAGTGAGGAGAGTGTTGAGCTCCGTGAAACGATTTTCGTATGTTGTTGAGCGTCAGAAAGCAGAGGCGGAAACTCATTATGCGGGCTGGGTGAAAGACATTGCGAAGCAATTTCCAGCCGTTGGTGGTGGAGAGTTAGAGACCCAATCTCTAGCGATTAATTATCAGAGTTTGGAACTAGCCATTGACATCTTGAAACGATTTTCGTATGTTGTCGACCGTTAGCGAACAGAGGGTGGAAATTCCTAGTATAATAAAAATATAAAATATAATTTTTAATTGCATTTAAAAATCAAAAAGACAGTTGAAGTTTTCATATTAAGTTAGCTATGCTTCAAATTCTATTATTCTGTCATATGCTTGTATATTATATAAATTTGTAACTGAAAAAATAAATAATGCGATTTCTGACAAAACAAAATTAGCAAATTTCATTATTAAACAATGCGCATTATTTAAATACGTTTTTAGAAATTAAAATAATTGTAAATACAATGGTTGTAACAGTCAGTTCAATAAAATTTTCCGTTTTTAACATTAACAAAATTTTGTATTTCTACTGACATTTTCTGACCTAAGATATAAGACAAGCGTTTAAATACGGTAAGATCAGATACACAAAGTTACGTAGGCTTATATTCTATATAGGGTACCTAGAAATGTATTTTATTACTCCAACAGCTTAAATAAAAAATCTCTGAAAGTATATATATGCGAGATCTATTTATAGTAAAGTGACCATTCCCGTTGGAATAAAAATATTTGTACCGCTCTCAGTCTGAAGAAGATTCCTTAGTCTGGAGAACGTAGGAAAATGAAATTGGCAAAAAATGCGAAATAGAAGGGAAATGACATTCCCAATGTTAGCAGTGTCTATTTAGTAGCAATATGCATCACTGACACACGAAACGAAAACTGGGAATGCAATAAATGCATGTAAATGTCATCTATCGCTTGATGCACAACCATACCACTATACTGTGAAAGTGTGACCAACTATACACTGGTGTATGCAAAGAAAAACAGTGCTGCAGTGTATATCTGAGAAAAAAAATGTTGTGCGTTCTGAACTGGATATGCAAACCCATGCACACGTAACAATTTCTGATACAGTGCTACCTGTCTGGTGTGTGAAGCTTTGACAGAAAATATTGAATCCAGATATTCTGTTAACAGAATTAAGAGAAATGGAGTTACAGAAGGTACTTATGTAAAAAAAAATAATTTTCGAAGCATTTTAGAAATCATGCATGCTATACCAACGCTTCATTAGATAGAATCTAAACAGTACTTCCTACTTAGTGAAGAAAACACTTCAATGCAATTACTAAATACAGTATCAAATATAATATTAAACACACAAATTCAGAATTTATTTCACTTCATTTTTTTATTATTATTCTTATCTCTCATTTTATTTCATTTAAAATATATCGTATTTTTATTGTATACTATGAAAAAAAACTGATACTAAATTTTGAAATTGAATAAGAAAAATAAAGTATTTCATTACACAACGTCATGGAAATGTTGAGTAAGTTATCAAGCGGTTTCAAAGTCAGAAATGATCCATCTTTGTCAGGATAAAAAAAGGCAGAAAACCAGTATCAGCGACAGCTGAAACGCTTTGTGTCTTTGCTGTACTGTTGCTCTCGTTTCTACTGGTCTATTTCCTCGTCTTCCATTTCCTCTAATGGTCTGTTTTACCCAAATTGTCCGACCTTCCCAAATATGTAATATATATGTTTGCATGGCCTGGAAAGCTCCATCTAATCTAAACCGGAATCCAATAGGGAAGAAAACCACAGGGACCATACTGTACTTCTTCTAACCCATCGCCTCTCGGATGAACTTTTGGACCAAGAAATGTATCGTGCCCTTACTCCATGTAGGCCTTACTACATGAATATTTTTTGGCTGCAGCTACGGTCGAACGGGACTACAGCTTACATTTCTTATATCTTAACCACTGTACAACCCTGGACCTCCCTTGTGTGTACAGGTGCTTTCCTCTTGTTTGTACTGGTGTTTTGTCCTTGTTTGTACTGGTGCTCTACCTTTGTTTGTACTGGTGCTTCTCCCTTGTTTGTACTGGTGATCTTCCCTTGTTTGTTCTTCCCTTGCTCGTCTTTGCTTGTCCTTGTTTGTACTGGTGCTCTTCCTTTGCTTGTACCGGTGCTCTTCCCATGTTTGTACTGGTGCTCTTCCCTTGTTTGTACTTCCCTTGCTCGTCTATTGTTTGTACCGGTGCTCTTCCCATGTTTGTACTGGTGCTCTTCCCTTGTTTGTACTTCTCTTGCTCGTCTATTGTTTGTACTGGTGCTCTATGTGATTTATCTTGAGACAAAAAGACTATTTTTGAAACCATTTGACGCTTTATTTAATATTTATATACTGCTATCTGATGAAATATTTATTCTTCAGATTACTTTACTCAGCAATTAGCAAAATAATTGTTTAGAGCGAAAACTATTGTTTATATGTGGAATCGAAGTAGAATGTTACGAAAACTTCAGACAAGTACACCAGTTACGCTTTCGATTTTCTGGAGAAGTGTTTTTAATACCCTCTTAGTATTTGTAGAGCTGCTTTATATTTGGTCTTACTATAAACCTGAGAAATCTATGTGACAAACAAAACCCTTTAAAAAAGGACAAGTGATCAATTCCGATATAGAGTATTTCTCACTTTATGTTGGTGATATAAGTGACAATCGACAGACGGGTGTGACAGAAAGTGCAATTCATTTGATTGATGACGAGCAAGACAGAGGTTAGAAATGATTTTACGAATTTCATCCATCTGTTTGTTCTTGTAAATCGAAAAACTTTTCGGCCTACTTTGAGTTAGTGGTGTTAAACATTTAGGTGAGGAATATATGATACGTGAATTATAAATTACTATCTGGTTGATTTATAGAAATTTGGGTTGCAGCAAAATTGTTAAAATAAACAACTGCTTTCAATATTATCTAAACACATTTTATTAATATTTTAATTACCAATAAAGCATTAATAATAAAAATAATTATAAGCATTAATATTTAATTACCAATTAGCATTAATATATGCTTTTTGAGTTATTGAAAAGTCATAAACACTTTTCAACAACAAAGTTGAAAAGTGTTTATGACTTTGTTCATTCTGTCTGTCCGTTAGCACGATAACTGCCGTAAAAATAACTTAATGAAGTTTTAGTATGTTGTTCAGACCGTCTATAGGATCTATGGGAATATAAATGAATAATATCGCCCAATTAGTTTTGGATTGAACCCGGGTTGAAAAAATGAAATACATTGAACCCTATGGGACCTAATTCTTCACACATTTTTTAAGCAGATTTAAAATTCACAAATTGCTTCGAAAATTTTAGGTAATATTCAAATTATTCCCTGAAATATATAAAAAAATTTCAGCAAAATATATTCGGTAGTTTTTTAAATAAAAATTTAAATAATAATTATATCTCTTATATGAAGCGATCACGTGACCATGATATGAAAAGATCACGTGACCCACTTCAAAATAAAATATGGCATCCATCTTGTCTCAACATCGTGATTTTAAAAGTTCTTTTTAATTCATATTTAGTGTTGTATTCTCCTAAAACCGCTTCATTTTTGCTTAAATTCTGTGCATCTACATACTGAAACAACGCAATAATAATATATTTGAGTTTAAATGATCATCCAAATTCGATTATTTCTTCAACGAAGCCTATTTTTCACTTATATAAAATGTAAACAGCAAAATATATAGGATGAGTTGTATAAGAATTGCTGTATTTCTTTAACGCAAAAGTATTTAGCTCATGGAGTCTGCATAGCTGATATGAACGAAATATCCATTGATTTTACTGAGAAAAGGACGATTTTTTTCGATGTAGATTTTAGCATAGATTTTAATTACTTGTAGCTCCATGGTCTTAAGTGTTTAAATAAAATAAATTATTTTAGTACTGTGATGAATGAAATGAATGGGAAAATGGTATGAATGAAATGCTGTTTTTATAGAGAGAGCCAGGCGTGTTATTTTTCCTATGACGTTATTTGAATGAATGTGAGCTGTTTTCGATGAAGTTTTCAAATTTAATAAATTATTGTAGTATTATGATGATTTTAAAAATATTACTGAGGAATGTATCGCATTTTAGAGATGTTTAAACCGGGCACATTATATTTCAATGCCGTCATTTGAATGAAGTTCATTTTTTTCGATTAAGGTCTAAGTTTTCAAATATAATAAATTAATGTAGCATTGTGATAAGTTTTAAAATATTACTTAAAAATGTATTGCATTTTAAAGATATTTAAATAAAATTGCATTGAAGTGGGAAAGTGTTTCTTAATCAATGCTTTAAGCATGATTGATCTTTCTTGTTATTTTATAATTAAGGGAATTTTAAATTTATAATTCACCTGTTTGATGAATGGACTATCTGTTCTGTCAAAAATAATGCACATAGCTGCCCATGGAAAAAAATTTCAACCCGATTGATGATTTGCAGTACTCGGATTGGATTTGAGTGGATTACTTTTGCGTTTTACTATTATTTCCATAAATACAAGAGGTACCATCATAAGTATCTAATAAAATGTTTAAAGTGCATTTTAAATAAATACGAGCATTGTGCATCATTGGCGTTCTCAACTCAATATTTATAACGTTCAAAAATATTGTTGTTTTAACAGAAAATAAAAAAAAAAATATTTTATTTATAATAATGAAATCTGAATATTTTCTAGGGTACCACAATTTGTTAAGCAAGTAATTTACAGATTAAAAATTTCTCCACTTAGTTTTCCTTTTATTACTTTGAATAATCAAATATTTAGAATATTTGAATTTGAAATGCATATTCATTTCTTTTATTACATTTTGATGATAACCTGATCGAAATCCTTATTACAATTTAAGTAATTTTGATAAATCTTTAAACACCGTACCTTGAATTGCATTAAATTTATATATTAAACTATTAATTTAGAGAAATAAAGTTATAGAATTTATATATATTAACTATTCATTTAGAAATGTATATATTAACTAGTAATTTCCGAGAATGTGATATTTGACATCGTATTAAAACTGACATATTGCATATTATTAACACATTTTTGGAAAATATATAAAGGAGATCATATTAAATTCTAGAAAAGAAAATTAGAAATTTAAAGACATCATGGATTTGTATCGTGTACATTGTGTTCATATAGTAATGTGACTTCCTCGATCTAGAAATGCAAAGATAACTGTTTGTCTATGGACGGGTGTTTATGTTTGTGGAGGGAAGTAACTGTAGCTTACCAAATAAAAAATAAATAAACCTAAAAAGGACAAAAGTTTTTTGTACAAAACATAATTATATCTTATATTTATATGTTTATTAGACTACATACAATCTGAACGTAATTTGGAAAGTATAAAGAAAGTTGGGATTAAGCTTTGTAATTTAGGACATACTGTAAAATCAAGTTATCTTTCTTCCAATAGTAGAAATATAATATTACATATACTTTTGACGATCGCACATTTTTTCAAAATTCCATTTACCCCACATCCAAAATAGTGTTTGTTCTGTGGAATGTAAAATTATATCATTTTAAAATATTTTAATTTTAAATTTAGATGAAGGAATGGAAGTACTAAAATGTTGCAAATCCAGTTTAGTTATACTGAAATTGCTGGTTTTTCTAGAGAGAATGATTATAAGACGAAACTGATATCAGTAATATATTATATTTTATTGGAACAGCACCATTGCATTCAAAATATTTCTTAATTACTCAGCTATCAATAAATGCATCATAATTAAACGAATTCTTAGATAGTTCATGTTCCAAAATATTAGTTGAGATTTACTTTATAATTTTCAAATTAATTCAAGTATATTTTCATGTAATGTACAATATAGTTTAGTAAGTGTTATAAGGCAAAATTTATCACATTCCATGCTTTAGGTAACATTTATCACATTTATTATCATTATTTTGTTTTAAATGAACTTATTCTCTCCTCTACCCCAGTTTAGTTTGGCATCTGATAATCCAGCAAATTTAGTAGTTTGGTACAGCTGATATCTCCCTCGAACGGGCGTAATATCGGAAGTTTATATTATAGTTTATTTTATTTTAAACCATGATAAAATATATAGCATGAAACTTTATTTGCAAATAGTGATGTCCGGTTTTCTATCTTCTCAAATTATTTTACCAAACTTTTCCACTGACTTCAGGAGCAGTTATGAAATTTCTTCACATCTTCCGTTTGTTTTTTCACTTTTCAGTATTCTTCATATTTCACATCAAACGTCATTATCACACCACTACAAAATAATAAATATATCCCCTCCTTCACATCCTTATTTTGTTTTTGAATTTTGCGGGACTCTTCATATTTCACTTCAAACGTCATTACCAAATCGATACAAAATAATAAATGTATCCCCTTTATACACTGCTCATTGAAAATAAACTAAAATTTAAAGCAAGACATCAATATGATATAAATGTTTGCAAGTAATTAATTAATCTACAAAAATGAATAATAAGAAGTTGCATTCTTTCATCAAATCCTAAGAAAAAGAACTTTGTAAACTAACAGAGTTTATAATAGATTGAAAACAAAGCAACTTCATTCAAAGCAACTTCATTAAGAAGACAAATAAAGATATTTAATGATAAGAACTTTGAAACTTGGAACAAAACTATTATATATTAATTTATTATTCCAATACTTTTGATTAAATATTTTGAAGATTTATTTATATAGGGATATTACCTGTAGGTAAAGTATTCATTTATAAGTAAACTGCTTATCTTATGACGGAAAGAATGTGTTAAATCTTTTCAAAATTATGCATAGTAATATTTCTTTTACATACCATTTTTGTTTATTTTAATTTCGCACTGCAAAAATAAAAACTAAATAACACCCACAAAATTGTAAGTTTTATGCGGTGTTATATATAAATGATCAAAAAACAGCATAAATGCAAATATAGACAACATCCCACGCCCTCAGGAACGTACTATAATTTTAATTCTGTCAGCACACATTAGCTGAATTTGGTCAGTACAATGCCATTGAATAGTGAACTTTGATTTCAGTAGCACGAAAATCTGATGTGGGCAGCACATGACTTTCCCTGCAGACTTATATTCACGCTCTCTTTATTTTAATTAAATTTAATTCACTTTTAATTCAATTTTCTTTCTCATTTGGTAACTGGATTTATTTTCAAAGGTGGCGTAGAGAAAATACGAAAAAACTCAAATATCTCGGTAAAGGATACTCTTAGTGTAATGGGGTTAATCTTATTGTTTTCATAGTAAAAAAATTACGTATAAAACAGGCATTTAATGGATATATTTGAGCATACGTAGTTTTTTATTTTAGATTTTGACGATTTTTGGGAGCCATTTCGCAAAAACAGGCAGGTTACTTTTCCCGAATAGTACCAAATTATAATTAGCATCAGGATAACACACAAGCGGCTTAGTTACCGAATTTTGTAAAATTCGAACTATTAGTCTATCAGCTACAGTGGATACAGACCATTTTTGCGGGACTTTTCGCAAAACAAGGCGGATTCTTTTATCACGAATTATACCAAACACTTATCAGCATTAGGGTCACACCCAAGTGACTTACCTACCACATTTTATGAAATTCGGTCCATTAGTTTTTGAGTAAGAGTGGATACAGACATTGCACAGACAGACACACATACAGGCAGACACGCAGACAGACAGACACACAGACTGACAAACAGAAAGACACATAGACACACACACAGACGTCACGCTAAAAATAGTATTTTCGTATACTTGAGTTGCAATTTTTCATATGATTCCCATTATTTCCCTATACATTACCATGTATTGCAGGAAAAGTAAAAATAAAGTAGTATCCGTCTTGTATTTTGAACAAGGACAATTGTTGGTCTAAGAGAAAACAGACTATTTTTGCAGGAAAATTCTGCTAGTATGAGACGGAATACGAGGGAAATGATGCGAAAAAAGCATCAGTGAGCAGGTGAAGCTCAGACACGCATAATTATGAGGTTCATAAATAATGTAACGCAGGCTTGCTCATAACGACCGGCACATGAACTGCACGGCGTTGGAATAAGTATAAATATTTCACTCAGTATAGATTTTGAAATAATAACAAGAGGCATTATTCAAGAGCTAAGCAAAATTAACGCAATAGTGCATATAACATATACCAGTAAAACTAACAATCAATCTTAAAACATGTTGCAACACGAACAAGCGTACACAACGCCTGCAAGCCAACAAACAACTGACTCAGGCAAACTGCTGAAGACGAGTTTCCCTCGGTGTTGCTAACTCGTATGTAAGTGCGCCGCGGGGACGCACTACAAAGGATAGTGTGCCATGAACAAAAAATGTTGAAAACCACTGCTCTATAGTTTTTGAATTCGATTCATTTAAAGCTTTCCATATCAATAAAACTTCTAACAATCTAGTTAATGATTTTTCAATAGCACCCAAATTATTTTATGTATAGCGTCTCCACGTTTAATAATAATAATTATTATTCTTATTATTAATATTACTTTTCTTTGTTTCACTCTATATGTGTTCTGCACTTTGACTTCATATACTAGTTCATATATAATACATTTTATTCATTTTTGTTCGCTTTGCTATTTTTCTTCACAGTAGATGGCACTACATTATATAAGTAATTTTTAGCCATTCTGCTGCTTGCACTGCATGCTCAGTAGGCCGGTCCGAAAAAAACTTTGTTTTCTAATTTCAATTACGCTAGTGTAGAAAGCCCAAACCACACGACCAACCCGAAGGCTTATGGTTGAGTTACGCTAGTGTGGAAAACCTGCTTTAAGAGCTTCATATGGGGACATGAATTGTATCAAAAATAGTCAAAAATTTAATCAATCTCCCCAGGGGTTAAATTTTTGAATATTTTTTAATAGTACATTTGAATAGAAATTTATGCAGAATAAAATTTAACTTTATCTTTGATTTCAGCTAAAGTAGATAGTTTGTTTTCATAGCCTCATTGTAATGGGAAGAAAAATTCACCGAGAACATTAAATATTTTGCCGCCCCATGAGACTCACATTTTAAAGTAATTTCATTGAAATGTCCAGAATTGAAACGGAAAATTATGAAAAAATGCATAACTTCAATTCCAAGTTTTGTAAGCGTAGAAAAGTTATATTATCCGTGCTTTATAACGTACAAATGTAATTATTTAGCCATCCTACACTGTAAAACATTCATCAACCTTTGGTCATCTATTTCAGCTACTTTGTTGATAATTTCAGCAAACTACCAGAAAAGCCGCAATTACAGGGGCTCATGAAAATGCCAGCTCCGTTTCTGAAATATTCAGCTAATTATCGTCTGCCGAAGCGTTAATTTTGCATGTATATATATACAAGACGATTAAAAAAAGATGGGCCAAACTTTACGAGGTGGTAGTATACAGCAAACCAAGAATTTTTTGGCATAGTTTACCGGGTCGGAAATGAAATGTAAAGGCGCCAGTGGGCGCTTAATAGTGAAACCGATGAGGTGAGGAGAAAACATAAGAATAACATAGAAGTTATAAAATGGCATTTAATAAACAATAATTACAGTAATTGCCTAAAACAGTGACCGTCAACCTGAATGCACGTCTCATATCGGCGATAGAGGGATTGGCGAACTCTCTCGAACAGAGCAGACATGTCGCGAACTTTGGCCGCAGCGACCGAAATTCTGGCGACGAGTTCCTCTTCAGATTCAAGGGGAATATCATAGGCGAGACTCTTGAGATATCCCCACAAAATGAAGTGAAGACAATGCAGAGAGGGCGATCGTGGGGAACTGGCTATGGGGTCAACTCTCATATTACATCGCCCTGTAAGGCCATTACATTTCATTTCCGATCCGGTAAACTATAACGAAAAGGCCCGGTTTGATGTGTACTACTACTTTGTAAAGTTAAACAGATATTGTCATAACTATCAGAAACCTTACTCCCCATCACAGACAGCTGATTCGCCCTGAAACTTTCAGTAACGTGCTTGCAAATGTTTAACAATGTACAACCATATTTTTTCTGCATGTTCTTTAAATTTACAATGACTATGAATAACTTTGCATTAAATCATAAAAATGTCGTGACACAGATGTCACCACATGAACGTCGCAAGTCGCTATCGTCCACATTTTTGTTATTTCCAACATTAGTTAGAAGGCTTTGAATAACATTCTTTGAGTCCAACAGCGCGAATTATCTGCTTGATTCCAGTTCAAAACGAATGAATCCATCTTTTTTATTACATACTTTTCAGAGATAATCTGGAAGCCTCGTTCAATTGTTCATGGCTGGCACATGGAGACATTTTTCTTATGTATATCTGTACACGTCGGAATGTCAGAATCTCCTGAGTAGGTAGGCTATTAGCAGGGGTCCTGCAAATAGGCAATAATTCCAGCAGTTAATCAGATCAACAAGATGTTCATCCTCGAGATTAAATTTTGGTATTACGCGTGATTTTGGTAATATGCGTGAATTAACTTATATTCTTCTGTGAACTGTAGAATCTGAATTCAAAGTTCTTAAAATATGTGTCGAATCATTGAATTGTGCATTTTAGGGGAATGTTTCCTTAAAAATCGTCTAAAATCTATTTTTCACGAATCGTGTGCTGTAGAGCCTACCTAGAGTTATGTGTTTGTTTGCTTTCACTCGAAATCATATAAGATATTGCGAATACCGCAGTCTACCAATGTAACGTTTTTTTTTCCGTCCTTGGAATGGATCTAAGACTTCGATGAAAATTTCCTCTCGTACTATTTTAAATGTCTAATCTACGTTCACCTACTTGTCTTCTTTTATTTTTATCTATCTAGAAAGCTATATTACCGAGATGAATAAAATATACCTGATCAAACCCGAAGTTCTGTAGGGACTGCAGCTATTATGAAAATTTAAATTTAAATAAATATTTTAAAGAGCTTGAAAGAAAACTTGGAGCAGTACGATGAATAAATACTAATATTTTTGTACGTTATAAGATATGTATAATACAATTTTTCGGCACTATTAAAAATCAGATATAAAATGAACGTATTTTTCACAATATACCGGTTCAATCACATTTTCTAAATCAATCCAAAACATTGAGCCTCGTACATTTCAAAAAAATATTTAATGGTTCGGATGGAAATTTTTTGTATTTTTATGATTTAATTTTTTTTTTCAGACTCCAAAATCGTGTTCGTTTTTTACTATTGAATTTTCACCATATTTATTCAAAAACTCACCCTATTTTAATAACTATTTTTGTGCAACATATTCAGCTCATAAGGCAGCTTTTCCGTAATTAAAATTAGAAAAACGTTTTTCGGCTCGGTTTAATACTCAAGTGCTAATTTGCCGTTCAAATTCAGGTTTCATTGCACCGAAATCGGAATTTCAATTATTTCTGAAGCGTACGTCAACTTACTACACAAAATTTGCTCAGTTTTTCATGTTGAGATCAAATTAATTTATTGCATGTGAGCAAAATATATTTCTATACTTAGATTCGAAATGACCACCAATTGGAAAGTCGAAAATTGAAAGACATTTTCATGGTGGATTTTGTATTGGTACTAATTCTGTCATATCAAGTCTATACTTTTATTTTTATTTATGAACATACTGGTTAAATAAAATAAATTTTATTTCAACCGCAGCTATTTTGAAAACTTTTGATTAAGCCCCAAAACCATAACATTATTCTATACCTCCCCGTGTTATAAAGATGAGAAAAATAAAAATAAACAAATATGTGTGAGTCCAGTTAATATGTACCGATAATATTTCAATAGTATTTTTTATATAAAAGAATATTTCTTTCAATGATTGTTTTCAAAACCATAACATTATTCTATCGCTGTCCACCTCCCCGTGTTATAAAGATGAGAAAAATAAAAATAAACAAATATGTGTGAGTCCAGTTAATATGTACCGATAATATTTCAATAGTATTTTTTATATAAAAGAATATTTCTTTCAATGATTGTTTTTTTTTTATTCATATCACTTTTCTAGAAAGCTGAGCCATAAGGCCGCGGCGAGTTGAAAGAAGAAGCATTTTAACAACGAAATGTACGTCCTGAGTTCGGAACATAAACTTAGACCCCGGACCCAAACTAGATCAAATTTAGAAATTAACATCCAGACGGCTTATACCAGATTGTGGATGGGTCCAATTCAGGTATTACATCAGAAAGGGCTGAAATTAATTGCATCGGATTGACATTAATTGAATTTAAAAACGGGCTGACATTAATCCATGCCGGGTTGCAGTTTTGTCTGCATATACATAGTATAATGCATATGGAAAGTATTGTGACGAGGTCGAGAATTCGAGTTTTCGATGGGACAGCACGTTTCAAGCATCCCTGAATACGAATCAGACTTTTTTGAGGTGATGTTTGTTTGTGTGTGTCAGTGAGTATGTGGAGATGATATCTTACAGACCAATGGAGCAATTCGAACGAAATTTGGTGTAAAAATTACAATCCTGCAGGTTTACTGCTTCTTAATGCAATTGAATGTTCAGAACCCCCAAAATTTTCGAGTGAAATTTTGGAAACATCGCAAAAAAATCAAAACCTTTAATAAAGTTAAGCAAATAGATATTTTTATGTAATTCTTCGTTATGAAAAGATGGACATAAACTTCAGAACGCTAGCACGAGCCGTTTTCGAGATATTGCACATTTTTCAAATAAATGTATCAAAAAATCACATAAAAAAATGTATTAACTATTGTGAAATATGTTCACTTTTCAAATGTAATATCATGCGATAAATTTGGTGACATCATTCTCGTGGATCTAGATTATTCTATTCATAAGAAAATATACTTTGGGTAATATATTTATATTTGAACGCCAAGAGTCTATTATCTGCAATAAGAATAATTCATTTCTCTGTCCATAACGCTTGGCGAGATTTTGGCGTCGAATTTGGCGACATGTCGCCAACTTGGCGAATTATTAAATGTTTCCAAATTAACGAAAATGCCGCCAAATTGATGAAAATGACGCTAAATCAATGAAAATTATGGCTTATTGACGAAAATTCAATATCTTGAAAAGAATATAAGTATCTACAATAAGAATAACCAATTTTTCAGGTCCGTACCGTTTGTCAAAATTTTGTTGAAGAATTTGTGGGAATATCTCCAACTTGTTGACTTTTAAATCTTGTCAAATCGACGAAAATGTCACCCAAGTGATAAAAATTCGTCAATTTGATGAAACCGACGCTAAATCAATGATATGACGACCAATTGAGTTCAATATCTAGCAAAAAACATAAGAGTAGCTTATAGGAATAACCCATTTCACCGTCCGTCTGTAACTCTTGGCGAGAAATTCAACTGGATGTCGCCAGCTTGGCGACTATTTTCAATGTTGCCAAAGTGACAAAAATGCCACCAAATTTATAAAAATGACGCCAAATGGGAAGTAATGTTTCAAAAACTCTGATTTCCGTCTTATGACTGGCATGTCTTCTAGTGTATAAGAAATGCGTTTTTCTCTGTTTATCTGTAACACTTGCTGATACATTTCACGAACTTGGCGAATAATCTAGAGACGTATCGCCAATTTGGCGATATTTCACCCCAGATTGACGAAAATATCGTCAAAATCGCAAAAATGACGCTAAATTAATGAAAATCTACCCTAATTGATGATTTAATTATTAAAATATTTTAATATATGGACTATGTCGCTTACTGAGTATGCTATCTGTGAGACCAGAAATAGATCTCACACCAGTTTAATGTGAGACAACTTTATGTACGTTATTTATTGTGTCTGAAATGCCAGACAATACCTTCAGTCTCAATGACGCCAGTATTTACGACACGCTGACCCAACGGTCTGCTAAAATCATAGATTTAGGGGTGTCAAGACAAGAAGGGGTCGAAGAACGCTTAAGAAAATGTAAAGAACGACATTGGATACAAAGGCTGACCAATGAAGAAGGTGCTTGTGGCGTTGCTGTGAAGTCTGCCAATCGGAGCAAAGGAGGAGTGTCAGTCCTGAGGCAAAAAGAGCCACAACCAATGACATAAAAACGACGATAAAAACAGATATACAGACTTACAGCACGACATTAAGAAGCACGACACTTAGAAAGATATGGAGATATAGAATGACTTAACCTTCCTACAGTGTTCGGGTCTTTTTTGACCCATATCAAATTTATTTCGTATAGATCTATTATATTTTGGGGAATTTTTCAAAAATATTTTGTGACTCTATTTTCATAGTCATAGTAAATATTCAGTTATGTGTATTTTTTTTCAAATGGTAGATTTTTTACAGTAAAAATTGTATCACATAAGTCGTTCGGGTCAATTTTGACCCGTGTTGCATTTTTAGTGCATAGGAAAAATAAAATATATAAAATCCAATATATTATTCAATTATTATTGCTGTGACAATGCCCCTATAAATTATTATTGCTGTGATAATTGTATAACCCTGAAATGCACGTTACTGTGGATGAGCAACTGGTAGCTTTCCGAGGAAAGTGCTCATTCCGCCAGTACATGCCCATGAAACCAGCCATGTACGGCATAAAATTGTGGGTACTTTGTAACAACGCTACTAATTATGTCTGGAATATACAGCCCTACCTTGGAAAAAAGTCTGGTTCTGCACCAGAACGAAATCATGATCTCAGGGTTATCAACGATCTCGTTCAAAGTTTAAATGGGCATAATGTAACATGTGATAACTTTTTCACGTCATATGAACATGAGCAGCTTCTTCTGAAAAAAAAACTGACAATGATTGGAACAATGAGAAAGAATGAGCCAACAATTCCTCCACAGTTGCTTGCAAAAGGGGCCCCAAACTATACATCGAGATTTGTATTCACAAAGGATGCAAGTCTTGTATCGTACATCCCGAAGAGAGGCAAGTGTGTGGTTCTCCAGAGCAGTCTTCACCATGACAGTAAAATAGTTGACACAGACACAAAGAAACCTCAAATCATTTTGGACTATAACATCACCAAAGGAGGGGTAGACACGTTAGATAAACTTGTCTCCCACTATTCCTGTCGTAGGAAGACAAACAGGTGGCCCATTGTAGTTTTCCCCAACATCCTGGACATTTCCGCGTATAATGCATTCCTATTGTTTATCAATATCAATCCAGCATGGAAGATGAGGCCATTTCGCAAAAGGAGAATCGCCATTGAGAAGCTTGACATGACTTTAGTAACCCGCCACATTGACGAAAGGAAACATCTGCCAAGAGCAAGGACAGCCCGAGAATTGGCGATGAATATTCTAAACTCAGGACAACCTGAATCCCGACCTGAAGCATCCGAAAGTGTAGCAACTGCTGGCAAAAGGAGAAGATGTCACTTGTGACCACAGACTGACAACACAAGTTATGTAAAGTGTTTCAAATGTGGACAGTTCACTTGCAAGAAACATTTCATTTACGTGTGTAACAATTGCATATAAACGGAACAACTTCCAGAATTGTATTGTTGGCGGTAAGCTAAATATTTCACAAATATTTAGTCTGTAATGTGTAATTTTGCTTTCATCAAGCGAATGTTCTAAAATATAAAAATATCTACTATATAAGAATAAATATAGGTAATAAATACAGGAAAAATACTTCATTGTATTGTATTTGAAAGTTCACTGTGATTTGCAGGAATGAATGATTGAATTACATTATATATTTAAATATTGCATTACATTTATATATATTATATATTTACATTACATATATTATATATTTACATTACATATATTATATATTTACATTACATATATTATATATTTACATTACTAATATTTATAAAATGTGACTTCAATTCCATAATATTGAAAATTACACCATGGGGGTCATTTTTGACCCAAACACCTTAGGTGTATATTAAATTTGAACAACGTATGAAGGTTAAGAACGATGAGATAGAACGACGATATGAACTTATATATAGAACTGCAAAGGGATGATATAGAGAACGACTAGATATGACTAGAGAGAGAGAGTTCCACTAGAAATATGACTTAGACTTCGAGAGTGTGTGCCATAGAGTAGTGCGGAAATAGTCTACAAAAAGTTTCATAATATGCAATTTTACGACAGTCAGAGTCCAAGGCAATTTCAACAAATGTGCAAACCAGTACAATATACAAGGATGCAAGCGTTGTGGTCAGGGGTATGTGTTTCTCTATGGTACCAGGTTTTAAATTCATTTTAAGTATTTTTAATAATGGTCTCACATTGTCTCTCTCCGCCGAAATGATATGAATAGTTGTGTAATGAATTCAATAAGTATTTTCTGTTGTTAATAAGTGATTTATTGTTAAAGTTAAAATGGTGCAATCAATTTAGTATTATATTAATTAATATTATTTTACAGAACTCGCGTGAAATGCAAATAATTGGAGAGTTATCTGCAGAAAAACAATGCAATGTATAATATAATGAGTACCACGAATACGATCAATTTACGGCCATGTTTATATGTTCAATTTAATAATATTTAAAAACCCAACTTCAAGTTAGTTTGTTTTTTGCACCACATTATCAATATTGATAATTGTTTATTTAGAGTTGGGAGAAATACAAATTATTTGGGTACTTTGAAATAGTTTTATATGTTGTCATCCGGAAAATTGCCAAATGTACAATCCAATGATAAAAACACAGTACCGTGAATCTTATACATTATTTTTTGAATGTAAAAGGAGTAAATGCATCGCATAATGTAAGGAAAGTCATGTGCTGTCCACATCATACTTTTTTAATCGTGAAATAAACATAAATTATTATTTTTGATGTAACAGTATCTTTCATAATAAAATGGAAAAATAAAAGGTTTTTAAAATGTGACAAATTTTACTCATAACAAATAATCCTACTACGGAGGAATATGTACATCGGACATTCAAATAAATTATCGAAAAATTGTCAATTTCTTCTGTTAAGGAAGATGCTGCTGTTATTGAACGATATTGCCAAATGGACAAAATATCGCCAAACCACAAAATTTTCGACAACGAAAAAAATGTCGCCAAATTTATGGACATTCAATAACTCAGAAAATCTACACTATCAAGTGCACTCATCAAGTGCACTTGCACAACACTATCAAGTGCATCATCTACACTAAGTTTGACAACATCTGTTATTTTGAGCTAATGATTAATGTAGCATTTTGGGGTGTATGCGTTAGGGTGCTGTAATTTAACTTAGTTTTATTATCGGACTATATAGTAAGTATTTTTCTATAGAGCCTTTGTGTTTGTCTGTCTCACTTGGCGACAGATTTGGAACATTTTGAAAATGTTATTAAATTTATAAAATGTCATTCAATTGATGAAAATGTTGTAAATTGTTATTATTCAATATCTATGATGATTTACATTAATTATTTCTTTGATATTTTCACACAATTTGTAAGAATTATTAAAATTTATTATACTTGACTCAAAATATACTGAGTTTTAATGCGTTTCGTGGGACATGCACGTATTTTTAGAGAATCTATTAGATCATAATATTAGTGAAGAAAGGGGCTTTTAGCTGTAGCAGTGTACGAGGGTGCACATTAGTTGAGGACATGCGAAATGTGCACCTCATGATTCCTTCGTCCGCAGCCATCTTGAATATTTCGCAGAAGACTAGAAAAGTTTTGGGTTGACACGGAACCATACATTTTCTCGGAGCAATGTATGTGATCAGAATGTCCTAGTCAATATTTTGATAAATTATAGTAGGCATATGTATAAAAATGTTATGTATGGGTATTTATAAAAGTTATCATGCAGCCTGTCCAGCTTACGAAACTCAACATTTTACATGTTACAAATATTTACTATAAATGTTTTCGAACATTCCATGTCAATATCTAGATAAATTATAGTAGGCGTATGTATAAAATTGTTATGTATGGATATTTAGAACATATCCATGAAGCATGTTCCGCTTAAGAAACTCAACGTTTTGTATGTTACAACTTTTTTCTGAATAAATAAAACAGAAACTCTTGGAAACGGGTCAAGGTTTCTTAACAAGCGCTGTTATGCGAAGTGTTTGCCAAAGGTGTGTCCCTTTTCCCTTGATTCTGTAAAGTTAAAATAGAAAAAATACAGGTTGTTGTTTTCCAAAGTGGCCATATAACGTAATACCAATAATATGTTATCCGACATTATAACTCACTTTCAACTTCCGTTACATCAATTAAACATCCATTTTATTAAAATAAAAATTAGGTAATTAATAATTATAGTGGTTACACGTTAACCTCAATAATGCATTAAATCAATGACAACACCCCGTTGATTAAAAGGTCATTTAAGAAAAACCATGACGAACCAATATTAAAATAGGACAGACCGCTTTCGGGTATCACTATACCCTTCATCAGTGGCTATATAAAATTTACCGTGCAACCAAGTGTAAATGCAGATCAAATCTGCAGACAAAATGTGCATAAATCAATTACGGAATAATGATAGTTTTAGAACAAGTCACCAAGCTTAACTTAAAATCTGCACAGCACCAAAATTCCAAATGGAATTACTGTACATATAAATACACAGGGATTCATAAAGAAGACGAGGGTTATTGCAACTCATTAGAAGGTTTTTTTTCCAAAAAAGTGTTGAAAGTTATCATTAGCAACAGCTTGGGCAAGAGACGTAGAAAGTTTACTATTCTTAAAGAATAGAAAACTTTCTTGAAGAAATGGTAAACTTTCTTTTTTTACGTGAGTAAATAGTTTGGGTACATAGGTGGAGTGTAGAATTCTTTAAATGCCAAACGCTAGAAGGAGAAGATTTACAGATACTCTAATCCAAATAGATTGCAGTAGCTATCTTGGAATAAATGCATTTTTACTAAGACTTCCCCATCTGGTGTTTGAATAGCAAACTATTATTTTTAGCATGAATACTTCCACCATTTTCTCTTAATGTCTGAGAAACGTGTTAAAACATGCATTTCACAAGACAATCGTATTTCAGTAGTGTATAAAGAGTTAGTGCTGAAAAAAGGGGTTTTCGCCGGCTGGAAGTAGGGCTGCGGAGCTAGGCTGCAGACACAGAATAAGTTTCAGCCACACATTTTGAATTTCGTTCAGGATCATGAGACTTTGAATTTTTTTTTAATTTGGATTTTTCTTGAGTGTGTATTTCACGACTGAGGATACAATTTTTTTATCTAATGGAAACAACATGAGGATAAAAAATTCAATGGTAATATTTATGACTATTCTTTCACTTATAGATAAAATTAAGGACAAAACGTTTTAAAAAACAAAAAGTCTTTTATTTAACACATCCTAAAAGACGTACAAAATATTAAAAACTGCCTGAGCGCTTTCAGACGTATATACGCTCCTCATCAGTGGCTACATGGATAGTAAAAACATGGAATGTTTATATATAGAGAGACCAGTTTAAAGAAAATTTGCATAAAATATAAAATGATAAATGCACTTACTAAAAATAGTACAAAAAATATACGCTGGTAAACTTTCTTCGGCTCTTGCTCAATATGTGGTTAATTATAAATGTCTTCCCATTTTTGAAAAACACTTTCCTTTTGGTTCGTTGTAACAATCCGCGTAGTATTCTTCTTTATGAATCCCTGTTTATTTATATTTACCGTGAATTCATTTGTAGTTTTGATCCTGTTCAAATTTTAAGTTATGTTTGGCGACTCACTCTCGAATCTGTGCAATTAATGCCACTCTTGACGTTTTCTAAAATTTGTATTAGTTATTTTCTTGTAATAATTTAACATTTGTAAACGTTTAAATTTATTTCGTAATTTCCGTGTATATTTCTTGTATTATTTTTAGTAAGTGCATTTATCATTTTATACTTTATGCAAATTTTCTTTAAACTGGTTTCTATATATATAAACATTCCATGTTTTTACTATTCATGTAGCCACTGATGAAGAGCGTATATACGTCCGAAAGCGCTCTGGCAGTTTTTAATATTTTGTACGTATTTTAGGATGTGTTAAATAAAAGACATTTCGTTTTTTTTAAAACGCTTTATCCTTAATTTTATCCATTGAATGCAGACGTGATGCGAATCTTGATTATTCCTTCACTTTCTGTTTTTTTATCATTTTGTAATGTTTCCTATGAGAATGCTTTTGGAATTGAAGGGTGTTGCTTCAATTCTTTAAAAATGGTGTGTAAGAAATTGCTAAAGTGATGTTTATACAATGTTTATACTGAAGCACTGAATTTCTTCTTTCACAGGTGAGTCTTCCATGTAAAATAACTTTATCCAAAAGCAGTGTCTAACCCAAAAGTAGTGTCTGAAAATGAAAAACATATATTGCTAAAATTACTGTTACAAAATTATGATGTATTTTCGAAATCATACAAAACGCTGGGAATGACGGAAGAAATAGTACCGGAATTTAATTTACTACACCAGTACCCAATACAGTGTAAACCTTATACCTTGCCAAAAATGTTAAAACCTGTACTCGAAAGTGAGATAAAACAATTGTGTGAAGCAGGAATAATTGAAAAGTCTACCAGTAACTACGCCTTCCCATGTCTATTAATTAAGAAAAAAAGCAATTTGAACAATAGTCATACAGATAAAGTACAAAAGTATCGTTTAGCCGTAGATTATAGATTGTTAAATCAAATTACTGAATTACTGCCCGTAAATATTGGTAAAATTAGCGACATTCTGCACAACATCGCAGGCCACAAATTATATACTGTAATTGATTTAAAAGCCGCGTTCTTTCAAATAAAATTCAAACCTGAACATGGGTCGATACTCACATTCGTAACGAAGGACGCTGCCTATAGACCTAATAGAATGACTTTTGGCGCAAAAAACTCATCAGCCTATTTTTATTTATTAATGATGAAATGCTTAGGAGACTTAAAAGATCAGAAAATTGAATTTTATTTAGATGATATTGTAATTGCCGCAAATTCATTCGAGAAAATGTTGGAGAAATTAAAAACGGCATTTTCGAGATTAGGTAAATTTGGTTTAACCATTGACCCTTCAAAATTACAAATGTGTAAACAGAATATTAAATTTCTAGGATTTAAGATAAGTAAGGAAGGCATAACACCTTCAGATGATAATGTACAAAAAATAACGAATTTCCCTGTGCCAACGACAGTAAAAAAAGTAAAATCATTTTTTATCAGGTTTATGTAATTATTTTAGGCAGATCATACCAAATTTTTCTGAACTATGCAATCCATTAATTGAG
The DNA here is from genome assembly GCA_951213105.1 of Amaurobius ferox. Classification (NCBI taxonomy): domain Eukaryota; kingdom Metazoa; phylum Arthropoda; class Arachnida; order Araneae; family Amaurobiidae; genus Amaurobius; species Amaurobius ferox. The sequence continues at coordinate 103,333,234 of OX578147.1, forward strand.
TTAACAAAGAAAGATAAGAAATTTATATGGACGGAGAAATGCGAAGAAGAGTTTGTAACATTGCAAAACGCGATTTTATCGAAACCGGTAGTCAGGACAGCTGATATGTCAAAGCCGTTCTTTTTGTCGACTGACTGTTCAAAAGTAGCCGCGTCAGGAATTTTACTTCAATCAGTGAATGGAAATTTTCATCCTATCGAGTATTATAGCAGGAAACTTTCAGACAGTGAAAAGAAATATCCGAGCATGAAGCTAGAATTGTTAGCAATTCACGACGCTATAATACATTTCAAAGATTTTTTATATGGTACGCATTTTACGGTATTTACTGATTCTAAAGCTTTAACTCACTACATACACTTAGAAAATCAAAATTCTGATTTAATCGCAAGATGGCTATTAAATTTACAACAATATTCATTTGACATAAAATACATTAAAGGACAAGATAATCCCAGTGATTTTATGTCGCGACAAATTTTTTCTGAACAAAATAAGACTAAATTAATAAATAACATTATTGCTAATGACAGCGCGATAACGATAGCCAAAATTGTAGAAGAGCAAGCAAAAGATAGAGAGATAAAGAAAATTATTAACGGACTGAATGCAAAATCTAAGCAGCCAATATATGTAAATAAATACTATAGAGATGTAAATACAGGATTAATTATGATAAAGACTGCTAGATATATCAGAAATCCTATGCAAAACGACAGAATTCTAATACCTCACAGTCTAAAATTTGCAGTTATTGAGTTGGCTCATACACCACATTTTGGAGTAGAAAAAACCTATCAAATTCAGAATAGAAAATATTACTGGAAAGGGGCATACAGTGATGTAAAAAATTTTTGCGCATCATGTGATGCATGCTTATGTTACAAGAATAAGGCTATAAGACCTATGGCATTACAACGTGTCCCTCGTCCATGTAAACAAAATCACACAGTGGCATTAGACATTGTAGGGAAGCTACCGAGAAGTAACGGACAACATGAATACATCATAACGATGATAGACCATTACTCGAGATTCTTGGAGGCAGTACCCGTGAGAAATATTACAACTGCGAGTGTATTACAGGTAGTAACAAATTGGATAGCTTCAAACGGAGTACCAAATTGGATTTTATGTGATAATGGGAGACAACTAAAAAGCGAAGAATTTAAAAAATTCGCAGAGCAACATGGTATAAAAATAAAATATACGTCTATTTACAAACCTAGCTCAAATGCAATTTTAGAAAGAAGCCACTTGGGAATAAAAAATTCTTTGGCAGCAATGGCTGACCAAACATTTAATTGGCACAAAGTCTTGCCATATGTAAAATTATTTCATAATGCAACACCCAGCGCAAATATAGACCACAGTCCCGCTATTTTGTTTCTTACCAGAGATTTGAAATTACCCGGAGAAAATAATCTGGAAATAGCGGACCCTGATGACAGTCCGATTTTAACTAAAACTGAATATGATAATGACGTCAGTGAAGCACTTACATTAGCGGAAAATATCAATAAATTTACTAAACAGAAACAAATTCAAGCTCAAATTAGACAGGAGAGGATTTGTAAAAGAGTGAGAGAGAAAAAATTATTAAGAGGGCAAATTGTTTACTTAAAAAACCTCAGACCCACCACAGCATTACAAAAAAAATTTCAAGGACCATTTCGCATCGTAAAGGTGATCCGTAACAATAATTACGCTATCACACCTATGTACGATCCAAATAAAAAATGGATAGTTGTTCACGCGAATAAATTATATAAAGCAGAACCGCGTAAAAAGTATTTACAAAATAAACAAACACGGCGAACTGTTGACAGAAGTCAATCGCATGTAAACAAAGAATATAACGCCAATAATCATAATTATCAGAGTCCGAGACGTTATAATCTGAGGACACGCAAAAAATAGTATTCGAAAGCAAAATAATATATAATTATAAAAAATGTAATATGAAAATTTTATGTGCGAAAACTCAAAATATGTTATATTAGTGTAACGGTAATGAAGGCATTAAATGTATAATTTTAAAAAATTAATAATTAAATAAAGGTAGTTTTGTAAAATAAATATGAGGATAATATTTTTTGTAAAACAAATATGAGGATAATATATTTTGTAAAATAAATATGAGGATAACATATTTGTAAAATTAATATGAGGATAATATTTTTTGTAAATATGAGGATTTTGTAAATATGAGGATAAAATAAAAATATAGGTAATAAATAAACATTTATGTATGGATACATAACGGATGAATAGAGCAATAAATATCAGAAAAAATATGTAGAAGTGATAAATAATACATACAATACCCCTCAATGTTCTAAAAAAATAATAAACTAAGGTGTTAGAAGAAAGAAGGAGAGAGATAATTAAATTTCACTTACTTGCAATTGGTCTTGCTTGAAAACGAAAGGTGGTAACAGTCAGTAATGGACATCAAAATTTTATCAAGTCTTTCTATAATGGCAGGCATGGAATGGAATTCCTCAAGATATCTTTTCTTTTTTTTTTCCTTTTCTTGTACGGGTCTTGAAAAAATAGTATAACATAATTAATAAAATTCAAAATAAAGTCATGGAACATGGCAAATGCAAGTACAGGATATTCAAAATCATAAAATTATTAATTAATAGTTTATAAAAAGCTGACAGAATAAAAGCAAAATCATAAATAAATAAATAAATAAAGTTTTAAGTCAAAAATAACAGTCACAGCTGATATAAATAATAATTAGTAAATTAATAAATATATATTGCATAAATAGTGTATACAGACCTTTTACGAAAACAAGCAATCTAAAAAAACAAAATAAAAGTTAATTACATAAATGGATTAATAAACTTGAAGAAGTAGGATTAATGTCCCATCCTTCACAGTCAGCGTAACAGCTCCATATATGGCCATTGTACGGCGAAAGCTAGTCACCTTCAAAGTAAATATCCAGGCTAAAAATAAACATCGGAGAAAATATCCCCTGCATAGTACGAGAATAATACGAAAAAATTTCTGTTGTAAGCATACAAGCAATGTTTCAAAATTAAAATTATAATTGCAGGCAATTATAGTTAGTTAAAAATACCGGCCGGTATATAAAAATAAAATACATTAGGAAAAGACATTGATTTGTATGTAAATGATAAATGATTGAGTATTATTAATAAATTATTGCATTAATTAAGCATCACTGGAAATAAAAAGAAATAACAGATAAAATTAAATATGAAGAATATATTTAAATAAATAAATATGTAAAGTTATGCTGAAACGGGAACATAAAGTCAGTTATATCAATAACATAACAAAAGCATGGTATATTCATAATACTACACATAAAATAATATATCACGCGTTGTTGCAACAAGGGATAAATAAATCCAATAAATTAGAAGTACATGAAATCATAATTAGTCATCATTCAGATCTGTGTTAAGGTCATAAGATAAAGAATATATATAGATATATATATCAAATTAAATAGAATTATTAACAAGATAAGTAGAATAAATATAAGTAAGAATACAAAAAAAAGAACTTGAAAGAAAAAGTGTAAATAAATTCCTTAAAAGATACAGCCAGAAAATCCCACGTCAATGTTAGCTCGTACATTCACCACCGGACAGTCTAAAAGCCCGCGCTTGAGAAGAGGATACCGCCAAAGTTGCACGATAACGATTAAATCTTTAGCGATACATGCAAAAGGCAGTTAAAATCCCTTTTACGTAAGTTTGCGCTCTGCAAACAATGAAGACACTCATTCAAGGCTCGCCGTGGGGGTCAACAGATTCGCAGCTGTCATAGAAACGCGTTGAGGGGAACAGAGGAAAGCTACGGGTCAAGCGAATTTTTTCTTTTTTTCTTTTCTCCCCTTCCTCCCGCGCAGTTGTGTCACACGAAAGGGCAATCGAAGAGGAAATTTAAAGTGCGTATTATGAGATGCACAGTAGTTTGGAGTAGCGAAATGAGTAGATATATTTGATATTTTAAAGGCCGAGATGTAATATGATATAAGTATGGTGTTCAAAATAGTCATGATTTATACACACAAAAATATATAATATGTTATTCATTATAACAAATAAGAAATATATACAGCTAAAAAATTGTCTAAAAATTATTGACGTCTGTGAAAATGAGAAATCAAGGTAATGAATTGCGTATATTTTAATGTAATGTTGTGAACTTGTATATAAATAGAAATGCAAATAACAATTCTGATATAGTCTTCATTTGAAGTGTACAATAGACTGTACTAAGCAACATAATGAAAATATAAATATTGAAGTACCGGAACTTTGAAAGTTAAGTCACAGGATGGTGACTCATTCTTCCGTGCTCATGATAATTCAATGTGACAATAAGGTGTCTTCCGTGCTCATGATAATTCCATGTGACAATAAGGTGTCTTCCGTGCTCATGATAATTCCATGTGACAACAAGGTGTCTTCCGTGCTCATGATAATTCCATGTGACGATATAGTGTGCCTTCCGAACAGTGATAATTTCTTCATGTGCAGCAGTATATGTGTTACCAAGTACGATATGGTGTATCTTCCGAACAGTGAGTTCCTTCATTTTAGTGACATGTCGGTTGTAATGCACCGAAATATGTATGTCAATGTTAAAATATAGTGTGTCTTACATGCGGTGATCTGCATTTCTGTGACAGATATATGTGCAGTGGATCAAAGCAACATTTCCACAGTGGCCGCAATGTGTACACATATGTATTCAGTGCAATGTTTACCGTGTGCTGAAATTTTCTCTCTGCAAGGGGGGATATCATGTAACACAATATCTGTATTACATGTTTACACCCCAATTACGGATGCCAACCTAGCCATTTTGCAATTCCAATTGCGGATGCCAACCTAGCTAATGAGCTATTTAAATTCTGCAGAGGGAGCCAATGGCAATACACACATAAATAAGCAGCGCATCCCCTTCTTCACTTCAACGAATCAACAACGACACTAGAATGTGAAAAGAAAAAGCTTTGCGGGAATGTTCTATAACTTTCCACGAGATGCAATTTCGACAGCGTCCTAGACGCACCTGAAGTTTTTTTTAGTGGACTTAAAACTTTCGAACGAGTCAGCATCATGTTTTCTTGGGTTTGTGAAAAGTGTCTATAGAATGTGAGCAACAAAATGGTAGCGAGTGCAGTTAGATGTGTAACGGTTTTCCTACATCATTGAAATAGCACGAATATGCACGTAACACAAAGAGAAAAGGTAACCAACTTTCAATTATCACTATTAGCACGGAAGGCACACCTTTAACGATTATTAAAATAATTGACTACCAGTTCGTATGAGTAGACCATATGAACGAGTTCGTAAATATTGAACTATAAGAACTATTCTTTATCGATTGTTTAAAGGAAACGGTTTTTAAGAAATTTAAGTCAAAGTTATTATGTGTGTAAATATATATATATATATTAATGTAATATTGTCAGTATTATGTGTCTTTTAATATTTGATTTAATTATAGCATAGTTACTCCAGATACAATAGATATCTATTAAGTAAAATATTAAAATAAATTGAGCAATTAAGCATGTGTATTTCTTTATGTTTTGTGTGTTCGTATTCCGAGCTTGAGAACCGGGAGCTTACATGCTCCACCCTTAGTGCCGGCATCATAGGTAAGTCCTATACAGGTAATTTTTGATAAGGACAATTTTACCTTATGACAAATAACCTCCATTATGAATTAATATAGCCAATAAGATATATATTCAGAACAATACACAAACATGTAGATAATAATAAGCCTCTTCTTAATTTATTCAAATTTGACCAGAGATAGACAGTATTGAAATAATGAGAGACTGTAATGAACTACTAAATATAATTATTCAATAGTATGTATCAATATTTACTCAAACACTTTGTCTCTCTTTGCATAACAATTTATCTCAGAGGAGAAGCCACCATTAATTTAGAAATACCTGTGTTAGCGAGTAGCGTCTAACCGGGCATTATACTAATTCTCAAGTATGTGCAGACGATCCAATAGAATTTTCCTCCGTGAAAAGTTCCGACCACACGAAAATGATTCACTCTAGGACCGAATCATCACATCATACGTCGAAATACACGGGACCCTTCCCAGTCTTTTCTAACTCCGTTAGACTCTCCGTTATTCGACCTGCAATTAAAGAAAGAAATTTAGAATATTTGATAAGGAAAGATGCCCTGACTATCTTCTAGATTAACGATCCATTGCGAATCAAAATAAATCTCCCCAAGGAAACCGTTAGGTGAATTCCTTTGTGTCCAAGCAATAATCGGAGAGCCGACAGTTCCTCTCCGGATGAAGATTCTGGGCCAAGAGGCCGCATCTACTGCGAAATTTGCTAATACAATCTTGCGAAAATAACAGCCATTGGTCTAAATCAAAGGCGCGCTTTCAAACTTTCTCTTCCAGGTTCGTTCAAGTTACAGCTCGGAGAAGCGAAAATCCGCCTGGGCATAAACTAAAAAATCTAAAATTCTGTAGTGCGGCATCCAACCTGCCGAAATCCCACACTGTTTTTCAGGAACTACTAAAGTATTCAGAATTATAGAATGGGAATAAAATGGCCTCTCAGAGAGAACAGATTCATGAAGGAATACAAAATGTCACTATGACACTGGTGTGAGGCTTTTTATCGCCTTGTATGATAAATTACAGCCAAACTGTTTGGAGATTCGATTTTTAGTTTCGCCCAGAACTTTGTTATATGGTGAATTATGATTCATTGTTTAAAAATTTTACAGAAAATAACACTAAAAGAATTTAATAATGAGGAAAACTTTGAAAAAAAGTCAAATGTCAAACTTACGAAAAAAGCCAGATGTCTGTCATTTTGGCGTAAAAATAACAATATGACAACCATGACTACGCGCAACTGTTTATTTTGTTCAAAACGTTTAAAATGTGCAGATTAACTTTTTAATACACAAGTACGATATTAATTTATTACAAAGCTATTTAGTATTAAGTATGTCCTTTTGTTATTGCTTTGTCCATAATTTTGGGGGCTATATTGAAATATTTTAAAATAATTCTTGTATATCTGCAGAAGTTGAAGATAAGAGTGCATGTTATAATGTCGAAAGTGAGATTTCTAATATCATTTATAAGTCAGTTGACACAAATAAATTTTGCTTCTACAGTGAAAGTTATTTAGCAGTGGGTTTAGATGGACTGGAGATGGAAATTTCCTATTCTACTGTGATCAAGAAACCTACTTAGTTACTGGGTTTGTTGAACAAAAAGCGAAAAGTCACATTACAGTTGAAAATCTAATTATGCAAGCCTGTAAAATCATAGCAAAAACAATGGCAAGCCAAGCAACTGAAAGTGAAACTGATAAGATTTCCTGATCCGATAATAATATTGGTTAGCGTGTGGATGACTTGCCACGAGATATTGAAGGTGTTTTGTCAGAAACGTTAAAATATAGCAATTTTACGGTCCAAGCCAACGGACATCCCACTGGTTAAGTATGGGGATTGCTTAAGATTAAGCGAAATTATTTATTATATAAAGTATACCTATAAAATATTATCGGTGCATATGGAGAGTACGTAAAAATAATTTAATTTTAATTCTTCTTAAGTTAGTATATACAGAAGTCAGTTATCCATGTCCTAAGGTCTGTCCAAATGGTCGCAGTGCAAAAACTTACTTATGACCTGTCAGTCTATAACTACACTAAAATGAAAATGTATTTATATATAATTAATTTGAAAATAATTAAAACACCGATGGCTTTGCGGATTACAAAATTATTTCGCAAACCGTATGTTAGCCGTGGGTCTATATGCAACTGGGCGGTCCCTGCGCAAGTTCATATTTATAATAGTTAGCAGTCTTTACAAAATAGAGAAGTAGCGGTTAAATGTACTGACGAAATTATAGACAAATGTGCATTTTCAAACCGCGCAAAATGTTCCCTCACTGCTAGCTAATATGCTTTTCAGAGGATAGTTCACGATTACATTTGTTCTACCAATTTCAATTTGCTACGACTATGATTAACGCAGCTTTCTCGATGTTTTGGATCTTCAACACCAACTGTAATTGCAGGAAATTATCTAATATATAAAATACACTTATAAAATATAATTGGTTTATATGGATAGAACGCAAAACTATTTACATTTTAATTTTTCTTAATGTCGTAGTGAAGAGATAAAAGAAAGTTATCCATTGAGGCTTATCTAAGGGCTGCCTATATGGACACAGTATAAAAATACCTATGACCTAAATGCAATGGAATTTAGACTAAAATACAATGAAATTTAGACTTGGACTGACATAATTAGTATTAATGGGACAGATTGCCCTGTAGTAAGGGCTCGGAGATCGCATTTGAACGATCTGAGTTTGATTTCCGGCTTTGCCCAAACTGCCCTAGTGTTCACGCGGAGTACGGTCACGTTAAATATGTGGGTTCATAAGTCCTTTCGGGAGCTTGGTGATAGGGGACGGCGGGTACAGTCCCTGTGAATGCCGTCCCCACTGAATAAAAAGGCTAAATTAGGCGGTAATTTCCCGGCCATCCAAACTTATACCATACACATTCTGGTAGGTCGGACGGTCTGGGTGAAAAAAGAACGCACATAAAAAGTAAAGCGCAAATGTTGGCTTTTACAAGATCGATATATAATAGAGAAATAATTGGAAACTTTATTTTTTGCTATAAGTAGAGCAAACTTGATGTCAGAAATATGTGTGCATCATGTTGTCGAGTTATTTAGGCCATAGGTTTTGTCATGGATTCGTTGCAGTGGAATATTCACAGATTGCGACCCCTTAATGACCACGAGTGCTAAGTATTTTTTATTGCTATCAGATGCTTGCTGCAAGAGGTTTCATATTTTTTCTGTCAGTATGTATATTTTTAGAGATCGTATGCTTCACTTTTCTGTACATAAATTAATGTAATAGAAGAACAAAAATAATTGATAGGTATTGTACACTATAAAATGAGTGCAATGCATTAGATAATTTTTATGATGAAATGTTTAGAGAAAGTATTGTTTTCACGAAAATTTTCGATTTCGAGATTCTGTAAAATCTAGATTTAAATAGACTTTTGAAATTCGAGCTAAAATTTACTAGATTCCAGGGTTGATTTCTTGCGACGCCATTCTAAAGAGACTTGCTCCCCCAACCGGGTATTGAACACTGGATCTTCGAACTAACTAGCCGACGATCTACTGTTGAGCTGCTGGGACGAAATTGCAAGCTCTTATCGTCGAAGTGGACTCTGTAACTTGCTAATTGCGATCATTCGAACAAGCGACACATATTTTACAAAATTTTTCTTAAAATATTTTCAGAAATAAACTAGCTACTTAAAAGCCGTTTCTTGTACGATAAAGTTCAGTTGAGTCACAATCTAGTTAATTATTTTAATAAAATTGGAATTTCGTAACTTTACGAATTATATAATGTGATTCATGCTGCCAGAAAATAATTTATTTGTGTTATGTGTAATCATTATTTGTAATCATTGATGTGTATCATTTATTTTTTCAGAAATCATGTATTTGTAATGTGTAAATTCTTATAAGAACATTTTTCGAAACAGCATTTCATTTTTCGAAACTTGTTTTCTTTTAATTCCATATCAATGAAAGAAAAAATGCACTTTTAGCAAACCCTTGACCTAACAGAGTTTATCTCTAAATAATAACATCCCTTTTTTAAGAGAACTATGTTTTATTTATTCAGGAAACTTGTGTAACATACAAATGTTGAATTTTCTAAGTGGAGAAGACGTCATGATACTACTTCCAATATTCACACAGATCATTTTTCTACATTTGCATACTTTAATTTATGTAAATATTGACTGGTATATGAATGATTCCAATAGGATTTTCATAAATATTTCGTCTTCTGCAGATGTAAGAATTTATATTCCTGTTAAATAGATTTACAAGTTCACTATTAATATTCATTTATGTAATGTATCAATAAAAATAAATGCTTGAGATCTAGATACAATTTAAATTGACTTTTCGCAAACTGTAAAACAAATAGTTACAAGTAAAAATTAAAGCTGCATCTTTAAACTTCCACAAGTTCTACTTTAAGAATGTAATTTTAAATTAAACATTTAAATGTGAATATAGCTGTTAAAGAGCATTCCTAGTGGACTCTTACACAATAGTACATCAATCTGGTAGCTACTAAAATGTCACATTTTTAAGTGACATATAAAATATTAATGTCATTTTTAATAGCATCTCTCTAAATGTAATCCAAACTGTGACCATTTTCAGTGCAGTATTATACAAAAACTACTATTAACAATGCCCCAATGAACTGCAATATTTATGTCATAAAGAGATACCTACCAATTTCACTGACGTTCAAGACTGAATCTTTGTGCATTTTCTCAGCTGGTAAACCAAGGGAATGGGATGGGAAATTATAAATTATATACAATCCTGCCACCTATATACCAGTTCAAGATTTTGGCTGTACTTGCTCTTAAAGAACAAACAACTTTAGTCGCCCTTGCATGATTATATCGCCCTTGCTCAAATTTAAGGAAAAGTGGACATCATTTATGATTATAACATTAACATCTATTTTTGTTTCAAATTTACTTGTATTTTAAGCAGAATGAAAAAAATTAAAAATATAGACTATAAGCAAAATCAAACATTTTATATTTCATGCACAGTAGTTCTTAAAATGATTTATAGTTTCTGTGCATTAAAATTTCATCCCACGTGATAAAATAAAATATGCGTGTGGTTCAGTTAATCTTAAGATTAATTCTCCTTGTGCTCGCGTGCGGAGTTTCAGAATCCCTAGCGTGTAGAACTATTCATATTCCTCTAGAAGTAGGTCTTCTCTACACCTGCTATCCCCCTTTTCTACGTACGTAGCAGAAGTATTTTCTTTCCTTATCATCCTTTAGTGTGAAGACTCAGTAAGTGAAGTATTTGTCATTGCATAGCATTTATTTGATCGAAATAAAAAAACTGATGCTTTCAAAGGATGGCTCCTTTCAGATTAAAAAAATATATATACTGTAGGCTGATTAATAATATATTTTAAAACTTCCTAAAAATGTTATACTATTAACAATCAAAAGGCACTGTTGTTAACAATTAAAATAATTCAAGCAAATTTCATAAAAATGAATAATATTTTGTGAAATTCTTAGGTCTACGTAAAATTTGCCGCCCACGTGGTGTAGTGGATAGCGCGTTCGGCTGCTGTCTAGAGGGCTCGGGTTCGAATCCCAAATAAGGCATGGAGGCTTGTGTGGCTACTGTAATTGGATTTCGATCTGTTATTGCCTCGTTAATTGAATTAAAAACAAATCTACAGCAATAAAGGATGATGCACGTCTGCATGTGAATACCTATCTCGTCTGTAATGGGTATGCTAAGTATGGACTGACCATGAAATTTGGTACCAAGGTATTTCAAGACCCTGTAAAATAAACCTCGGCGAGATTCCTTGTTCCATTGTGCAAAATAAAGCAGTTATTTTACAGACATTTACGACATCACAACTCTCCAAAAATGGGTTGCGAAAATCCGATTCGGGTTCAGTAGGAAAACAACTTTGCTTTGCCCAACATTATAAAAAGTGAAAAATTGAATTTGTGAGAATAATGCAATTTGTACGTTCTTAAAGAAAGCAAGAATATTCAAGTTAAATGGCAATAATGGTTTCCAGGAAATTTTGGGCCATCTTCATCAGGTCAAAACAGTGGTTTTACTTTCATATGTCATACTTATAAAATATTAGTATCATTTTTTAAATATTATTCTTTCAAATTTAATCCAAATATTATCCCCTTTGTTGTGCAGTATTGTGTGAAAACTGCTTTTGAAAGATTCTCCTCGATTCCCACCCCAAGCAATAACAAGCAATAACATTTGCTCAGACACTTGGATTAAATTAGTTTGCAACAAGCAACTGTTGATTCCATCGTTACAAACGTAGGCATAAAATTGGTTTGCTCCATATATGGTGAAAAGTGGTTTGTGTGCATGGAAAACGTATCAGATTAGATATAATATTAATCTGAAATAAAGTTAAAATGTTATAAAAATTCGACATTTTCATTAGCGTTTATTTTATCATTTATCGCCAAAAAACAATTGCTTTTATTGGATAAAGTTGAAGCGGTAAAAATTATGGTACATTTTTATTAATGGTACATTTTGCAACAAACATACATAGCAATTGCTTTTATTGGAAAAAGTTGAACGGGTAAAAATCATGATATTTTTTTGATTAATGCTTCATTTTGCAACAGACAATGAAAAGTTTAAAGTACTTGTTGAAGGACAGTCTAATCCAAGTTGCATTAAAAATGTCAAGATCTCATCTGTTGATTGCGAGGATAATTCAAAGACGTAGATGACGATGTTGATTTCGAACTTTGGATAAAAAAACCTAATAAGAAAATGTTCAGTGAAAATGGGGAAGTTTAATTGTTTTCCATAACTATACTCCCCCATTCTTATGTACAAAATGGCTCTGCGCATCAAACTGTGTTTTTCGCCACCCGAAACAAAATTTGCATTTTAGCACCAAATCTAAGATATTATTCTAAATGTTAAGTGCTTCTATCATAAGAGACTTACATAGAAATTTATAAAACATGTGCATGATAAGGCTAACATAAAAATCATGGTGCTACATGCTATAGAAATGATAAATAAATTATGCTTAATATCCAAACACAGAAAGCAGTAGAAATTGATTTATACATGCGGGATTTGAAATCTTAGGAACATCGAGTACGAAGGGAAGTAACTGAGTCCAAATGAAACAGGAGAAATTTAAATAATTAGTCAACAACTTTTATATTCTAAACTACCTCTGAAAAACTATTTTTATTCACTGACGATGGCTCAAAATATTCTTTCTTGTTTACTTGGAAGACTGGCTATCCTGTTTTCTTAGCAATTTTCTCCTGTTTTCTTCGGCATTAAATACATTGTGATACCCTCCCCCCCTACGACCTCTAAAAATAAATGCTAAATTCATATTAGCAAGCATAACAAATTTGAAACGAAAGTAAAACTCCTATGGAAGTAGATATCTCCTATTTCCCTCCAGCAGTTAATGCAAAGCCCATATAAGTCATCATTTAAGTTATATTTATAGCATATTCCGAGAAATAGGTATTTCTGGGAAAATGTAAATTATTACATAAGAGTAGCATCTCTAGAATCGGAAGATGAAATCCTTAGTGTGTCCCTTACCTCTTCCTAAATTCGATGCTGACTCCATATGAGTCATTGTTTCAGCTCTATCTAAAACAAATCTTATAATATAGATGTTTCAAGGAACATTGCTTTTTTTACAGTGGGTGCATAAGAAAGCAGAAAAGAAAATCCTTAGTGAACCAGCGTATCTCCTCCAAAAATTCAAGCTGAATCGATGAATATATGTTTCATGTAAAACTTTGTATTAAAAACAATAATATGGCAATAGTAAATGCGGCATGTCTGCGCACATCGATAATACTATTCAGGAATAGGCTATAATAAAACTAGCAATGATATGCACCTGTGCTAAAAATAATGGTGTAAGGGATTACTTTTATTTTAAATTTTACATTAATTCATAATAAATATATATTTGAATTTTTTAAAATTATATTATATTCAGTGCATATCATTATATTCATGACATAATTGACTGTATCACGTTTTCTTCATAGTTTACCTTTTCATTATATTCCATATATCATCCACACATAATGAAAATAAGTGAGATATAAAGTTCATTTTTCTTACATTTATACCATCTTCTGTGTTAAAGTGATTTATGGTATCTACACTCAATTTATAGAATATACAATCTTACGGCAAAAATAATATATACGTGCGCATTGTACCTTGAGATTAATTTATTTTACTCTTGCATGCAAAGTTTCAGAGTCCCGAGCGTGTAAACTCATTTATTTCTCTTCGAAAGTAGGTCTTCTCTAAGAGTATATATTTTATTTCTCCCTCTGAGTGTATTGAAGAATAACTTTTGTTGCCTAATATATTTTAGAATTATGTTTGAGTATATTTAGCTTTTGTGAACATAAAACGTTTCAAGATACGCTTTGAAGAACAAATTTACTTTTTAATCCGACGTATATGTGAGACCAGGAGCAACTTATGCAATTTTGATATTTACGACTACTTACGACAACAAAGTGCAAACTTATAGGCGATATTTTATAACAGTCTTGGCCCGGAAAATCATGACATAAATTCATGTCACATAACTTGCAGGTGTAGTTGGAGGAAATATCTCTTGGGGCCGAGGCTGAAACCAAGTTTCATTGAAAAATCAAGAAGCCAATGATTCAATGACGCTACATCGCACGGAGAAGTAACAAATGAGAGCACAGAGGGCGTATCTGGACCTCAGGCAAAATGATGTGGCGACAAGGGAATAATTTAATGAAAAGTAAGCTGTGAATTTTTCTTAAACAATGATGGTGCGGAAGCGTTGAGATTGAATAGGAATGATTGTCCAGAAGCGAAATAGAGCAATCTTGAAATTCAGACGCTGTTGTTCAAACTAATGATTGTCCAGTAGAGAGAGAGAGAGATGTCATAGAATTCATGCAATATTGTTGCAAGGGAGAGTGTTGATTTTCAAGTAGTGATTCGTTATTTAAAAATGTTGTAGAAAAAGACTAAGCTGACTCCAAATGCCAAAACAAGAATTAGCAAAGGTGGCAATCACAGTCATGCTGAGTTATTGGCCCAAAATACAGGGATATGTGCCATTCGTCATATATAATAGGTCAATTTTTGATTTGTAATCATTTTAAAGATCTGTTGAATTTAATGTGCAGTGTTTTAATTAATGATTGTATTAAGGAACTCGTGCAAAGATGTAATGGTAGGTTATTGCGACCACGATAAAAATTTATGAACTATATGATTCATGACCACTATTAAATAAGATTAATAGACCGTCATTGCTTATGAAAAACACACTGCCTGAATTTTCATTAAATTATCTCTTTGTCGCCATTTCATTTTGCCTGAATTCCAGATACGCCCTCCGTGCTCTCATTGGTTGCCCCTCAGTGCGATGTAGCATCCTTGGAACATTGGCTACTTGATGTCCCAAGGAAGCTTGGTTTAAGTCTTGGTCCTTGTCGATATTTTCCCCAACCACACCTGCAATTTATGTGACGTGATTTATTGATGTCATGACCGAGTCAAGACTGTCATAAAACGGCGCCTACATGTCTGCGCTTTGATTTGTCGTAAATAGTCGTAAATATCAAAAGTGTATAAGTTGCCTCCAGGTCTCACAGTATACACATTTGGAAATTCTTCCCAAATGTGTATACATCGGAAATTATACATAGGCAGATACAAAGACAGGTCGATACATTAGACATAGGTAGATACAAAAATAGCTAGATACATTACACATAAGTAGATACATATAAATATGAAAACTGGTTTTAAAGATGTATATATTTTAATTTTCCTTCAACATTTTTGTAATGGCTGTACTTGGTAAACAAACTTTCAGCACTTTTAATTTAAAAAATTGTCCATCACTAATTTTCTATACTATGAAACATTTTCAATACATTACACGAAAAACGATTTTTAATTTGTGAATGAATGTTTTAGTTATGGAGAGAGAAGTCACAAGTCACGTTATTGCTATGAGTGAAATGGTCAAGAGTTTTTCATGAGGTAAATTGGGGCGTAAGTCAAGTAAATGTACAGAGAGGGTTGAAAAAAATAAATGTTCTTCATGTAAAAAATATTGAGATTGTCTTAATGAATAACCTCGTGACATAAGTGAAATGAAATTCCTTATTGCTACTTCTAGAAAATTTGTCAAAAACGTGTATAAAGTAATTACCATCAACAGCTTTAAGCTAGAAGTGTTATTTGACACTAGACGTGATGCAAATATCATACGTGAGGATATGTGGGAAAAAATTGGTTAACGCAAATTTGTTAAGGATGTTCCGTGGCTATCTGAAATAAGAAATAATAAGATGAAGACAAAAGAAGCATTTAAATGATTGATTGCAATAGATGGCGACTTTTTTGAACTAACGTTTTATGTAGTACCAAAAGATGCATTTTCATCAGAAATTGTTATAGGAACTGAAATGCTAAAGTTTCCTAATGTTGTATTTGCCAGAATTGGAGTGAAGATACAAACGAATGTTCAAATTGATAAGATTCCACCTAGTATTCGTACAACCTGTGAAGATACGAATGAAATATTGAACGTTTATTTGATTGCAAATACAGCACTTGCTATTGACAAAGTTGAAAAAGCCGAAATTGTTGTTTAATCGAATAAAACAGAGCTGTCTGATATTATACTAATTTCTGAATTTGGCTTTGTTAAAGCGTTTGAAATACATGCGTTTGAACAATATGTTTGAACATATGGGATGATGAGGAGTTGAAAATATTCCAGAGGAAAACTATAGACCGTGGAGTTCTGTTAGAAGAAGGAGAGTATTTCAAGATCAAAGAAGTTAAATGCAGACGTAGAAGCCTTTCTAAAAGATCAAAGTCAAAACATATGCAAAGGAAACTTTTGTCCAGCAGAAAAAGAGACTCTTTTGACGCAAAAGACGTGTAAGCCGAAAGAAAAATTCACATTCTTTGTCGCCTACAGGGTGATGAAGTTTAGGATAGAAATACTTGCAGTCTTGCAATTCCCCACAAGTGTGATTTAGGTTCCATAAAAAAACTGAATTTGGCATTTGAAACAAGCTACATACTGACTTTCTACATCATTATGAAGTTATGAAAGTTAAGTTATGATTGCTACAATATAGTTAAAATTAGCTCTATTAAAGGACCTACTGTCACTTTGCGATGTCTGATTACATGAAACCATAGTCCGCCTGCGAACTGTGCATATTTTAAAGCAGCGGTTGTCAAACTATGGGTCGCGGAACGACTGGTTAGGTCTATAAAAATATTAATTATTTTGTCTGCTCTAGAAACAAAACGAACACATATTGCTACGTTAAATGGGAAAAATCGTTAAAAATAAAATAAACAGATACGTGAAAATACAGAGTTTTATTGAACAGTTGATCGGCAGTTTACGAAGCAAGCGCAGTGCGAAATGATAATCTTGTGCACAGTCATGATATGGCAACACAGGACCACATTCACTGTCAGTGGACTATGCCTTCCCTTCGTCCAGCGCTTTTGTTGTTGACCTGGAGTGAAGTCAGTGTGAGAGTGTGTGGTTCTGATTTTTACTTCCATTTATGGCTTTGTTTATTTTGAGTTTATGTTTCGTGTCAATATCGAGAGGTGGTTTAAGACAACAGTCAACTGATGAGAAACCTTCTACATCCAGTGCTATGAGTAATGAATATGAAAGTGATAGTGAGCCACTGTGTGTAGGCAACGCGAAACATAACATAAAACGTGTTTGCGTAAATATAATCATAAGAATTTGAAATATGGGTTTATGTTTTCGGGTTCTGAAGAATAGCCGATACCTCAATATGTCATTTGTTTTGAAACGCTAGCCAACGCCAGCACGAAACCATCAAAATTCGAAAAAACGCATTTATCAACTAAACATCCAGATTACATGAGTAATCCTCTTCAATTCTTTTACAATAAAAAAGATAATATCGTTTGAATAAATCCACAATGGAAAAATTCATGAAACAAAACAAACAAGCTAACATACCTTCTTACCAGCTATCATTGTTTATTGAAAAAAAGGGTGCAGCTCACACCGTAGGAGATGGATTTATTTTACCTGCGGCAAAAATAATATCTGACGCTTTCTTTGATGAAAAGTGTACGAAAAATATGGGTGAGATCCCTTCACCAAACATTGCAGTGAAACGAAGAATCGAATAAATGTCTGAGGTGTAAAAGAAGCTAAGGTGTAAAAGAAAAGGTGTAAAAGAAGCTAAGATGAAAAAGGTGAAAAAGAAGCTTTAAAGCAAAGTGAGTATTTTTCATTGAGCTTGATGAAAGCACGGATGTTGCTGGCCAGGCTGATTTATTAACCTTTCGTCGCTTTGAGCTTCATGGGTCTGTGTAAGAAGAAATATTATTTTGAAAGCCTTTGCCCCCAAGAACAACTGGAGAGGAGGTTTTTAAATGTGTTGACAATTTTTTCAAGGAAAATGAGATTGATTGGTCAAAACAATTAGGTTTGACAACTGATGCTGCTGTGCTACTCCTGGCATTCATGCGGGTTTAGACGCCAAAGTTAAGTCAGATGCCCCTTAAAAGCAATGGACTCATTGCAGTCTACCTCGAGAGACTCTTGCAGTTAGAGGTTTGGATGAATACCTAATGAAAACTAGTGACGATGCTATGAACATTGTCAACTTTTCTAAATCACGATCTAACACCGCCATAATGTTTGATATCCTGTCCGAGGAAGTGGGCAGCGAGCACAAACAACTTCTACTTCGCTGTGAAGTTCGGTGGCTGTCGAGGGGTAAAATATTGTCAAGATTATTTGAACTCCGGGGCGAAGTTAGAGTGTTTCTAATGGATGCAAAATCTGTAAGCCGCTTTATAGAATGTGTGAAAGGTGAAAATGTGTGAATGGTAAATAGATTTGCTTATTTGGCAGATATTTTCAATGCTCTGTAACTTAACACTGCAAGGTAAGGACGTCCATAAGTTCTATGTGCAGTATAAATTGGTAGCAATGATGGAAAAACATTGAAAATGGGCCCATAGCTTGGAAGAAAAGTGTTTCGATATATTTCCAGTCTTCCATGATTTCCTGGAAACCTATAAAATTTAAATTAACTCAAAAATCATAAAGGAACTCTTTGAAGCTTTAGACTTTAACTTCAGGTAATTTATCTTGTCAGTCAATACTTAAGTATAACAATTTAAAATATGTTGTTTATCTTAACACATGTAAGAAGAAATGTTATTTTGAAAGCCTTTGCCCCCAAGAACAACTGGAGAGGAGGTTTTAAATGTGTTGACAAGTTTTTCAAAGTAAATGAGATTGATTAGTCAAAACATACAGGTTTGACAACTGATGCTGCTGTGCTATTCCTGGCATTCATGCGGGTGTAGACGCCAAAGTTAAGTCAGATGCCCCTTTAGAGCAATGGACTCATTGCAGTCTACCTCGAGAGACTCTAGCAGTTAAAGGTTTGGATGAATGCTTAAAGAAAACTAGTGACGATGCTATGAACATTGTCAACTTTTCTAAATCACGATCTAACACCGCCATAATGTTTGGTATCCTGTCCGAGGAAATGGGCAGCGAGCACGAACAACTTCTCCTTCACTGTGAAGTTCGGTGGCTGTCGGGGGGAAAATATTGTCAAGATTATTTGAACTCCGGGGCGAAGTTAGAGTGTTTCTAATGGATGCAAAATCTGTAAGCCGCTTTATAGAATGTGTGAATGGTAAATAGATTTGCTTATTTGGCAGATATTTTCAATGCTCTTAATGTCCATAACTTAACACTGCAAGGTAAGGACGTCTATAAGTTCTATGTGCAGTATAAATTGGTAGCAATGATGAAAAAACATTGAAAATAGGCCCATAACTTGGAAGAAAAGTGTTTCGATATATTTCCAGTCTTCCATGATTTCCTGGAAACCTATAAAATTTAAATTAACTCAAAAATCATAAAGTAACACTTTGAAGCATCAATCTTTAACTTCAGGTAATTTATTTTGTTTAGTCAATACTTAAGTATAACAATTTAAAATATTTTGTTTATCTTAACACATTTTTACCTTAATATAATTTTTATTTCAGGAGCTACTTCCCTAAAATTGATGATGGGAACCAATGGATCAGAAATCCCTTTCACGAGAATTATTTAAAAAAGAGAAAATTGAGTCAGATGAATGAGACTCATTAATTGAATTATCATGTGACTTAACATCGAAAACTTTTTTTAAAGAAACAAGTTTGATCCCATTCTGGATTAGTGTGCGAGGAGAATATCCAGAAATATAAAAACTAGCATTGAGACACTTGATGGGGTTGTCTACTACTTACTTGTGTGAAAGTACTTTTTCAAGTTTGGTGTTTCTGGAAAACAAATACAGAAACAGGCTTTGTATGGAAAGCAATTTAAGGCTGAAATTGACAAGCTTCATTCCTGATATAGACTCTTTCGTTGGTACAAAATAATGCCATACGGCTCATTGACTTTGAACTTTTTTTATCTTGTCTGCTTGTGACCGTTTACTTTTGATTTTATATTCAAGATTAATGACTGTATTAATCTTAAATAGTGTTTCAATTTAAAACCCTTTTCTGTTTTTAAAAAAAGTTATTTTATCTAATACATTCATTAATAAAAATGTTTTTTTTTCTGAAGTATTAAAACAGAGATTTGTATTATGAGTATTCCATTTTCGTATTAGGATTATACATCGGAGTCTGTTTGTGCTTCTGCTATGTCTTTTTCAACTGGTTGGATACAACAGGATATATACGTAATAGGTGGGTGGCGAAAAATTTGGAATTTAAAGGTGGGTCTCGTAACAATAAGTTTGAATATATATATATATAAAATATATTATATATATTATATATATATTATACATATATATATATATATATATATATATATATATATATATATATATATATACATATATACATATATATATATATACATATATACATATATATATATATATATATATATATATATATATATATATATATGTATATATATATATATATATATATATATATATATATATATATATATATATATATATATATATATATATATATATATATATATATATATATATATATATATATATATATATATATATATATATATATATATATATATATATATATATATATAAAGTTTGGGAACCACTGATTTAAATACTTATATTTCACTGTTCATAAACAGTAATATATAAAAATGCATTTAGGACTTGTTAAAGTACAATAATAATTCTTGGCATATCTATATTTCTTAACATTTTGTTTTTGCCATTCGAGGACAAATGAAACGCAGGATGGACGATTGTGGAAATGGAAATTTCTCTCTGTCATTTTTTAAAATTTATCATTTGTGCCAAGCTTGATGATTTTCGTTAATTAAGGTCTCATACCGCAAGGTAACCCTTTATACTTCTTTTTCCTGTATTATTCAATAGTTAATAGTTAATTAAGTTGGAAATTGGCATCATTGCTGTGTGTTCTGATAAAATATGGATGTTAGAAATTGCTTTTGAAATTGTCATAGCATTATGAAGTGTTGAATAATCTAATAATATCATAGACACATGCATAGTGCTATTTGTAAGTACAGTTACTCACATACAAATATATATATGTATATATATATATATAATAAAAGTTATTTGAATATAAAGTGAAGAACAAGAAATAAGCAAATCATCTTCTGGATTTTTTAAAAGAAGAATATTTTGGTTTGCATTTTGTGTTACATAAATTCATTTATTTAATGAGATATTGTATATACAGAACATTTAATAAAACTAAGCTTACAAAGATATTGCTTTGTGGTAAAAAAACTCCCCACCAAGTGAAAAAAAATCTCCTTCAAAAATACACTTCTCACAACTGAAATCGCAACACCATAAAGTTTTAGGTGTAGCTTTATGTAAATCAGACATTAGAAACATCAAGGCGAGATGTGTAAATGATCAGAGTTTCGTTACGCATAGTGCTGTAACACCTTGCCGAGCAGCATAACATCGTCAGGTCAAAGAGGGAATTATCACAGCTAAATTGTAGAGTCATAGGTTTCAGGTTGTAAAAATCATCACAGTATGCCATGAGGGCCAACGGCCGTACCGTGCTGAAAACACCGGTTCTCGTTAGATCACCGAAGTCAAGCAGCATCGGGCGCGGTTAGTACTTGGTGGGTGACCACCTCGGAACACCGCGTGCTGTTGGCCATCTCGGGTGCGGTATCCCCGTGGTTTGCGCGCTAGATTTGCACGCTACCACAAATGCCGCCGTGTTCATGCGGAGTACGATCACGTTAAACATGTGGGTCCGTAAGTCCTTCCGAGAGGTTGGTGGTAGGGGAAGGAGGGTACGGTCCCTGTGGATGCCTCCCCCACTGGGTTCCGGTCTAAATTGGGTGGCACTTCCCGGCCGTCCATACAGTTACCTTACACCTTTCTGGTAGGTCGGACGGTCTGGGTCTCAACAACAACAACAGTATGCCATGAGTACGTCGACATACAGCAAACGTTCTGTTGTCGTCAACGGAAAGGCAACAAATCATTGTTTTACGAGAGAATTAGGTAGTGGAACTTCCAAGTGTTCCACACCACGTGGAGATCGTATGCTTCTGAGAAGAGTTGTGGGGTAGCCGTTTCCTACAGCAACCGTGTTACAACGACATTTATCCTACACTACAGGTGACGTAACTTCGACGCACACAATTCGAAATCCTTTGCATGACGCAGGACTCCGAAGTAGACGACCTTCTCGACACCTATCGTTTCAACGTCATCACCGGTTACGTCGCTTCCAGTTTTGTCAAATGAGACGAAATTGCTCGAGAGAATAGCGAAACATTTTGTCCACGGATGAACCATGATTCTGTTTTGACATGATAAATGACCGTTCTCACATATGGCGGCTCTTTCATGAACGCCACCAGGAAAATTCTTCTATCAATCACCACACAGCCCCCCTAAACGGTTCCATGGTTTGGGGTTGTATAATATTTGGTGGACGAACACCTTTGCTCCCTGTATCTGGAAGTATTACGACACAACGATACGTCTCTGACATTGTGAGACCTGTGGTACAGCCTTATCTGTTCAAAATTAGATCTAGCCATATCTGTCCTATATAGGCCTATAATTTAAATTAAATTATCTTAAACAAGGCCAAATATCGTACATTGTGAAACCCATTGCGTTAAAAATGCTATTAAAACGTACCATATTAATCTTCAGTGCGAGTTCCTGTAATGGAATAAACATTAACATAAAGCTACTCAATTAATTGCACCATTTTAAACTTTAAAAATAACATTATTTATTAACAACATTTGTTTAATTATTAAATTGATTACAATAATTATCATATTATTGAGTAGGAGATAGGATATCTGAGACTGGACATGTGAGATAGGATATGTAAGACCAGTAGATTATTATTACCTAGATGATCTATGGCCAGCAACAATAATTAATGGGCACATACCTTCAATACTGCATCTGTTCATTTCGTTGAAGTCTAAATCAGGACATTTTTTCTGGAGTCTTTGTGGAATCTCCGTGGAACACACCCTTCCGGAATCATCATGGTATTCTGCTGAATTTCTCCCTCTAGTCGCTGTGACTATATGTAGCAGAATACTTCTCTACTGCATCTCGGCAGATACGAATCTGTTGCTATGTCATTATGTTGTCTAATCTGTGAATCTGTCGTTGAAATCGTGCATATCCATTTTGGAACCTTTTGGTTGTCGCCTCTTCTGCCTGAGGTCTGACATGCCTCTTTGGCTCTGATTGGCAGACCTTAGGGCAATGTGACCAGACATCTTGAATAATTGGCTATCATATTTACCCAATCTCGTGTCTTCGCTTTATCCCCCTATGTTTATGGCCTATCTGACCTCCCGGGTCAGGGTGCTATAAAAAATGGCGCCTCAAGTCTGCTGAATTATTTGAAATTACAGGCTTAATAAATAAAACTGTCTCCGCTAAATCTTGCCTCGAATCCGTTCCTGGTCTTAATCTGGTCTCACACGTACATAACCAGCCGACGATTGAGCTACATAGACCCCAATGATCATTGAAGTGGACACGGTACACCTGTAATTTGTGTTTCTATTAAAACTAAATATGAAACTGTTATTTTGCAATTACATTAATTTGTTAGACACATCATATTTTTTTTATCTCGTTTCAGAATCTAAAGTTAATTTTATAAATTATTAAATATTCATGTATATTTTTATTTTCCCTGCAATACATGGTAATGTATAGGGAATGTATTGGAATCATGCCGAAAATCGCAATTCGATTTTTCGAAGAATCTACGTTTTTCGAGACCTCTAGAATACAAACGAACTATTTTTAGCATGACCAAGGTGTGTGTATCCCAGTGTGTGTTTGCGTGTCTGTGCAGATATTGTATCCACTCTAACTAAAAGACTAATTGACCGAATTTCATAAAATTTGGTAGGTAAGTGAATTGTGGCCGAGTCTAGTGCTGATTAGCTTTGGGTATTATTCGGGATAAAATAACCCGCCTTTATTAGAAAAATACCTCGCGAATGACTGTACCACTCTAGCTGAAAAACTAATGGACCGAATTTCACAAAATTCGGTAGATAAGTCGCTTGTGGTTTCACCCTGGTGTTGATTAGATTTTGGTATGATTTGGAAAAAAAATAGCCTGCCCTTTTTTTATTTTTATTTTTATTTTTTTATTTTTTTGCAAAATGGTACGTAAACATCGTCAAACTCTAACTTAAAAAAATTCGTATGCTCAAATATATCCATTAAATGCCTGTTTTATAAGTAATGTTTTAACGATGAAAAGAGTAAGACCAACCCCATTACACTTAGACTAGCCGTTCTTGCGATATTTTAGTTTTTTCGTATTTTCTCTACGCCCATCTTTGAAAATAAGCCCAGTTACCATATGCAAACTAAAATTGAATTAAAAGTGAATTAAATTTAAATAAAATAAAACAAAACATGGAAATAAGTCTGCAGGGAAAGATATGTGCTGCCCACATCAATTTTTTTGTGTTTCTTTTCAAATAACATGAAGGTTGGGAAAATACTGAACTAACAAAAACGAAACACATATTTTAAAGATTTATCACAGTTTAAATTTAAATTATTTGTACTCCTCATACCAAAAAAAAATGACTAAATGCTATTGACTAAATACTATTGAATACTACGAAACTTATCAGTTTCAATCATTGTAGTGAAATATAATCGCGGTAAAATATTTGTGTTTCAATATCATTAGCCCCCTTTGGGGTTACAATGACAAACTGGGTATCAATCGAAAGCGTTTTTCAAGACCTTTAAGAGTAATTGTCCTACATATGCCATTGTATGGACTAGGATACAGATTTTACAAATTCCTTCTTGAAAAATTTAAAAGTAAAATCTCAAGTGACTTAAAAATGGATAATGGTGTGAGAAAGTCGGGTTCAGATACATTCTTGTCATTTTTCTCCTTTCCTTATATACATAATGTATACGGAAAGTATTGTGACGGGGTCGAAAATTCGAATTCGAGTTTTCGAAGGGAGAGCACGTTTCAAGCATCCCTGATCACGAATCAAACATTTTTGAAGTGATGTCTGTGTGTGTGGGTGCCTGTGTGTGTGTGTGTGTGTGTGTGTGTGTGTGTGTGTGTGTGTGTGTGTGTGTGTGTGTGTGTGAATGTGTGTACGTGTGTTTGTGTGTGTGAGTGTGTGTGTGTGTGCGTGTGTGTGTGTGTGTGTGTGCGTGTCAGTGAGTCTGTGGAGACAATAACTGGCGAACAAATGGGCCGATTCGAACGAAATTTGGTGCAAAAATGAAAATCCGTAAATATTGGAAGCCCATTGTTTTTAGAAACAAACAAATGTTCAGAACCCCTCTAAATTTTCGAGTGAAATTTTGTGAAAAACGTCAAAAAATCAAAATCGCTAATACAGTTACGCAAATAGACATTTCTTATGTAATATTTCATTAGAAACGATTGACATAAATTTTGCAATGCTAACATGAACCGTTCTCGAGATATTGCACAGTTTTTAAATAAATTATCAAAAACACATGTAAAATAAAAATAAAAATAAAAATATTTCGTATTGAGAAACATGTTCACTTTTCATATGTAATACCATGCAATAAATTTGGTGACATCATTCTCGTGGATCTAACTCGTTCCATTCATGAAAAAATATACTTTGAGTAATACTTTTGCATTTGAACGCCAATAGTCATTTATCTGCTGTAAGAATAACTTATATTTTCGTCCATAACGCTTGGCGAAATTTTGGCGACGAATTTGGTTGAATGTCGCTAACTTGGCGACTTTTATAATTGTTTCTAAATTAACGAAAATCTCGCCAAATTGTTAAAAGTGACGCTAAATCAATGGCGATTCATTGATGATGACGACATGGAAAATGACGACTAATTGACGAAAATTCAATATCTTGCAAAGAATATAAATAACTACTATAAAAATATTTTTTTTACTGTAAAAGTAGTAAATTCAGTGCATCATATAAAGAAAGTCATGTGCTGCACACATCAGATTTTTTACTTCTATTTTAGGAGACAATGTTGAGAAAAATATTTTGTATCGATTTTAGTTCATCGTTTAAATAAATAATTATATTAAGGTTATCAACTAACATTACTGTATCAAATGCTATTGTAAAAGCAGTTCTATTTGGCATTATAGTGTCAACGGTCTTACAGTAAAAAAAATCTGATGTGGGCAACACATGACTTTCCTTATATAATGCAATGAATTTACTACTTTTACAGTAAAAAAATAGGTTTTTCTTATAGTAGATACTAATATTCTTTCCAAGATATTGAATTTTCGACTATTAGTTGTCATTTTCAGTGATTTAGCGTCATATTTGCCCATTTGGCGAGATTTTCGTTAATTTGGCAACATTTCAAAAAAGTCGCCAAGTTAGCGACATTCCGCCAAATTCGTCGCCAAAATCTCGCCAAGCGTTATGCATTAAGAAATAAGTTATTCTTACAGCAGATAAATGACTATTGGCGTTCAAATACAAAAGTATTATTCAAAGTATCTTTCTTCATGAATGGAACGAGCTAGATCCACGAGAATGATGTCACTCAATTTATCGCATGGTATTACATATGAAAAGTGAACATGTTCCTCAATAGGAAATATTTTTTTTATTTTATATGACTTTTTGATAATTATTTTGAAAAATGTACAATATCTCGAGAACGGTTCATGTTAGCGTTCTAAAATTTATGTCAATCGTTTTCTAATAAAAAATTGCATAAGAAATGTCTATGTGCGTAACTTTATTAGTGGTTTTGATTTTTTAACGATTTTTTCAAAGTTTCATTCGAAAATTTAGGGGGGTTCTGAACATTCGATTGCGTATAAAAACAATAGACTTCCAGTGTTTACGGATTGTGATTTTTGTACCAAATTTTATTCGAATCGGTCCATTCGTTCGTCAGTTATCGTCTCCACAGACTCACTGACACACACACACACACACACACACACACACACACATACTTTCACACACACACACACACACAGACATCTCTTCAAAAATGGTTGATTCGTGATCAGGGATGCTTGAAACGTGCTCTCCCGTCGAAAATTCGATTTCTAATTTTCGACCCCGTCACAATACTTTCCTTATACATTATGTATATAAGGAAAGTAAAAATACACAAAACATTGCTTAAAAATTGTTAATTCATATTCAGTTATGCCACTCCAAACTGTTCGATGATTTATAGTATGTTTTCCTTATGTATATTTTGTTCGAAGGGTGGAAAATGAAATATACTATCTTCATAGAGCAGACATGTATAGAAACTAATACTTAGCATATAAATAGTGCATTATTCTATTCAACAATCGCGAGATCAATTCTGTAAAGTTTCTATTCCAGAGGCAGTAATTAGTATCATCAACCTATCTACACTTTTCGAGGAGTAACAAAAATCCAATGCGAGATATAATACTTATCCGAGCAGAACACCTTCGAGAATATAATCCTACCAATAATACTTATATTCCAGCGAAATAATCCATGTTTAGTAACTGGATATTAGGAATAGTGCCATTATCGGAAGGTGAGGATATGTTATATACTACTGATTTTGAATAATGCTTAACTATATTTCTGTGCATGTTTGTACGCTTAACGTTATATTTATTTATAAATTAAAATAATGTAATAAGTTCATTGTTGAACTTTATATTTCTTTA
The DNA here is from genome assembly GCA_951213105.1 of Amaurobius ferox. Lineage (NCBI taxonomy): Eukaryota > Metazoa > Arthropoda > Arachnida > Araneae > Amaurobiidae > Amaurobius > Amaurobius ferox. The sequence continues at coordinate 103,361,184 of OX578147.1, forward strand.
ATGATGTTTAAATTGTACGTAAATATCATGTACTTTTAAAATTAGTATAACTTCGTTAAAAACGGCATGCATTACAAAAGTTTTATTCGTCAGGGGTAGTTTCCTGCCGATGAAATCTGTTTTGTCTTCTAAACAGGTCGATACTATGTTGTTGTTGAGACCCAGACCGTCCGACCTACCAGAAAGGTGTAAGGTAACTGTATGGACGGCCGGGAAGTGCCACCCAATTTAGACCGGAACCCAGTGGGGGAGGCATCCACAGGGACCGTACCCTCCTTCCCCTACCACCATCCTCTCGGAAGGACTTACGCACCCACATGTTTAACGTGATCGTACTCCGCATGAACACGGCGGCATTTGTGGTAGCGTGCAAATCTAGCGCGCAAACCACGGGGATACCGCACCCGAGATGGCCAACAGCACGCGGTGTTCCGAGGTGGTCACCCACCAAGTACTAACCGCGCCCGATGCTGCTTGATTTCGGTGATCTAACGAGAACCGGTGTTTTCAGCACGGTACGGCCGTTGGCCAGGTCGATACTATGTAAAGAACCTTGCTGTCTTAACCGGGAATCGAACCCTGTATCTCCAAACTGGCCAGCTGATGCTCTAGCGTTCAGATACTGAGTCGAAATTGCAAATTCTTATCTTTGAAGTAGACTCTGCATTCTCCAACCCTCTAATGTCAGATTGGCGGGAAACTGGCAATCTGAGTGCCCACTTCCTGCTATTTTCATCCAGGTTAGTATCCTACGTGGCCGTTTCCCTCTCAATTTGAAATCGGCGCTAAATCTTCCAGATTCCACTGAATTCGTACTTGTGATACTAGGATCATTTTCAGAACTCCGACATATTTGCACTAATCTACTGAGTTGATTTGGTTGTGCGATATTGTATAGAACCTCGATGTCCCAACTGGGAACCGAACCCTGGATATTCAAACTATCCAGCCGACATTTAACCAGCCAACTATTAATATTATCCAGCCAACTATTAATTTTGTCTTGCATGCTACTTTGACCGAAAGTATTTAAAATTTATCCTTTAGCAGCAGTTTGATCTGTACTTATCTAAAGATATGATTGCACAATAAGTATTCATGTATGTGTTTCAAATACTTTCTATGCAACTTTTAGATGCATATCTCAGCCTTGCACCTTCAATGGAAAGACACCATGAGTTTCCTTTGAACTTGCTAGTAAAACCAATTACCATTAACCTCCCCCGTGTTAGCTGGCCTAAGAGCAGAAAGAAAAAAAATCTGATGTTGGCTGCACATGACTTCTCTTATATAATGTAATTAATTTAATACTTTTACAGCAAAAAAAAATTATAGTGGATACTTATATTCTTTCCAAGATATTGAATTTTCGCCAATTAGTCATCATTATTTTTGATTTAGCGTCATTTATAACAATTTGGCGGGATTTTCGATAATTTAGCAACATTTAAAAAGTCGCCAAGTTGGCAACATTCCGCCAAATTCGTCACCGAAATCTCACCAAGCGTTATAGACGTATAAATAAGTTATTCTTATAGCAGATAAATCATTATTAGCGTTCAAATTCAAAAGCATCACTCAAAGTATCTTTTCCCATGAATGTAACTAGCTAAATCCACGAAAATAGTGTCACCTGTAATAAGGTAAACTTGTCCTTATCAAAATTACTACTATGGGACTTATATATACCTATGATGCCGTCACTAAGGGTGGAGTATGTAAGCTCCTGGTTTCAAGCTGTAGAGACAATCACACAAAATATCAATAAATACACGTATCTAAATTGACCAATTTTATTTTATACTAGCAGCATACCCGTTCTTCGTACGGAGTATATAATATAAAGAAACTTGATATTCATAATCATGCCCAAATTCTTATAGTATACTAAATGACATGTTTAATCAAAATATTCTGTTAAAATATTTAATATAATGCTCCTAAAAAGAAGTTTAAGAATCTCTGTTCTCGCTATATAAAATTATCTTCATGTACATATCTGAAGAATAAAACATCTTGGACCCCTTATGTAAGCAAATATAAAAAAAATATGGAATTGAATCAATATATGCAAAATAAAAGCGTTAAAATTGTATGGGACCCGTACTAATTATATACGCGAATATTAGAAAATATAACCTGTATTAGTAGATTACATGTATAAATTGAAAATACCAATAAACCCGTAGTCTTTAAATCTAAAGACAGTCATTTATTCCAATATATGTCAAAATTAAAGTACTAAAATTATATGGGGAGATATACACGTACTACTTATAATGTCCGATTATTAGTAGAAGATTACCCGTTTTGCAATATGAGTCACAAATGTTTTTTGGTAAAATACAACAGACGACGTAATAAATTGAATATATAATTAATCCCCTTATTCTTCATACCAGAAGACTGTACTTGATTCCAATATATATGCCAATATATGTCAAAATATATGCCAATATAACTGTACTACTTATATTCTCGTAGGTTAGAAGATATACCCGTGCATTCCTAGAAGATTACTCGTACAACGTACAATATGCGTGTGTCAGCAATATTTGCCGCAATAAAACAATGGCGTAATAACTTAAAAATATCAATAATCCCTGAATCAATAATTCCGGAAAATATCAATAATAATAATGTTTAAACCTGAAGAGTATAATTGATATTATCCAGTCCAAAATGAAATGGCAATGAAATTTATTTTATATACATATCTTCATTATTCAAATCGGAAGGGATTTAATAAAAATCGTCTGCCGCATAAACACATTGGATTTAAATCCGTTGCTAAGCGACATGATATCTTGCTTCAAATAAATTGGTAGAAAAAATATCGTCTAAATAGTTATATTTCTATGGAACATTTGGCGACAGTTTCGTCAAATTAGCGACATTTTAAAAAATTGCCAAATTTATCGCCAAGTGGGACTGTAGAACTGACAGTTCCACTTTGCGACAAATTGACGAAATATCATCACAATACTATCCCCTAACAAAAAACAATTAATATCATTTATGTAGCGCAATTTTATCAATTTCAAGATATTTTTTATAGATTTGAAAACATTTTTATCAATTTGGTGACATTTTAAAAATTCGCTAAATGTATTACTAAGTGGGATGGTTGGTCTGACAGATAAATGCTAACCAAACATCATTTCAGTACTCTCTTCTAACAAAACAAAAAAAAAATTCATTGATATGTAGAAGACCCAAGCCACACGACCAACCCGAAGGTTTATGGCAGCTGTTTGTGTGTCGTTTATATCAATTTGGCGACATTTCCGTCAATTTGGCAAAGTTTAAGAAAAGTTGTCAAATTAGCAATATCCCTCCAAATTCGTAGCTTTGAATTTGCAGATCTGAATGAAACATTCTTATCCCGCTTCAATATACTAAATGAAAACACTACAATTGTATTAGAAGATATACTCGCTCTACTCTTTTTCTGTTTCAACAATCGGCTATATGAATTTATTGACTAAACACAATATATGAGTTTAGTAGCTAAATACGATATAAGCTTGAAAACTCTTTTGCCAAAATAAATGAAATTGATGTACGCAGTCAGCAATTAATATAATTAAAAGAAAAATCAAACCGTCCATTCATAAGATATACTTTTATATCCATTTATCCATTTATTTATTATTTAAATCGAAAAAAAATAATAAAAACATTAACAAACACATTTAATTTAATTGCGATGCCGAGCAACATGATATATCCTCCTAAAATGTTAAAATTTATTAACCACTAACAGCACACCCGTTATTCGTACGGAGTGTATAATTTAAAGACACTTAAATTTCGCAATCATGTGCGAATTCTGTTAAAATATTAAATTTATTGCTCCTAAAGAGAAGTTTAAGAATATATGTTCACACTATGCAATATCTTCACGATCAGATCTGAAGAATAAAACATCCTGCCCCCTTTTGTAAGCAAATTTACAGAAGAAAAAATAGGAATTGAATGAATATATGCAACCCCGTACTAATTATATTGTCGCAGATCAGAAAATATGCCAATGTGTTAGAAGAAGATTACCCGTATTACAATATGCGTCTCAAATATATTTGCCAAAATAAAAGAGATGACGTAATAAATTGAAAACATCAATAATATCCGTACTCTTTAAACCAGAAGGTCGTAATTGATTCCAATATATGCCAATATATATCAAAACATATGTCAATATACCTGTACTACTTATATTCTCGTAGATTAAAAGATATACACGTGTATTTGTAGAAGATTCGTACAACATACAATATATGAGTTTAAACAATTTTTGTCATAATAAAATAATTGCATAATAACTTGAAAATATCAATAATCCTTGAATCAATAATCCCCGAAAATATAAATAATAATAATTTTTAAACCTGAAGACCGTAATTGATATTATCCAGTCAAAAATGCTATAAGAAAAATCAAATCGTTCTTTTCTAAAATATATTTTTATATCCATTTATTTATTATTCAAATCGAAAAAATAATTATTAAAATTAACAGACAGATTTAATTTAATTGCGTTTCTGAGTAACATGATATAAGATAGAATCTTATAACATGTTTAATATGTCATGTCTTATAACATAAACTGCGAAACTAAATAATGATTTTGATTTCTCTATACTTCTCATTGTTCCGTAAAAGCTTGTTTTAAATAAACCATGAACCATGGAGATAGATTTCCCCTTTAAATCATGTTTCAAACAATTCATGTTTTCAGAAAGTGACTAATTAACGCAAAAAATCTCCCATCAAACTCAGAGATTAAATTTTAATTCACTTTCAAACGATTTTCAAGCTTTTCGTTTGGATAAACCACGGAGTTAGGGAGTAGAACTCCTAGGAAAAAGTTCCGTTTTTCATTAATATCTCGACAACCCCAGGTCTTAGAAACTCGAAACTTGGACAAAATTTATGTGGGGATATTTCAAGGCTATTCACCAAATTTCATTAAATTCGGTTCTGCCGTTTTTCCGTGATGATGAGACAAACGAAAATTTCGTTTTTTACTAATATCTCGAGAACCACTGGTCGTAGAAACTCAAAACACGGATATAATTTTAAGTGGGGCTATTTCTGGGCTACCCACAAAATTTCATCAAATTCGGTTCAGCCGTTCTCCCGTGATGGTGTGACAAACAGACAGACAGACAGACAGACAGACAGACAGACAGACAGACAGACAGATTTTTCATTTTTATTTATATAGATTTTAAGTTATAGATATGCATTTTATCTTGATTAATGATACTATTCATAAATCTATTATTATAAGATATCTAACACTGATAATATTTCATTAATACATATTTATATACATAATATATATAATTGACATATATTTTTAAACAGTTTCGTTTGAGCAATCGACACTCAAAATTGTTCTCTTAGTTCAAGATATAAGAACTCGTTATTATAATAGGGACTTTTACGAACTGATTGCTCATTATTAGACTAATCGTTAACAGTGTTCTTTCCGTGCTAATTAGTGACATGTTAAACCTAATTACCTCTTCTCTTTATGCACTCAATACTTATTCGTGCAATCTCAATGGTTTATGCCACTGTTGCACATCACCTATCTGCAATACGATTTCATTTTAGCGCTCACATTCGATCTATTTGCACAAAACCAAGAGACAAGATGTTAGCTCATTCGAAAAATTGAAGTCGACTGAACTTTCTGGAACACAGCTTTGGGGCCCTTTTTTTCCATTGGTTTCCTACCACATCTACAATTCGTTGCTGATGCAGAAGGGGATGACCACTGTTTATGTATGAATGTGTTGTCATTGGTTCCCTCTAAAGCATTTAGATATTTCATTATTTTTCTTGGCATTTGTAATTGGGATGGACCATGTAATACAAATTTTGTATCACATCACCCAATCTATCGCATAATATTACATATGAAAAGTAAATATGTTTCTCAATAGTTAATATATTTTATTTTAATTTGTGGAATTTTTTTATAAATTATTTAGAAAAATGTGCAATATCTCGAGAACGGTTTTTGCTAGCGTTCTGAAGTTTATGTCAATCGTTTTTTAAGGAAAAATTACATAAGAAAAGTCTATTTGCGTAACTTTATTAAAGGCTTTGATTTTTTGATGATATTTTCAATATTTCACTTGAAAATTTAGGAGGGTTCTGGACATTCGATTGCGTTTAAAAGCAATAGACGTCCAGTATTCACGAATTGTGATTTCTGTACCAAATTTCATTCGAATCGCTCCATTCGTCCGTGAGATATCGTCTCCAAAGTCTCTCTCTCTCTCTCTCTCACACACACACACATACACACACACAGACATCACCTCAAAAATGTTTGATTCTTAACCAGGGATGCTTTCTGTCGTCGAAAACTCGAATTCGAATGTTCGACCTCGTCACAATTCTTTCCTTATACATTATACTATGCATATAAGAAAAGTAATTAGAGGATGAATAATCAAGATCTCTGCGTAGAATGTCTCAAAACAGAATCGCAAAAATCTGATATGGGCAGCACATGGCTTTCCCTGCAGACTCATATTCATGTTTTCTTTATTTCTTCAGTAATTCATTATACTGAGTTTAATTGCACAAAATAATACCCATAATTATTTAAAATTACACTGAATTTGCACTTTTAGTCCAATTTTCGTTCTTATTTGGTAGCTGGACTTATTTTCAAAAGTGGTGTAGTGAAATTGCGATAAAACTAAAATATCTCGAGTACGGCTAATCCTAGCGTAATGGGGTTGGTCATATTCTTTTCATCGCAACAAAATACGCATGAAACGAGTATTTAAATAATGTATTTAAGCATACGTAGTTTTTTTACTTTAGATTTTGACAATTTTTGCGGCCATTTCGCAAAAAAAAAAAAATCTTATGTGGGAAACACATGACTTTCCTTATATAATGTAATGAATTTACTACTTTTACAGTAAAATAAATAGGTTTTTCTTATAGTAGATACTAATATTCCTTCCAAGATATTGAATTTTCCACAATTAGTCGTCATTTTCATGGATTTAGAGTCATTTTTAGCCATTTCGCGAGATTTTCGTTAATTTAGCAACATTTCAAAAGGTCGCCAAGTTGGTGACATTCCGCCAAATTCGTCGCCAAAATCTCGCCAATTAACCATCATTTCTACGACCTTTAATGTCAGTATTTACCCACTCCTTTAAACTTAGAGCTGACAACTTCATTAAACTATAATCGGCAGGGAACCGTAGCTAAATTTAGTCCTAGGATGACCATATACTTTTCCCATAAAATGAAATGTTGTTAATACATTTTCAGCCCCATACGGAATCTGAGTTGGAACTTCGAAATCTCTGATTGAATAATTTTGCCATTTTCACAGACGTTAATATTCTGATAAACTAAGATTATACACTCTCCATAAATCTCTCAACCAGATCACTATATCGGCCATTTTGATTATGCACTTCTAACATGTACTTACCTTTTCTGTACTCCCACATACATAAAGCATTAAACTTCGTTTCTGCTATTCTGAATATACAAATTTCATCTGTACAGCCTCCAGGTCCCAATAGGACAAAATGAGAGAAATATTTGCATACTTTGTGATGCCAAATCTTTAAAAATATTAAAAGATAATGTGTGCCCGTCTTTCCGTCCGTTAGCGTTACAGCGGGTAATATAAATAAGCTTTAGACCAGTCGTGAAATTTGATACAAGGATATATCAGGTAAACAAACGATATCCTTACTTTCCCTGCAATACATGGTAATGTATAGAGAAAGTATCGGAATCGTACCGAAAATCGCAACTCGAGTTTTCGATGGATCTACAAGTTTTGGAACCTCTAGAATACGATAAAACCATTTTTGCGTGACGTATGTGTGTGTGTCTGTCTGAGCAGATTTTGTTTCCACTAAAAAATTAATGGACAGAATTTCATAAAATTTTGTAAGTCACTTGTGGGAGAATCTAGTGCTAATTAGTTTTGGGTACGATTCTGGATAAACGAACCCGCCTTTTTTTGCGAAATTGCCCGCAAAAATTGTCTGTATATACTCTAGCTAAAGAACTAATGGACATAATTTCACAAAATTCGGTAGATACGTCGCTTGGGGATCACTCTGGTGCTGATTAGATTTTGGTACGATTCGAAAAATAATGTCTTTTTTTGCGAAATGGCCCTGGAAAATCGTCAAAATCTATGATAAAAACTACGTAAATATATCCATTAAAGGCTTATTTGATACTTAACTTTTACCAAAGAAAAGTATAAGACCAACCCCATTACACTAAGACTAGCCGTTCTCGAGATATTTATATTTTTTGACTTTTTTATTACGCCACCTTTGAAGAAATGTGCAATTAGTAAATACAAACAAAAATGGAATTAAAAATGTAAATTCAATGTTATTTTTTGCAATTAAATTGAATTTAACAAATTATTAAAGAAATAAAGAGAAAAAAATTGAGTCTGCTGGGAAAATCCTGTGCTGTCCATATCAGATTTTTTTTAATTATTTTAAATAAGAAGAGTATATTATAGCTTACTAAACATGTTTCTCTACGTTTACAACCACTCTTATTTTCTATTTTTTTCATGTATGAAATGGTGATCATTACGATTCTAGTTATTCGTCTGATAGCAAAGTGACATCTTCAATTTGAATATATAAATATATATTTTTAAATACGTTTACTATACATTTTAACGACTTTTAACTGACAGTATAAAAGTTGACTTCCATATTTATATATTTATATACTGCATTCTCCGGTCATTCAATCAGCCGGGCATCATAATTGAGAGGTGTGTCGAATTTCAAAGAAATTTTTGCGACAACAATAATTCAATACAATATTGTGTGAAAACTCGGACTCGAATAACAAATGTATAACGTTGGATTCTATTAGCTCTTAAATTCTACGATATTTCAGAAAATATTAACTCAAAATTGTTGAAATAGTTGTTTTTCATACCCCACTACACCTAAGAAAATTAATTATTACTTAAACTCAATGGACCTTTATAGATTAAACTTTATCAATGATAACAAAAGTAATTATTTTTTTTTAATTTGCCTGCAATGCATGGTAATGTATAGGGAAAGTATTGGAATCATTCCGAAAATCGCAATTCGAATTTTTGACGAATCTACACGTTTTGGGACCTCTAGAATACGAAAAAACTATTTTAGCATGATCTTTGTCTGTCTGTGTGTCTGTGTGTCTGTCTGTGCAATGTATGTATCCACTCTAACTCAAAAACTAATGTGCCAAATTTCATAAAATATGGAAGGAATATCACCTGTGCGTGACCCTGATGCTGATTAGTTTTTGGTACGATTCGGGAAAAAAGAACCCGATATTTTTGCGAAATGGTCCACAAAAACTGCCTGTATCCACTCTAGCTAAAAAATCTGATGTGGGCAACACATTACTTTCCTTATATAATGAAATGAATTTACTACTTTTACAGTAAAATAAATAGGTTTTTCTTCTAGAAGATACTAATATCCTTTCCAAGATATTGAATTTTCGACAATTAGTCGTCATTTTCATTGATTTATCGTCATTTTTATCCATTTGGCGAGATTTTCGTTAATTTGGCAACATATCAAAAAGTCGCCAAGTTGGCGACATTCCGCCAAATTCGTCGCCAAAATCTCACCAAGCGTTATGGACGAAGAAATAAGCTATTCTTACATCAGATAAATGACTATTGGCGAACAAATACAAAAGTATTACACAAAGTATCTTTTTTCAAGAATGGAATGAGCTAGATCCACGAGAATGGTGTCATCTAATTTATCGCATGGTATTACATATGAAAAGTGAACATGTTTCTCAATAGGAAATATTTTTTTTTTTTATTTTACGACTTTTTGATAATTTTTGTTAAAAATGTTCAATATCTCGAGAACGGTTCATGTTAGCGGTGTAAATTTATGACAATCGTTTTCTAATGAAAAATTACATAAGAAATGTCTATTTTCGTAACTTTATTAGTGGTTTTGATTTTTTGACGATTTTTTCAAATTTTCATACGAAAATTTAGGGGGGTTCTGAACATTCGATTGCGTATAAAAACAAAAAGGCTTCCATTGTTTATAGATTGTGATTTTTGTACCAAATTTGGTTCGAATCGGTCCATTCGTTAGTCAGTTATCGTCTCCAAAGACCCACTGACACACACACACACACACACACACAGACATCACTTCAAAAATGTTTGATTCGTGATCAGGGATGCTTGAAACGTGCTCTCCTTTCGAAAACACGAATTCGAATTTTCGACCCCGTCACAATACTTTCCTTATACATTATGTATATAAGGAAAGTAAAAACTAACAAATGCATTTTTACAAAATATTGAGAAATGAGTCACTTTTAAGATACCCTCAGGCTGACTAGGTTTTGGTATAATTCGGAAAAAAATAACCTGTCTTTTTTGCAAAATGGATAGCAAAAATCATCTAAATATAAAATAAATATTTACGTATGTTGAAATATATCAATTAAATGCTTGTTTTGCATGTCAATTTTAACGATAAAAGAATAAATAGCCGTTCTCGAGATATTTTAATGTTTTCGTATTTCACTACGCTACTTTAGAAAATAAATCCATTTACCAAATGAGAACTAAAATGGGATTGGATATGCAAATTCAGTGTAATTTTAAATAATTTTGGGTGTTATTTTGTGCAATTAAATTCAATATAATGAATTATGAAAGAAATAAAATGAATGTGAATATGAGTCAGCAGGGAAAGTCATGTGCTGCCCACATCAGATTTTTTATTCTAATAAGTTTTCAGAATTTTTAAAATCATTTATGCTTCTATAATTTGCATTTTCAGTTTTACGTATTTTCAGTTGCTACATCACTCAATAAATCTCCGGTCTAACTAAGAAAAACAATTTTTTTTTAGAAATTCGACTTTATTCATCAACGTACTCTCCTTCAAGTGTGATACATTCATTCCAACGTTCCTCTAATTTTTCGATGTCTTTTTTGTAGAACGATTTGTCTTTGCTCTCAAAATAGGCCTCAGTGTCTGCAATCACTTTTTCATTGGAGCCAAATTTCTTTCCCTGGAGTATATTTTTGATGTCTGCAAAAAGCCAGTAGTCTTTGGAGGGCAGAGTGGTCGAACCGATGCAAGAAATGCTTCTTATCTCGCTTAAATAGCTCCAAACAGCGCTCTGAATTGTCGACGCGTTGTTGTTTTTGGTCCTGTGTGAGCAAATGCGGCATCCACTTCGAAAGCAACTTACGCATGCTCTAATTTCGTGTAAAATTGTAAACACACTACCTTCTGATATCTTTAAGGTGTCAGCTATCTCACGCAACTTCACTTTACAGTCTTTCAAACCTATTTTGTGGAATTTTTTTTGTTTTCCGGAACAACTGCCGATTTGGGGCGACCAGAGCGTTCAGCATCATCGGTGTTTGTACGACCGCGTTTAAAGTCAGCATACCAGTCAATAATAGTTGATTTCCCTGGTGCAGAGTCTCCATAACTCTTATCAAGCCACTGTTTGGCTTCAACAGTATTTTCCCCATCAAAAAACAATGTTTAATCAACACATGAAATTATTTTTTATCCATTGTTTTGAAAATTACAAAACTGGGGTCACGAAAACCACTGTAACCTGTAAAGTAATTGTCAGAATGTCATGAAATTTTGACACGTGTCGTTTGAAGGTTGGTACTATCCAGAAATCATATGGGTCTGTCAACAGTGTTGCCATATATGTGTCAGGACGGAGACTTATTGAGTGAGGTGTTAATCTACTGGTACAATTATTGAACAATGATGCTATTACAAAGCATAAAATATCTCGTTAAGATTTCAGAAAATGGTGCTTCAAATATCATGTGCGTATGTTAAAAAATCTGCGTTTTTTTTAAAGTTCAAAGTGTACGTTTATATTTTGCATTGCATTATCGATGCTTTGTATTTCCTTAGTATCTCTGGAGAAAATTAATATCCAGAAATACCATTAATTCTAAATGTTTAGAAATGATTATTACAATTAGGAAACAATAAAAATCTTGTCTTGTTCGTGTTTTTAAATATTCCTAAATACTTTGTCAATTGCTGATTTCTGAAAACAATATGTATTGTCGCAATAATAATATATCGTAAAAAATTTGATGTGGACAGCACATGACTTTTGCTACAGGCTTAATGTATTTTGCACTTTTATTTCCTAAATTATTAATTCTGTTCAATTGCACACAATAACTCGCATAATTACTTGAAATTGAACTGAATTTGCAGTTTTAATTCAATTTTTGTTTTCATTTGGCAATGGGATATATTTCATATTTTGGTAATGGAGTATATTTCATGTTTTGGTAATGGAATATATTCGCGGAGCTAAAACTAAAATATATCGTAAATGGTTAGTTCTAGAATATTTTAATTAATGTTATTATTTTCATCGGCAAAAATTACGTATAAAACAAGTATTTTATTTATACTTTCAAGCATGCGTATTCTTTTATTTTAGATTTTGACGATTTTTGTGGGCTATTTAGTAAAAATGGCAGGTTCTTTTTTTCGAATCGTATCAAAATCTAATCAGAACCAGGGTAACAGGGAAGTTGCTTATATATCACATTTTGTGAAATTTGGTCAATTAGTTTTTTGATCTAGTTTTGATACATACAATTTTTGCGGGCCATTTCGCAAAATAAAACAGTTTTCTTTTCTATCCTGAATCGTATCAAAATATAATCAGCAGCAGGGCTAACCTATAAAATGTCATGAAACTTGGTCAATTAGTTTTTGAGTTAGAGTGGATACATACATTGCACATACAGACATACAGAGACTCATATACACACACAGACGTCACGGTAAAATTAATTTTTTCGTGTTATAGGGGTTCCAAAATGTGAAGATCCGTCGAAAACTACAGTTCAGATTTTCGACAAGATCCTAATACTTTCACTATACATCACCATGTATTGTAAGAAAAGTAAAAGAGTGTAATATCGTCTGGAAAATGGTGTCCTCCCGTTGGCGTTATAACGATGCTTTAATGTATAACGCGGATTAAAATACAACGCAAAATAACTAAAAATGACGTTTTTTGATAAAGGATGTAATTTTGGAAAGCAGAATGTGAGAGGAAAACTTATCTATTCAAGTTACAGTTTCCGAAGTTTTAGTAAAGAAGTGTAAGAATGTAACAAAAGAAATTCAATAGTAATTTATATAAAGAAGTTCCACGAAATTCAAAGTTTCACAAAGTTCTAGAATACTGATAAGACAGAAATAGTCTCTGCGAGAAATATAAAGTTTGAATCTTTAAATGGAGTTTTACTGTTGTGCATATGGAAATAGACAACGTAACCAAGACAACGTGTGGTACCTTGAAATATTACTTACACAGCGATGAGGCTTCTAATGCGAGAAAATGATTCTGAAAAAATATTATCAGTTTATTAAAACTACAGAACGATTTGTGTTCCTCATGTGTACTATTCATATACAGCATGTTTAACAAAGTGATGATTTTCGGGGTTTGAGGGTGTATCAAAATCACTCTGTTGAAATATTTATTTAATTATTTTATAATTTATTTTTAAAGGAATAGAGTTACAAAAACAAATGTTTTGTCAGCGTGATTTTTATGTCTAGGTTATGGCAACCATCTTTTGAAATCAGGCCTTGTATTAAGTTATCAAATGATACATTTAAATGTAAAACACAACAAATAAAGTCGCAACAAAGGACATTGAAGTTTTGTAGAGCCAATTTAAAATATGACATTTCACAATGACAAAGTGTTGGTGATGTTGAGACCCAGACCGTCCGACTTACCAGAAATGTGTAAGGTAACTGTTTGGACGGCCAGGAATTGTCACCCAATTTAGACCTGAACCCACTGGGGGAGGCATCCAGAGGGACCGTACCCTCCTTCTTCTACCACCAACCTCTCGGAAGGACTTACGGACCCACATGTTTAACGCGATCGTACTCCACCTGAATACGGCGGCAGTTTTGGCAGTGGAGGGAATCGAACCCGGGCCTACCGAGAGCACTAACCACTGGGCTACCACGTCCTACAATGACAAAGTGTGAAGGCCCTACCTCGCAGACTTAATTTTTGACGGAATTTATATTCTGAGCATTACGTCGGTTTGAAAGTTATGTTATCGTTAGTTTAATTAAAAAAAAATTAAAAATAAATAAACTTACGGCAAAAATAACAGAAATTCTCTGGAGGTAAAACTAGACACTTCACAATGACAATTGCTGAAGACCATACATGAAAATGTATATTTTATTTTTAATATTAATTTTGACAGATGTTAATAAAAAATATCGTCGAAAAAATCGTAAATACGGATTTTCATCGAAACACCTTGATTTTTTCAGGGAATGCCTTTATTATCGTTATAATCTATAATCTATAATATAATATAAAATTCCTATCTGTAAAACTTGAGATTTTAGAATTATATTTTTTTATCCCTTCTTCGACTTGCGGCAGCTGTGTGACCTTCCGAACTCCGCGAGTTCAAAAAACGTTCTTAGTTCTAAATGAGTACTTTCATCTTTTTGGATATTTTTAAATATCTATAAAAAAAATTCAACATTATCAAAATCCGGTTTCTGGAGGCCATTTGAAATTTATTTGTCTATCGTTAAAGACGAAAAACGTGGTTCTAATTTTAATTTTGAATAAGATATTTTTACACACACACCCCTATTAAATTTTTCGAATTTTCGCAAGTCTAGGGCCCTTCTTTGGTTTGATACCTACATTTAAAAATGTCCACGCTTCTAGGCGTGTAGGGGCTTTGGAATACCATTTACATGCATGCATGTATACATACATACACACATACACAACTCGAGAAAAAAAATGCAACACCAGTCCATGACATTTTTGCTGTATAATTATACAAATTGCGAGACAAACGCAGCTGGTCGAAGTAGGTAAATTATCTGAATTGCAAGTAGGTCACGTGATAAGAGCGCGGGATATAAGGGATGGAGACGGCAGTTAAGTAAACAGTCTTTACTGTCTGTCGCCTACATTTTTCGAGCTGTTTTCTGCTTCAGGATACATGTGCTGTTTAAGGGATGTCTGGCCGTTGACGCCGATGTCTGTTTCAGCATTTGGAAGATCATGCGAATGGATTCATTTTACCCCTACGTACAGCTAGGTGGTCGTACGGGTGTATCACTGCTGAAACCCGCGCAAAAACGCCCACTGTGCATTTGGAGAAAATGGACAATATTTGGAGAAGATGGGCGGAGGAAAAGCAGGTGAATCTTCGCAATGGTACAGGTAAATACAAACGTACGTCAGAAAGCATTGATGGACGCATTCGAGGGCATGCGCTGGCGCCCCACAAATGACGACTGTCGGCATTCTGCAGAATTTGCAATGTACACTGGATGTTCCAATATCAGCGAGAACAATTTCTCGGCGATTGGCCGAACGTAGCTTGCACTCAAACCGTCCTTTATGAAGACTGTCACTAACGGCAATACGCTGACGTAAGAGATTTCGATGGTGTCGGGCCCAAGTCTTTTGGAAGACTGAATGGGACAGGGTAGTCTCTGTCGACAAGTTTCGGTTCTGTTTGTCGAATGGCAGTCGCCGAGTGAGAGTCTGGATGCAATGTAGAAACAGATCCAATACTGTTGCGACTGTTGAACGCCATACTGCTCGACAACGCGGCATCATGTTTTGAAGTGCCGTCGGCGTCGATAGCTAGTCACTTTTGGTCCATATCAGGGGCAAAATGACGACTCGAAGATATATGGATGAAGTGCTGCGGCCGGTTACACTTCCCTATCGTCAGCGGTTGCTAAATACTGTTTTCCATCTACATAACGTACGACAGCACACGGCAACCATCAGCAGATAAGCCTTGAAATGTATCCATGTGCTTCCTTGGCCTCCGCTGTCTACAGATCTCTTACTCAACGAGCATGTAGGTGACGTGATTGGCAGTCGCTTGACTGTTATGTCCCTGCCTTAATCAGAGAATGGTCGGTGGAGGATGGTTGATGGCATATGATCATCCATCCCTCAGAAAACTATCCTTACGCTCATTGCATCTGTTCCTCGAAGGGTTGCTGCCTGTTTCGGCGCAAGAGGTGGTCCTACTGCCTACAGATACCCCTGTGTATATTATCACTGTATTGAATTATCCTCCGAAATTAACATCACTTATATACATATGCCATCTATGCCTATCTGTACTTTATCATCACAATCTTTTCGCTCATCCATGGTGTTGCATATTTTGTGTCGGGTAGTGTATATACCTATGTGGTCAGCTTTTAATAATAAAATATACCATAATACATTTCAGCTACATGCAAATAAAACTTACTGCTACTTTGTACTTTTTTTTTCGATTTTTTTATCACTTGCTTTACAGACACTTGGTGCATTTTTAAACTTTCCGTTGGAAACTAGGTGCATTTATTTTACTTTGTCAACAGTACAAGGAATGCAATTGTATAAAAACAGTTATTTTTCCCATAGTAGAATCTAATGCATCTGAATAACTATCAACAATTATTCACAGAACAAAAATAATCATTAATATAGATATGAAAATGCAATATTTTACTTCAGATTCTAGAAATCGTTTCGAAATTACAATAAAATATACAAATTATTAACCGTATCAACCGGTTTCGTTGAACCTTTTAATCTTCAGCTAAAAGTAGAAGTGGATATTTTTACATTTACCTATTTTTGCTGTAGTTTGGGCGATTTAACCTTAATTATATTTAGTTTTTTTTTAAACTATAATCAGTACCAAAACAAAATTTTAATGATCTGTGGAGACGATAACTGACGAACGAATGGACAGATTCAAACGAAATTTGGTACAAAAATCATAATCCGTAAACACTGGAAGCCTATTGTTTTTATACCCAATTGAATGTTCAGAATCCCCCTAAATTTTCGAGTGAAATTTTGAAAAAATCGTCAAAAAATCAAAACCGCTAATAAAGTTACGCAAATAGATATTCCTTATGTAATTTTTCATTAGAAAACGATTAACATAAATTTTAGAACGCTAACATGAACCGTTCTCGAGATATTGCACATTTTTCAAAAAAATTATCAAAAAGTCATATAAAATACAAAAAAATATTTCCTATTGAGAAACATGTTCACTTGTCATGTGTAATACCATGCGATAAATTGGGTGACATCATTCTCGTGGATCTAGCTCGTTCCATTCATGAAAAAATACACTTTGAGTAATAATTTTGTATTTGAACGCCAATAGTCATTTATCTGCTGTAAGAATAACTTATTTTTCCGTCCATAACGCTTGGCGAGATTTTGACGACGAATTTGGCGGAATGTCGCCTACTTGGCGACAATTTTAATTGTTGCCAAATTAACAAATATATCGCCAAATTGATAAAAATGACGGTAAATCAATGAAAATAACGACTAAAGAAAATTCAATATCTTGGAAAAAATATAAGTATCTACTGTAAGAATATCATTTTTTAAACTGTAAAATTAGTAAAATCATTGCATTATAATATAAGGAAAGTCATGTGTTGCCCACATCAAATTTTTACTTTCCTTATATACATAATGTATAAGGAAAGTATTGTGACGGGGTCGAAATTTCGAATTCGAGTTTTCGACGGGAGAGCACGTTTCAAGCATCCCTGATCACTAATCAAACGTTTTTGAGGTGATGTCTGTGTGTGTGTGTGTGTGTGTGTGTATCAGTGAGCCTTTGGAGACGATAACTGACGAACAAATGGACCGATTCGAACGAAATTTGGTACAAAAATCAAAATCCATGAATACTGGAAGCCTTATATACACGATATATACAGAATATACATATTATACACATAATTCCTTATATACATAATGTATAAGGAAAGTATTGTGACAGGGTCGGAAATTCGAATTCGAGTTTTCGACGGGAGACCACGATTCAAGCATCCCTGATCACGAATCAAGCATTTTTGAAGTGGTGTCTGTTGTGTGTGCGCGTCAGTGAGACTCTGGAGACGATAACTGACGAACGAATGGACCGATGCGAACCAAATTTCGTACAAAAATCACAATTCTTAAACACAGGAATCCTATTGTTTTTATACGTAATCGAATGTTCAGAACCCCCCTAAATTTTCGAATAAAATTTGGAAAAAATTGTCAAAAAATCAAAACCAATAATAAAGTTACGCAAATAGACATTTCTTATGTAATTTGTCATTAGAAAACGATTGACATAAATTTTAGATCGCTAACATGAACCGTTCTCGAGATATATCACATTTTTCAAAATAATTATGAAAAAGTCATTTAAAATGAAAAAAAAAATATTTCCTATTGAGAAACATGTTCACTTTTCATATGTAATACCATGCGATAAATTGAGTGACATCATTATCGTGGATCTAGCTCGTTCCATTCATGAAAAAAGATACTTTTGGTAATACTTTTGTATTTGAACGCCAATACTCATTTTTTTGCTGTATGAACAACTTATTTCTTCGTCCATAACGCTTGGCGAGATTTTGGCGATCAATTTGGCGGAAAGTCGCCACCTTGGCGACTTTTTGAAATGTTGCCAAATTAACGAAAATCTCGCCAAATGGATAAAAATGACGCTAAATCAATGAAAATTACGACTAATTGTCGAAAATTCAATATCTTGGAAAGAATATTAGTATCTACTATAAGAAAAACCTATTTTTTTACTGCAAAAGTAGTAAATTCATTACATTATATAAGAGAAGTCATGTGTTGCCCACATCAGATTTTTTTATTTAAATGAATTATTGACAATATTTTTGCAATTTGACTTTTTTCTATAGAGGGTCTATATAAAAAGGTATTTTCTTAACATTTTACAAAAATATTGTACTTTATTTAAATTATTATGTCATGACTTCCTATCTTATTTGAAGCATTTTTACAATTGAAACTGCAGGTCAACAACCAACGGTTAAAAAATCTTCCGCTATTCACTTCTTGTGGAACATCCTTCATATTTTATGAAAAGCAAAACAACACACAAACTAAGAATGAAACTTTCCAAAAATTTTGACGCGGCTTTCAAACACTGCTTATTCTGTCTATATCATTAACACCCTATTTTAATATTTCTAAAATAATTTTTTCATTCAAACATCCTTTAAAACCAGTTCTAGAGTTTCTTCGACGTAAGTTAATTCTTCATTTACATCATCGATCAAGTCAAAATAAAATACCTGTCAAAAGTTTTTGAAATTAACCCTGCTATCCATTTTACCGTGTCTAATCTTTTCTTTATCAAAGTAAAGTTTTTATGAAATTTACATCCTGGAAAATCAATGAAATATCCTCCATAAGATGCAGGTATATTTATATGCTTTCCATTGTCATTCACATGGTAGCTCATAGTTGGAAAATATGATGTGGTTGAAGCTGCTTTTAGTTTTATTATATAATATATAGTGATTTGTGTTTATCATATTTTCTTTTTAACATTCTGTTCTTAAAAGGATATCAAATTAACTAATTTATCATTGGCACACTTAAAATATGATGTGAATAACGTGCTAAGTATTATAATGAAATCCATTTTATTATTATTTTTTAATATTTATTATGTTAAATAATATTTTTCAAACTAGTATTTTTGCCTGGAAAAGATACCGAAGATACTCGTAGAAATAAAGTCGCAAGTTTTATTTTATTTTGACTATAATTGTCATTTCAACATAATAGTCAGAAAATAATATAGTAATTTTGATCAAATATTAGATGTATTTGGATTCATCCCATGATATGGAATGTATAAGTGTACAAATTTTCATCCTTCCAGGTTACCGAGAACTGCAAGTGTTGCGAGGTTGTGAGTGTCTGGGTCTGGCAAGGCTTTTAGACCCAATATTTCATACTTTGCTCCCGGAACAGAAATCTGAATCCCTGCTGTTAGATTCATTTCGGTCAACAATACTATAGCATGTGCAACGTTTTCATCCAACATAAACACTATGGGGTTTATGTGAGGATCGAAAAGCTGCAACCGTAGGAGGTAAATAAAAATCAATTTCTGTATCGTGGTCGTTAATGTAAGTATGCAAAGTTAGTTGTTTTAGTTATCGGGGTGCTTTTTTATGGGGGGGGGGCTGCAAAGTGTCTTTGAAAAAACCTCACTTTCGCCACCAAAAGGGGATGATCGAAAATCCGGCACCGCAAGGCTCTCTCCCGTGAGCTCTCTCCCATTATGTAATGAATTTACTAATATACCTGGACAAAAACGCTACTTTCTGGATCATTAATAAGATTCTATTGGATTTTGAAAGACAAAAACACGTTAGACAATTATATAAATTTTACAATACCCAAATAATTGATAATATAGCTGAATATAATTTCAACAATTATTTTTAATTATACAGCTAAATATCACATATATGTAAAATATCATTACATTTTTTTTTATTTTCCGATAACTTAAATCACTGCGCACTAACATATCGGCTTTAAACTTACAGTTTTAACCTTGTCTTGATGAAAATATATCTATTTGTTATGATCATGATGTAATTTTGATCTCTGCAAGCCTTTTTAATACACCGTTTATTTTACATTTATGCCTCTAAAATGTATTCGTTCTTTCATTACTCGTTATATAAATAAGTCTTTAACTTGCATACTTAATTCTAATTAAAATCCGTTTAGTAATATAAATTATATCTTAAAATATGTATTTAACCCCAATTCCACTAAAAGTCCAACAAAAATATTCTGACCAGATCACATTCTAAATTGCAATTTTTCCCCCAATGGCCAGACACTGACTCTTTAATTTTCGCCTATACATCGGCCAGAACAGTGAACCTCTTAGCCGTCATATGACGTTGCCCCAGCGCACCAGTGGGGGTGGGAACACATTGTGCCCAGCAACACAGACATCCATGCCTGAAGTGGGACTCGAACCCACAACCCGGCGGTCGAACGAGTACGAGGAAACGCTTGCATTTGACCGTTCGACCACCACGTCGGCAAATTGCAATATTACTATCCAGATTCCAAACCCCGTATTCCACAGCTGTTTAAGATCGAATTGATCAGAACTTTTTCAAACTTCGAGACAACAATTCGCATTCGTACCTTGAACTTTAGCACTATATTAACGTGTTTATGAATAATGCTCCTTAAATAAAAGTATAATTTATCCAACTCGTTCTAGTTATTTTCTACCCAGAAACATAGCTACAAAATTAAAAGTATGAACTCATGAAATTTTAGAAAACGTCGCATAGCACTGCATGTAACACAATAAATTTACGAATGAGCATTTGTATGATGACAAGTGGTATGTAAACACAGCATTCTTGATAAAAACATTATAGTTTTACAAAAGCATTTTTATACACATTGTTGTACTAATATTTCGTACAGTCATTGCAACATTAATGTTAAAATTTTTGCTTTGCAAATTATATAACGAACATACTGCGGAAAAAGAAAGTTCGGATTCGTTGTTTACAACCAAAATCGCTAATGCTCACTTGCACGTTTTACTTCGTAGTTGGCATCCTCTGAACGGAAGTCCCCACTGTCTAGAGACTGTACATTTGTACCAGCTAGTAGTTCTTATTTATTTTACATGAATACATTTTGAGGCGAAATTGTAAACACTTACTAACTATGTTTCTTTCAAGACTTTTTGGCCAGAGGCGAATGAGATTTTAGGGGGGGGGGGGTTCTATTTGCCCTATACAAATATATTTAAATGTTGTGTCACATAAATAGAAACTAAGTTAATATAAAATGTATCCGCAGAGGCGAATACTCGCCCCCCCGGAGGTATACCTGAAAGAAACACTGTTTACGAGTATGTAAACACCACACCTGTGTAACTCCATCCCAAGGAGAAAAAAATCTGATTCTGGCAGCACATGATTTTCCCTATAAAACCCAACCCTCACAGCAAAGATAGTCACATGTGTGACAGTGGCGTTGTAGTCACGTGGCACCTGGATCACAATGTGACATCATATTTGTTACTTATATGCGACATTACGTATTAGTAACTTTGTAACTTCATTGTGACTATATTCTGTGACGCTTCCACAATTTAATTAACACGTAACAATGTGACGACATTACAAAGGCAATTACAATGTGACGTCACAAACAAGTTAATATACGTCACAAACGACCATGAAAATGACCAAAATGACTTCGCTGTAACCTCAATATGACATTGCCGAGACGTACTGCGACGTCTTGTGACGTCCCAAAGTCACATTGTGACGTAAATCTTATGTCACTGTGAAAAAAAATGCTGTTAGGGAATGACATTACTTCTTTTACAGTGAAAAATGTATAAGATCCAAAGCACAATGCTTTTAACGTTGAATTGTACATTTGATACTATTTAGGATGAAAACATTTACAAATATATCGAAGTATCCAGTTAAGTTATTTTGCGTATCTCTACCTTGAAAATTGGCGATATAGATAGCATCAGCAATATAATCCATATATTAAAATATTTTAATAATCAATTCATCAACTTGGCGTCATTTTCGTTAATTCCGCAGCATGTTTGCTATTATAACAACATTTCAGTCAATCTAGTCCCATAATGTAAAAGTCGTCACTTTGACAACAATTAACCAAATTAATGGTCATTTTTGCCATATTTATCACCAATGAATTTGCCGCATAATATTGCATATCAAAATTGAAAATATTTCACGATAATTAATATTTTTATTTTGTGTAAAATTTTTGCTCCATGTATATACTAAATGTGTAGTAAAATTTTGAGGACGTTTCATGCTAGCTTTCTAGAGTGTGTGCCATTCGTTTCCTAATGAAAAACTACAAAGAAAATTATCATTTAAATAACATTAATGAATGTTCTAATTTTTAAATATGATTTTTTTTATATTTCATTCAAAATTTTGGGGTTATCTGAAAATTCGATTCCGTTTAAATTCAATAGGTTTCTAGTATGCATCGATTGTAGTATTTGTACCAAATTAAATTCGAAACGCTTTATTTGCTCGTGGGATATCACATCCACAGACTGACGGACACACTCATTAACACACACACACAGTCGCATACTCACAGTCATCACATCAAATGCATTCGTTTCGAGTCCAGGAATGTTTGAAACATGTACTTCCATCGAAAACAAGTTTGAATTGTCTACCCTGTCGCAATACTTCCCCTATGCATTATACACTGGTGTCCAAAATTAAAGTTACAAACACATTCTAATCACTAATTCAAAATAGATACGACTTATATTAAAAAAAATCGATGCCATGTATAAAGTGAGGAACGGTGAATGTAATGTCAGCATCCAGTGTTTGTTAAACGGTGAAAAGGGTACGTTTAGTAAGAAAATATGAAAGCGGCCGTTTTCCGAATCTGGGAATTTCGTCTATAGATCTGTGTTTCTTGCAGGAGAAATCACGATACGGACTGATTTCAGTTAAAATGAGTTCTTGTAATCATTTAGATGATGAACTGAGATGGAGTGTCATCGGCAATTTTGAAGCTGGCCAGTCTCAAGAGGAGGTCGCGCGATGGTTACGAGTCTCGAATGATGGTATCCAGACAATGACACCTATTCCATACAACGGATACTATCACCAGGAGGCCCGACCAAGTCCTCCCAAGAGCCAGGACACCTCGAGGGATCGATACGTGGTATTAACTGCACATCGCCGTCAAGAGATGGCGGCTAGAGAGCTCTCTCAAAACCACTCTGGAGAACAATTTCTAGGCGAACTGCATACAGGTCACTCAGATCACAGAAAAAAGCCCGTCTTTAGTGGAGCTTGGAACACACTTCTTGGACACAACAAGATTGGGGGAGTGTGCATCTTTTTCAGTGATGAAAGGAGATTCAGTACCCAAAGTGATGCAGACGAGACTTCATCTGAGAGATTCTGGGGCCCGTTGTCGTCCCTCCAACGTAAGAGAAATATACTACTATGGTAGAAGTGGAATTCTTATGTGGAGAGGCATCATCTTGAACGGTCGTACACCACTACACATCTTCGATGAAGGCACTGTGGCTATGATGACCTTAAAACTTATGTGAAGCTTTTCCGGGGAGCTTACGGTGAGGACTTTATTTTTATGGACGATGACGCGAGGTCACACAGAGCTCAACTTGCCGAAGTATATCGGGAGGAAGTATGGTACGGTCAGTGAAATCGCCGGATATAAATTCTATAGCGCAAGTTTGGGATGCTCTAGAAAGACCAATTTTAACCACTACTGTTTTGAAATGCTGTATGTAATATGTAATATAATTTGTGTTTAATTCCGTAAATGGCTTATTGTGATCATGTTACTCGACAACAGTCTGTTAGCTTTAGCCAGTGGGAGACCAGAATTAACGGAGACAGTTTTATTTCAATATTTATGATGTCTAGCAGTACAACCAATGGTATGAGCCTGCAAGACTCCATTGTATTGCAGCCCCGACCCGAGATGTCAGCAATAGCCATAAATTAGGGGGACTTCAAGTGTAGTTTTGGTCGAGCCAGAACAGCACTGGAGGCTAAAGAAAAAGCAGTGGGATTGGTTCAAAGTTAAACCAATGTGGAAGATGTCTTGTCGCATTGCCCGAGATCAACGAATTATAGCTGAAGAGACGTATCAGACCAAAAAGAGGTGGCATCCGAAATGTTCTACAGATTACAGATATACTTCAAAAAGAGATGCAGAGATACAACAGTGATAGAATGACTATAGATTCAGATATGTAGAGCGTAGTAGCAGATACGAATTACTACAGATTAAGGTATGGAACAGTAACAGAGTAACTTCAACGAAGTGTCCAAATATGTGAGAAGAACGGTAACAGCTCCGATGAGATCGAGATTATATTCAGAGTAAGACGGAGTGCCGAAGAGACCATGTGCAATAGTAAGGCGTGCGAGTGCCGATGTGAAAGACAGTCGGCTATGTGTTAACGTCTAAAGACAACCAGAAAGTATGTGCAAGTCAGCTTATCGCAGGGTATAACCATTTTGATAAGAATAATTAACATGTTCTCATATGTCCAATCTCCTCCTTAATTATATGTGGTAATTGTTGGAATTAATTTAGTAATGCATAGAATGTTCATAATAAATAATGTTATTCTAAAGTTAAATGGGTGCAGTTAATTATAAGTAGTATTATGTTAATATATTCTATTCCAGGAACTCGTGCTGAAGATATTAATGGTGGGTTATTAGCGGCACAACGCAAGTGTTTTACAACGCACGATCTACAACCATAAATAGTATATTAATTTAAAAAATGTTCTTTGCATTTTACTTTTTCTAAATGTGTACCACAGGCAGCATTCAACGTGTTTTAAACAAATTGGCCAGAATCAAGCCGGATTTGGAGATATTTCGGGCCTGGTCGGGCTATGTAGATTATTTTGGAAAATTCTCGGGCTCGGACCGGATCAAATCTCAATATATTATGGCATGGCTGGAGTTGGAATTCTAAACTTTGTCCTATAATTAGCAGATCTCTAGTGCGTAATACTAAATAATTTAGAACGACTTTTCAAATAGTTTTACGTTTAGAATTTTGTCTAACATTTTATTACCATGAAACATAATAAAGTTGCTGGATAATGTGATTTGCTAATGACCATTAATCATGATATTTATTGTTTCATAACTTTTATGTATTTAGATAAAAACGTGCAATAACTGTAATGGCCCATATTAGCATTTTGTAAATTGATGCCATTAGCATTTAAATGCAACCACTTATACAAAATAGCTATTTGCTCCTGGAAATTTCCACAATTTTGCTTTATCATATGTAGTATTTAGAAGGTATTGTTTTCACAAATATTTACGTTTCTGAGATTATTTTGATGCCAATATATTTTTTAAGACCTCCTAAACACGTTCTGAATATCTTTGGAGTGATGTCAGTCTGTCTGTCCGATGTCCGTAGTCGATTTCTTGTGCACACCGTAGCAGCTACAAATATTAATGGCTTTTCACGAAAATTTATATCCGGTTTCGTTATAAAAAAATTTAGAACTAGATAGAATTATTTTTAATTTCGAGCGAAAACTTCGAAATAAATTCGAAATTTTAATTTTTTTTTACATTGCAGCATAAGACAAAATCTGATATAATCATGCATAAAAGGGGTAATTTATAACTCAATAATCACAGAGGACTTAATAGTTCCAATCATTTCTGTGAAAAATAGCCTACAACTTTTTGGTTCGTGACGTCAGTAGTCCCCTTTGGGAGCAAGTCACCCGACCCCCGGGAAGACGTATAATGTACATAGTCAAGTATGGTATCAATCGAAAGATTGTTTCAAGCCCTTTAAAATAGGAAAGAGTAACACGCTATGGTTATAATAATTTGGACGTACGATACAGATATTTCAAAGATTTTCTTGTGAAATTAAAAAAAAAAAATCTGGGATGAGAAAAATGAATTGAACCACACTCAGTTTAATTTATAATGTTTTTCGACAAAGTTTCTAATAAGATTCCATAAATTGAAGTTGAATATTTTCCACCACACCATTTGAAAATTAATACACCCGCTATATTTAATGCCTCAAATAATCCTTACCAAATTTCATATTATGAGCCTATTTTGTTCTAGAGACACAGTGTACACATTGCCACATAAAGACACGAACATCGAAAAAATGGTACATTCGTATTCACGTTAGCTACAATGAGGACTCCCTCTCAATTCGGTAAATTTATCGTAATCCTGTGAGCAGCATAAAATTGAAACAATTATCTATAGTTGAATATTGTACTTCAAATCATAACAGCCTATATTAAAATTTTTATGCATTTTCTTCAGACAAATATTCTGAAATCGCTTCATGATATCGCTTGACGTTAATTAATATTTCATTTACATTATCGATCAGTTTAAAATTAAACACCACTCAAAATTTTGAAATTAACCCTGCTAACTTTATAACATGGCGCTTTTTTAGACATCGACGTAAGGTTTATGAAATCTACGCTTTGAAATATAATTAAAATATTTTTTACATGGACTGCATTTCCATACAATTGATTAAATAGATGCATTGCAGGAGAATATTCCACAAAACGGTAATTTTTCTAGTTGAGTTAATTTGATCATTTTGTACTATTTTATACTGAATTTAAGGGAACGGAAATACAAATTACACAGTATTACTGTGGATGTGAATTAGCGATGGCATATAACACAATATTTCATCTATATAAACATTGTTATGACGTATCCTTGGAATTGTGGGTGCACTTTCAGGATACAGGAATGGGTCCAAATTTGAGGGAATTGAATAATAAATTACACAGCATTATTTTGGATGTGAAATTAACGATGACATATAACACAATATTTCTTCTATATAAATATTGTTAGGACGTATCCCCTGGAATCGTGAGTGCACTCTCAGGATACAGGAATGAGTTCAAATTTATGGATAACAACCACGTTTATTTACAAGTACATCGTAAGCAGGAACAATATAGCGCATGTAGCTTGATAACTATCTCACAGAATCACAAAACAATTGTAAGGTACAGTTACATAGAAATCAAATGATCCAAGTTCATAAAACAACCGACACTATTCTAAAAGCATTGACGTTTCTCACAATTAAATGTAATTCGTATCAAGTCAGCTGCTCCAACTGAGCGATGTCTCCTTTTATATACTCACAATAGAAACTTTGAGATATGGGTCGTATTTCGTAGAATATTCAGTATTTCGAGAAGGTTTTCAACTATTCGAAATGTTGCCAAAATTCGTCAAATTTTCGATAAATCACCAAATCTGGCAACCCAGACTTAGCAACCCTAGTTCCATATCATAGGAATAGCTGAATATACGGTGTTTATCCTATTGGCTCTCAAAGGAGATTTCCAATAAATGCAATTTTCATATTCCTAAGAATATAAACCAAATCTCGCAAGTTTCGGCAAAAGTAACTGTAAGATATGTACTTGAAAACCAAATCAATTCAAAATCACAGTATAAAACAAATTTGTAAGGTAATAATCGGTTTAGAAAGCAACAATACCTCCATAACAGATCAATAAGACAGAGAAAAAGCAACGAATGAGAGAGAGCAACCGCACCAGCTGAAGCAGAGAAGCCACATACAAAAAAGATAGACACATTTTTGCATTTATTAAACATAACTTCAACTTATTTTAGATTTATCACTTTGATTTCATGTTTCTTAGCACTCATTTTTGTGCTAATATTTCTTAAATAACTTATTTTCACGAGTTCTTTAGCTATAAGTTAATACTTCATTTCTATCATCGATCAATGTAAAATAAAACACTTGTCAAAACGAGTTAAAATGAGCTCTAGCTATGCATTTTTCTATCTTGTATCTTACTTTATCAATATTTTTTATGAAATCAGCAACATAAATATTCAATAACTTTTTCTCATATGATGTATATGTATTTCTTCCCTGGCCATACACAAAATAATCCGTTAACTGAATAAATGTAAGCTTCAGGACATGACTTTTAATTTATAATATACGAAAATTGGAGCTGTTTTTTTATCTAAATTATTTTCTTTCTATGCACCAGTGGGAATTTGGAAATGCCTTTGATAGTGAGGTGCAATTGGACAGCAAATTTGCCTCCATTGTAGATTTAAAAATGTTGTACTACTGTGGGATTCATGGCCTGCCATTCAGTCCATCGATTCTATTGAGACACCGCTATCTAGTGAGATTTTTCAACGTCAAGAGCAGCTAATATACTTAAGGTCTCAGAATAGACATGTTGTTTTGCAGTGGATCCAGGGCCTATGAACAGACATATTTTCTTGCCAAAACGCTGCTGCCCTAATACATTGTGCAAAATTGAAAAACTTATTTTCTCACTACAAAATTTTTTATAAGACAATTTATAAATTCGTCGTACCAACATGAAGTGAAGAACAAAATGAATGTGAAAACATGTCTCATGTACCTGATAAACCAAGAGGGAAGGCAGTGGTTGTTTTTCGCCTGCTAACTGGACATAACTGTCTTGCTACACATCTGTACCGTATTAACTGAGTCTGCCAGACCCCTTTTTGATGCTAATGAACTTATGAACAAACACCACTTGCATCGATGTGGAGTTTTTCATGGTGCTCCCAATCCTGGTCACGGCACCAATTGTTGAGGGGGGGGGGTAAAGAAGAGAAGGAAGTTTAAGATATACTAAAAACAAACAATCTATCATTCAAAATATTCTAAGTTCTCAAAGTTTTCCAATGTTCTTACTGAAGGTTCTTAAAACCTAAATGTCATCTGAAATTCATCTGAAAAGCTCTAAAAATAAACAGAAAGTCTTAAATAAACTGAAAGATGAATCTATTGACCAGTTTCCCTACGTGTACAAATATGTACTCTACATGTAATTAAATGGAACTTTCCTAAAAATAAAAATGCATTAAAAGTAAAAGAAAGAGAACACAGATTTTAGGTTTTCAAAAATCTAACGTTTATTAAAATTTTAAACTTTATTTTAAAAGAATTTTTAAAACATTTTACATCTCATTAACTAAAATCAAACATCTTAAATAATAAAAATAAATGGAATGGCCGGTCGTATAGTGGTAGAAAAACGTTAGAATATTAAATTTTAAAGTTAACAATATTAAACTTATTCAATTATTTGTCGAAACTAGAATTTTAGATAAAAAAAAACATAAGTTAGCCAAAAGGGAATTTAGAACAAAATTTAAAAGATAACCACAGGTTCAGGTGACCTAAAATATATAAGTCTAAAGGGGTCTTATTCTATGCTAGTTCAATTAAATTTTAAATAATGCAAAAGTAAACTAGTCTGAAACTTGAAGGAAAAGAATTATATCACCAAGGCTCCAAGAAAAACGGCGGAAATCGGCGGGAAGTAGAATCACCAAACGTGCAGCAGATCCAGAAAACACCAGAAGAGGAAAATCCATGGCACAGGGTCACAATAATATCCAGCAGAAAATCTGGAAAAAGGCCGTCCACGAGATTCAACTCAAAGGGGATTCTCCACACCAGCTGGACGTAGAGTAATAAAAATCATTTCTCCCAACTGCCGCACCGGACTACTGACATCAAAATGGAGAACTTAACACATATGTCCGTCAATTGGGCTCGGAAATGCGAACTCCATTCATCATAAAATAGAACTGGCAGCTTGTCAAGATAAACAAATTTCTAATTGGCCGGTAAGACTTCCTCGGCCGACATCACATAAATCGTGAAACATCTTGGATCATTATTTAAATTATATGAAACTAATTATCTAGACTCTTCATTCCGTCGTAGCTTCCAGACATAAACAACGCCAGAGAGCACTGCGGCAAGGACTGCTGATTGATTATAAACTAAACAAATCAATTTACATTTTGAAAAACAAAACACACATCACAGCCGGGAATAATGATACATTTCAAGCCTAATTCGAACTACGGCTCGCGCCGAAGCGCTGAAAACAACAACTTTGACAGATAACATCTCAGGTTCTAATTCCGAAGGAAGAGAGTGAAAAAACGCGCGATTTTACTTATATACTGCGAAACATCGCTGCCACAGATTGTAAACAAAATTATCGATGAACGATAAAATAATTAATGACAGACGATTTTAATTTTACGGTCAACCAATTAAAAACTCGAAATTTTAAAGAAGAGCAACGGAATTTCGGTGCAGACGAAAATTAAAAAGAAATGAAGTGAAACGATTTGGAAATATACGAATTCGGATATAATTTAAATATGGACGATTCTGAAATATTTAAAAAGCTGAAAATAGAGTAAAACTGTAAAATTGCAATGAATTAACCAATTTTTAACCGAGGGCAATAAATTTGGAATCAAATTAAAGGGAATAAAAGGGGCAATAAATGGAATTCCAAATTAGCCAATTTTAAATAAATTTAAATTGCTAAAACCTAAAAGAACGAACTTTTGCCGTTTTTAACACAAAACCTATTGAAAAGAACCTATTTGAACAAAGAATATCAAAAACCTAAACAATTGGAAAATGAAGAGTGACTATGTAAATAAGACCCCTGAACACATTTAAACTAAAAACAAAATACCTAAAATTATTAAATATCCAAAGGTGTAACCCAACACTATTAAGGCTTCCAAATATTGAGATGCGATAGGACTATTGGGGCAATAACCTTCGGTTATCTTTCGAACGCTTGTCGTTTTCCACATTATTTTGCTCTTTTGTCTACTATTGTTCTTGTTCTTTGTACTTTTGTATTTTGTTCATGTTCCCCAGCTATTGGAAATTAAGAAAAACTTTTAATTTAGAATGCTTAAGGTATATGGCATGTTATTGAGGATAGCTAAATCAATTAATTATTTAAAAACTTTATCAATTAAACTAAAGGCCCAGGCAGAAATAGTTTTTATCTCATTGCTTTGCGAAAAACCAGCCTATTTTTGCTGCTGCACACAGTACATCCTAACTTTCAAGATTTTCTGTAAAGTTATCTATTTTTCGCTACAGACTGGAAACAGAATTATGGCTGGATAAACGCTGGGAACTAAATCGCAACTATCAGAAATGTCATTAGAAGTTTTATGTCTTAGTGTCCATGTAATTAATGGGTATGTTTTTATAAAATCACACGCAATATTAATAGCGTTTCAACTTTCTGGGGTAGAAATTTGTAGCCTCTTTTTTACATATTCTTTTAGTTTTTTATAAAATTATATAAAGTTAATTTAAAAAAGAATTTAAGAAACCAAGATAAAAATTATTTTCACACTTGAACGGTCAGCTCACCAGTAAAAACACATACGTCGGCTGGTAAGTAAAATGAATCAGGGTTCGATTTCTTGCTGGGTCAACAAGATTTTAAAACAATAACTTCAGTCCTCACTGTGTAATTCAGTTCTAACTGCAGTAATACAATATAGTCATAGTCATGCAGTTTAAAAGAATACGTAAACAACTGTACTACAATACGGCAGACTTTATTTTATTTACGATTTTCACGACTAAAAAGATACTTTTTAAATAATATATTCCGTGACTGTTATCATATTCGTATGAATGTCTAAAATGAGTAAGGATTACTCTCTCTCTCTATTGGAATACTATTAAAAATAAGGTTACCAAACTCGGTTAAAATAAGGTTTATGTATCTTTTACAATGTCCCTAAATTAAATTTTATTTTTTTTCTAATATGTAATAGTTTGACCTTGATTTTTAATTCCGAGCGCAATTCCTTGCTTTAACCTCTGGGCATTCCCGCCCCAAAATAGTTGTTAATCATGGTTAAAAAAACTAGTTTTGGTATTCTAATCAGTTTTATGTAACATTTAACTGCACGGTTTCACCCTACCCTTCTTACTCCAGCGAGAATATTATTTGATTAAAATTTATTTTTATACATTTCTTAAAGCTACAGATATTGCATCAAATTATCTAATTATCTCATTATTTTTAATAAATCAAATTATGTTCTGAAAAGTTAAGTGCGTTACAAAATGTTTGCGTTTGCTGTTTTTATATTTATTGAATTAAATTATTTCATTATTCGCTCGCTGTCTAAGAAATATTTTTACTTGCATATTATGATAAAACTGAGTGCCGAAAAGATTTTTTAAGAGGTATTCTAATGATATATTTGAAACAATTAATTATCTCTGTTCTGGAGAAAATACTGCAAGTGTGAGTATTTTACAATGTGGCATATTATACTTGCTAATGTTACGCTAAAAAATTAATGTAGATATATTTTTATAATATTAAGTATGGTTTCCTTTTTAAACACTAAGAGCTTCACTACCGCTCGTTTCGCTTACCAACCCCGCCCCGAAGAGATATTCAAGTTTTTAAATGAACCAAATTAATTAATAATTAGGATTAACTAATGTTTTCTTATAACAGCTCATTAACAACAGTTATTTCTCTTATGTTCCCATTTTTGGTACAAATCTTCATATTATCTCCTTAAATACATCTGAAGCACGTGGTCTCGCATGTAGACAAATAAAAATTTTATCAGTTAAACACATAATTATCATTCTAAGGTTCTGACAGTCGTAATCATGAACAATTACTTTTCCTAAACACTGTATTTACTTGCTTGTAATAATTAACATTAAGACGTATCATTTTTAGTGGCATTAATAACTAATTAAATTGTCACTGCTCATGGCAATTACTGTTGCGAAACACAGTTATAAATTATCACTTATAATAATTTCAATACACAAATTTTACTGGAATACAGTTCTCGATCATCCTTGTGATATATTTGCCAGCAACCAATCACACAAAAATTGGAAGTCGTCTTGACCAATTAAATATATGCCCATGCTGACAATGCAAAATTTAATGATTTAATATTCAATTAACTAAGACCTATATCAAGATAATATTCCCGTTTTGACATCTACGGGTTTATGTTAGCCTATATGTCGCATTTTAGAATTACATGTCTTACCCTCTACTTGTATATAGCGTCAAATAATCGCATCGGCAGAGAAGAAACTCTTCTTTATAAAATATTTTCTAGAGTTTGAAACACAGACATTTTACGCATAAGACATTTTACGTAAACCGCAATGGCCACCAGTGGTCCACTTACTATTCTTCAAATCCATAACATAGTTTGAATAGCATGTCCGGATAAAAAACGCTGGATATGCATGCCAGAACTCATCTACTCATCTAGGCTTATCTTGGCTCGAAATCTACTTTAATCCTTCGCTACAGTTTGTCTCCTGAACATAGAAAAAAGTGAATTCTAAAATAATCTTATTTAGCCTAATCCATGATCTGAATCTGGCAAAGTTTACTTACATAATTATTTATTTAACAACAAACCTCTTTACCATGCCTTATTTAATAGACCATTATACAAGTATATTTGACAGATTGTCGGAAAGACCGTCTGCAGACCTTTCTGATAGTGCCAAGATGAAAAATCTGTGATAATATTGTCTATCGCTAAGAAACATATTTGTCTGAAAATCGGTCAAATCGCGGTAAAACATAAAATAATTTAAAAATAATTCGAATTTAAAAGCATTCTCACAAAAGTATGTTGCAGTAAGATCACAGTTATGTTTTCACCGAATTTCTTAGTTGTCCGAAGCTTGGATTTTTCGCCACAAACACACACACACACATACACATACAAACACAGAAAGACAAACATAGTTTTTATTATGTAAGGTGTATCGTGTAAAGTCCGAGCTCTTTTAGACCCTACCTCAAAATGCTTAAATTTGATGAATGGCAAACATAAAATCGCACTAACTGTAATAAACACTCACAGACAAAAATTGAAATTAAAATAAGAAATTTATTAACTAGAGCAGCCGGAATTCTTCCCTCAATAACAAACACTCAAATATTTACTACTTATAATCAAGAACACCAAACATTACCTACACTTAAATACAAATATGATACAGTGTGATGCAAAAGGAAATCTTTTCTAACCGAACCAAATAAGTTAAAACTGATCTCAATTATATGATTATCTCTTGCCGGGTTGATTGATTCAAATTCACAAATTATGAACTGACTGTCCTTGCTTCATAAACATTTTTTAAATCAACGTGTCTGCCAGACTAGAGATGTGATTGGTTACTTCAATTTGAAACTTTAAAAAGCTGTTAGATTACAGGTAAAATAAATTCAATTTAGCGAAAATAAGGGAAATTGTAACAAAATATGCTATTGTGTTCTCACAATCTGCACATGATATTTAATAGCCATACTTGCATTTATTCTTGAGTTATTCCGACCAGGTTTGGTTGATTAGAGTTTTAGGTCACAATATTCAACAAATCCTGCACCAGACATATAGTTTCGGCCTATACATATGGGCAAGTGACCACAATAACTGCATAATAAAAAGAGTGATAATGTGTGAATAAAACATGGCAATGGGATATGTATAACAATTGGAAAAATATGAGCAACGGCTATAAATTTATAGAATTTGAATTTAAATATATTGGAAAAATCCGATGACGAACAAGATGGGAAATCGCCCAATGTTCTTGAAGTTCTCTTATCAAATCTATCAAAGTTATGTTATTCTGACCAGACCTCAGATACACACACACACATATACTACGTGACAGTGAAAATGAGACACCAAGAAATAGTGGGCTGAGAAAAACGTAAATTGCAGGGTAGACGCAACTCACCGAGTTATGTAAATGATGTGAAATCCTCAGCTATCCCGCGCACTTTGAGTGAGATATAAGGAAAGGAACCTATAGAATCGGTAGCAGGAAATCATTTCGCAATTTGTTTTTGTCTCAAAGGTTGCAGACAATAAGCTGGATGATTTGGTTGTAGACAATAAGCTTATTTTGGATGGAGGGGTGAGACTTTATACCGATAAGTGGGATGAGGGTGATGTACGTTTTATTAACAGTTTTCAATTTATCTGCGATGTGTATGATTAACTTCTCGGTAGTGGGGTTTGAAAATACACATTGTACTCTTGGCTGCGTTAATTTTGATTCTCCAGGACAAAATATATGAATATGCAAAATACAATAAAGTTGTACATAGTTATAAACCTTTAAGAAAAATATTTAGCTTCTTAAATGGTTATAAAAAGCATTTTCTGGATTTACATTTGAATTTACTTTTCAAAGGAATGATAGCAAAAATATAATTTATACGTATGAATAAAATGCACACTATAAAGTATATGTTGAAGATGTATATCTTCTAGTGCCTACTATTAAATTTTAAAATGATGCACTTATTAGGTATAATCAGTTAATTAATGATAAACTCCAATAAAAATGAATTGGAATCAATATAGTATAATTAGGTCCAATACTATATTTAAAAATTCAAAAGGAACAGATTCAGTTGTGAATACTACATGCGAAACATTAAGTTTATATATAGTTGCTCAATATATTAAAAAAGTGAAAATCCTAATCAAAATAATATTTGATAATTTAGATATGACAGAATGTGTGGTGTATGTAAATGATTGTAGACTTCATGAAGAAACTTATAAAATGTATTTTAACAAAAATGAATACAATTTTTTTATGAGAAATTTTTAGAGGCTGGTTTTAATACTATTAATTCAGAAACAGGATGTATGCTAGATTATTCGAATTTTGATAAATTATATCCTATTATTTGTTTTGATCTACCTAAACATGTAAACTATACAAATGTATTAAGAAATTTAAGAATTGAAAATGATTATACTTTGAGAAATAACACATAAAAATATTTTGTATTTTACTATATTTTAGAAAATCATAGAAAATGTTCTCTAAATATGAAGGCACAAATAACTGAAATGCTTTTAACTACAGGTTAATGATGTTTTGAACTATTTTATAGCTATTTTTTAGCTATTTTATAGCAATATATATGACTGCATATTATGCTCATTTTGATATTGCATCACAACAAGGGCCGATAGGCCCTCCTGGAATAAGATTTCAATTAACAAATGATGGAAATTATGATATAAAAAATAAGATTTTTAAACATTGTGAAAATCCTATAGATGATCATGATGCGAGTACAAAAGATATGTTTTGAATTAGAAAAAAATTATCATAATTTGAAAGAAGCAATTTATATTACTAAAACTATTACTGATAAGTTTTTTTTTAATTTTGTTAAAGAAACAGCTGATAAAATACAAGAAATAGATAAAAATCTCAGAGAAAAAATAATTACTAGTAATGCAAATAATCAGAGAAACAGAAGAAAAATATTGTACAAAGGCAGAAAAATCTATTGATCTTAAATATAGAAAAAATATTAATTTTGCTGATCCAATTGAAGGTAAAAATTCAATAAATAAAAGGTATTTAGAAAGAAAGCTTTAGTATTGAAAAAGGATATTTATGATGCAAATAATGAAAAAATTTCTAATGTAGCTGATCCTATTTCAAATAATGATGTAGCTATTAAATTTTATGTCGAAAGCAAATTTTTTATGCAGCAACAAAAACTGAGTTTGAAGACTTTTTTAAAGTAAATCATAAAAAATTAATATTTTTTAGATTTAGTGCCAATTTATTATATAAAGATATGAAATTGCCAACAGATATGATTATGAAAATTACAGTACATCTTGAATCTAAAGAAGACATAAGCCCTATAATTTCACTTCTGTTAGGTAAAGAATACATTTATAATTAAAATACAGTTTTGCCTATGAATATAGCATAATTAAAACTTTTTTACAAAAAGTAAACAAGGAGATGAAGTTAAAATATATGTTATGCCTTCAAATGATATTAATCCAAATGGTATTAAAATTCATTCAGAAATTGAATGGTTGTTTTGCCTTTAATAAATGTTGTTCCTAATAAATAGTGCAATATGGGGGATATCAATTGGAATGATTTTTCGAGAAATAATTTAACTGAAGATGTAATTAAAAATCTGAAAAATTATGTAATTTGGAATTTAATTTTTCAATATTCGTCACTGTCTGAACCTTTTATTAAAGAATTTGCTCTACACGTTGATTGGGGTAAAATCTATAAATATCAAAAATTATCAGAAAATTTTATAGAAAACATAAAGATAAAGTAGAGTGAGTAAATATTTCTCAATATCAAACTTTAAGTGACGAATTTATTGTAAATTATAAAGATAATTTGGATTTATATAAAGTATATCAATCTTTCAAAAACTTTCAGAAGATACAACGAAAGAATTGAAAGATCATTTAAGTAGGTTGTATTTATCTTGATATCAGACATTTTAACTTCAAGTAGTCCTGATTCAAAAGGCTTTAAAATCGAATGGAATTAGAAATTGAATGGATTTTGCATCCGTAATAAATTTCATACCTAATAAATGCACAATATGTGGGATATCAATTGGAATGATTTTTCGAGAAATAATTTAACTAAAGATGCAATTAGAAGTTTGAAAGACCATCTTAATTTTGATTATATATTTCAATCGTCAAAACTTTCTAAAACTTTTATTGAAGATATCACCCAACCTGATGATCGGAATAAAATCTCTAAATATCAAAAATTATCAGAAGATTTTATAGGAAAATGCAAAGTAGATTGGACAAATATTTCTTATTATCAAACTTTATGTGACGAATTTATAATAAGATATAGAGATAATTTGGATTAATTTAAAGTATTATTCTTTCAAAAACTTTCCAAAGATACAATGACACAACTGAAAGATGATTTAAATTGGTTGTATATAGCTACATATCAGACATTCCGTGAAATATTTCTAGAATAATTTATGCATAAATTAGATATTTGTTATCTGGTTAAATACAAATGTGATCTATTACCTGATCACCTTTTTAATGTTTATTGGAAAAATATACAGACAATACAGATGAGTGAATTAAATGAAAAGTTTGGTCATTATGAAGAAGAACCTTATAGAGAAAAAATTGTTGAAGAGCTTTGTGAACTTAAAAGTACATTGAAAGAATATGCTTATCTTTTAAAAAAATTATTAATAAAGATGAAAATAAAAGCACTTAAAATATTGCTTACTAATAAATGGTTGGTATTTATAGTAATGGGAAACGAAATATTTTACCAGTTTTCAAAAAAAAAGAAAAAACAGAAGAAATAATAACATTAGATTGTTCAGCTAATAATTTAAACTCACTCGAAGGTATAGATAATTTAACAAATTTACAAGAAATAGAATGTTCTGGTAATAAGTTAACTTCATTTGAAAGCATAGAAAATTTAACAAATTTAGAAAAATTATAGTGTTATGCAAATAATTTAACCTCACTTGAAGGTATAAAAAATTTAACAAATTTAGAAAAATGATAGTGTTATGGCAATAATTTAATCTCACTTGAAGGTATAGAAAATTTAAGAAATTTAAAAAATATATATATTTTGTTCGTAATAATTTAACTTCACTTGAAGGTATAGAAAATTTAACAAATTTAGAAAAATTATAGTGTTATAACAATAATTTAACATCACTTGAAATATAGAAAATTTAACAAATTCAGAAAAATTATATTGTTACGGCAATAATTTAACCTTATTTGAAGGTATAGAAAATATAACAAATTCAAAAAATATATATTGTGTTCGTAATAATTTAACTTCACTTTTGAAGATATAGAAAATTTAACAAATTTAGAAATGTTATAGTGTGGTAATAATTTAACCTCGCTTGAAGGTATAGATAATTTAACAAATTTAAAAGGATTATATTGTTTTAATAATAATTTAACCTCGCTTGAAGGTATAGGTAATTTAACAAATTTAGAAATATTATATTGTTATGGTAATGATTTAAACTCACTTGAAGGTATACATAATTTAACAAATTTAGAAATATTATATTGTTTTTGTACTGATTTTTCCTCACTTGAAAATTTAACAAATTTAAAAACATTATATTTTTGTGGTAATAATTTAACCTCACTTGGAGGTATGGAAAATTTAACAAATTTAAAATAATTAGATTGCCAGTCTAATAATTTAATTTCACTTGAAGGTATTGAAAATTTAACAAATTTAAAATAATTAGATTGTAGAGATAATTATATTACATCCCTAAATGTATTAATATTTTTACCTAGATTTGAATGTGTACATTTTGATGAAGATAAAGTAATTTTATCTCCAATTTTAAGAAAACGTGTATTTCACAATAAAGCAAATATATATATATATTGATTCTCAAAATGTGCATAATAGTTATATTAAAAAATCTTTGAAAGATTCAATCATAAAATTATTAAATACAGAAATTAAATATGATTTAGATAAATGTATTAAAGAATGAAATATATCTAAAGAAATCAAAAGATATATTCGTTTACTAGATGATGATGTCCACAATATTAAATTAAAAAAAATATTAATTGTAGTATTTAATAGAATTTTACACAATGATAATAGAAATGAATTAAAACTTTAAAAGATGAATTAAAAGCTGGAAATTCTAAATGTTTTGTACGAAAAGTAACTAGAATGGTTAAAGTATTAAATGAATTTGATACCGATGTTTCTATCAATATTTCCGAAAATGAACAAAATGTATTATAGTTCAGAGAATATTCAGAGAAAATTTAGAGAATCAAAAACTGATGAAAAATATAAACATAAATTTATTAAAGAAGTGACATAGAGAGGATTTACAGATTATGAGGAATAGTTGAATGTGTATTTAAAAATCGACAATTTAGAAGATGAAGAATTTAAAGTATTAATTCTTCCTATAATGAAAGCTGTTATCGAACTCAGAGATGAACACATAGGTTCGTGAAAATATTTCTAAAACATAATTCTAAACAAATGGATACATTGAAAGAGCTCAATAACATAGGAAATCTTCAATATACTCCAACAAAGAAACTATGTGAATTAAATATTAATGAAGAATATCCTGTAATTGAAGTCAAACAAATATCAACTAACCAACGGAAATAAATATGTTGTGGTTTTAGAAGAATTTCAAGTACTTCTTCCCGAAATTTTCAATAAAAAAATGACTGAAAAGAAATGAAATACTTAAATGAAATAGAACCAAAATTCATTTATAAAAGCACTCTTAGATATGCAAATGGAAATGATGCTTATATTTGCGATTTTAAATTTTAATTTTATATAATTCATTTTTTAACCGAAAGGTGTTCGCCTTAACTATAAACATTTTGGTTTTATACATTTCATCTATGTATAGTTTTTGTTTTCAAAATGCATGATTTTGACTGATTTTATATCATTTTTGGTCTCAATTATGTTCAAAAACGTATGGTTTTTGAATAAAATCAGTCTTGTCTCGATGTATACCTTTTTGATGTTTTCAAAAAGGTTTGATTTTATGTCATTTTGGTATCAACTATGTTCAATGTTCAAAAAACGTGTGTTTTGGAGTTAAAAAGGTGGTATATGGTGCGTCCTATAACCCCGCCCCATATACTACTGACGCCTCCGTCTTCAATGGTGTCGGGTTAGAGCCACGTGGACGGCGGAAAGGCACATGGCAGTGTTCTCAGAAGAGTCACGTTTCTGTTTTAGCAATGACAGTCGTCGTGTAAGAGTCTGGCATCGAAGCAGTGACATGTCCAATCCAGCCGCATCAGTGGAACGCCACACCGCGCGACATCACGGCATCATGGTTTGAGGCGCAAATGCCTATGATAATAGGTCACTTCTGGTCCGTATTGAGGGCACTATGGTGGCCCAATGATACTTGGATGAGGTGCTGCGGCCGGTGACACTAGCCTTCCTTCAGGGGGTGCACAATGCCTTTCACCAGCAGGATAACGTCCGACCACACACGGCACGCATCAACCAACATGCCCTGTCAGGTACCCATGTCCTTCCCTGGCCATTAGTTTTCCCTGATCTCTCACCAATCGAATATGCGTGGGACGTGGTTGGACGTCACTTGCGTGCGCTGCCACCGCCACGTTTAGCATGATCGCATCATGCATATGACAGGACCGCAGCACGATCATAAGATGATGTATACATTTCACCGCAATCAGCAGCACAGACGGCACTCAGCAGCACAGACACACACGCAATCAGCAGCACAGACACACTTGTACGGTAGTGAATTTACTCTCGTCCTCGGTTCATTCCTTTTTGAAGGTCTTGTGACAGTTATTATTGTCACTCCGGAGGTGGGCTTGAGCAAAAGCTGGCGACCAGGAGTGCAATGCCGCGGCATTTATGACGAGCTCGTTGAAAACTGCGGAGTGAGGTCACAACCCCTCACCGCCATCAAGTAAGCTATTTGCAAAGCCTCCATTCCATTTATATATATATATATATATATATATATATATATATATATAT
This sequence comes from Amaurobius ferox, assembly GCA_951213105.1. Classification (NCBI taxonomy): domain Eukaryota; kingdom Metazoa; phylum Arthropoda; class Arachnida; order Araneae; family Amaurobiidae; genus Amaurobius; species Amaurobius ferox. The sequence continues at coordinate 103,402,992 of OX578147.1, forward strand.
ATATATATATATATATATATATATATATATATATATATATATATATAGAGAGAGAGAGAGAGAGAGAGAGAGAGAAAGACATACGCACAAATCATATTTTGACAAAGGCGTTCACAATGTGTTGAAATGTTTTAAATGACGTACTTTCTGTTAATCTTTCACATTGGATATGTTTCCTAATACAATACTTTATAGAATAGTATGAGAAAGCATACATTTGAAGATGCTCGCTGAAAATTTATTTTATTCCTCTATTATTAACACCTAATATTGAAATATAAGTTCTTCTTTTCTATACTAAATTTATTTAAAACCAGTTCTTGACTTTCTTTGGCATAGAATATATTTTTATTTACATCATCAATCAGTGTCAAAATATGAATCACCTGTAAAATAATTATAAATCACCTGCCAAAGTGTTAAAATCAAACCTTCTAACTATTTAAAGTGAATTTTTTATTACCGATCAATGTAAGTTTTAAGAAATATGTCGTCTGATATATAATAAAAATATTCTTTTGAGATTCATAGTTTCATCTGCTTAAGAAATTAGCCTCTTTGAAACAGAGATGGTTTCAAATAAACAATTCCTTAAAATGCTATGATCATTTTGTTCTGTCTTATATTCGGCAAACTGTTAAATCTGTTAATATACAAAATGTAACTAAAGGAATAAACTAGATGTTAAAAAGTCCATTATTAATAGTCACAAAATTCGTTTTTTCTGTAAGACTTCTTAATAACAAGTAAAATAATTTTTGCATAAAATTGTTTAGATAAGAAGTATGCTTTCTTAAAAAGTTTTTTTTCTGATATCGCAAAATATACTTTTGTGATGATCAGCTCCACTAGCAGTAAAGGGGGTTGTCTGTGCATGAACGAGAATTCCGCCTGCTACAAGATGTGACGCATCAGAGAACTTTGTGTGTGTTGGCATAACTCGAATAGATGCTAAAGACGAGGTTCTATCGTCAACGGGAACCTTTCCCCATCTTTCAGTCAGCGGGATTTATTCCCCAAATTACAAAATACTTTCAGCGTTGTAAAATGTATATGTTCCTTGTTATATTTTAATTAAAACTTAAAAAGACAAGGTGGTCCGTCAATTTCTATTTTACAAATTAGTGGCGTTTACTGCATACGGGATTTAAATTTGTTTATAATGGATGATAGTTAACATGTTTATTATGAACATGCGTTAAGCATAATGCATTTCCTAACAATACTTGATAACTTGCAGAGTCTACTTAGATAAAAGCTTGCATTTCCGCTCCAGGAACTCAATGGTAGGGCGCTGGCTGCCTAGTATGAGAAACTGTGGTAAGGGCATCAAGGTTTTTATAATGCCTCACAACAAAATCAACACTATGGGCTAATGCAACGATGTCAGAGATCTGAATGTGATCCTAGTGCGACTAGCACGGATTCAGTAGACTCTGGTATATGGAGCGCAGATATCAAATCGGGAGGGGAAAACGACAATGCAGAAAGTAAATCTGGAGAATAAAGAGAGTAGCAGGGAGCTAACCTGAGTTAAAAATACGCAGTAGGGGGTCAATCAGATTGTCAGTTGCCCGTTTATCCGTTATTATAGGATAAAGAATGCAGAGTTTACTTCAACGGTAAGAACTTGTAATTTCGCCCCAGTAGTTCAACCGTAGAGAGTAAGATGACCAGTATGAAGATCCGTGGTTCGATTTCTAATTAGGGCAGCACGGTTCCTCGCAAATTCAACTAACTTATAGAAAGTATAGAAAGTGATGTTGCAAATAAAATAAGACACAAATAACACTACATAAACTTTTGTTAAAATAAGGTGTAGTAAGAAGAAGTTCCTTTCGGAAATCTTTGGATTTCCATCTTCAGAGGAAAACGCCCTGCACTTTTATGATAACTTGAGCATTAAGTGTGAGCAGTAAAATTCCTGAACATCAAAATTCTGCTACCAGTCCTACCTAGTGTGATTCATTAAAAGTAAAATAAATTGAAAGCAGAGAAAGCACATATAACTCACTGTGCAGAAAAAAGCGTAAGAATATAAAATATTTAATGTTATATTTTTCTCCGTCACATTTACCTTTTGTGTTCTGCAAATTGAATATATTTCTGCACATTTTGATTTCTCATTTTGATTCTCTTTTGTTTCATTATTTTACGCTACTATAAGTTCTCATTTGACGTGCAAGTCCGGGCTTGTTTGCCCTGAAGAGTGACATCCAATAAATTCCCAACTTAACGTCTGATTACTGCAATTTATTTGTGCAGCAAATTACGCTGTGAGATACTTTATTTAATCATATACACATACTTAGTCAAATTGAAAAAAACAACTAAATCGATAAAAAATACGTATTTCACTTTGTTGAGCGTTTAACCCAAACATAGAAATCATATCATCAAATATTTGATGTTTAAGCATATGCCTAAGAGAAAATTACTTTCTAATTAAATTTTATTTTTATGTATTTCCTGAAACTTCTAATACTGTATCAAATAATCTGATTATCTCATTATATCTAATCAATTGAATTATTGAGTTATCTTGAAACAAGTCAGAAATTTGTTACAGAACTTACGTATTTGATATTACTTTTAACTTATATATTTTGTAATTTAATTTTGATATTTTTATGCGATATCAAGAATGATTTTTGTAAACCGATTACTTTGCTACTTGAGCACATTTGAGGAAAATTAATTTTATAATGTTCTAATGACATGTTATAAATAAATGTGGCTAATTTTTATTTATTTATTTTGTAAAATTATAATAAATGCGAACATGTTTACTCATTTACATAGAATCGTATTTAACTACGGTACTAGGGTAGCGATCATTATCTCGTGGTAAGGTTTTGCTTTTATTATAGTTCTTCAAGAAATAATAGTTGAAAATTAGCAGAAAATATAATTTGCTATGTGTCGTAATTTCGCGAGTATCAGTGGTGACAGACCATGTTAGGCATATTATTCGGATGGTATCAGATTACTATAAAAGTATGTACTAAATTTTTTATTTAAACTGTGTGTGTGAAACTAGTTTAAAGCAACATACGGCACAAAATTTTTAGCGTCGACCGGTTTCAAAAACAAGCAACAGCTTCCTTCATATGGACACAGAAGTAGCGCGATATTCACTCGTGAGAGCTTGAGCGACAAAATATGTTAAAGCAGCAAATGGGACATATTCAAGCATAAAGTGTTGCCAACGTCGAGGTGAAAATCAAGGAGAAAGAAAAAAGAGGTAGGGTTCTATGAATGAATGGTGAAATACTTAAGAGGACAGTGGACGTCCAAGAAATGACTGAATAAAAGTGCTTGTTCATTGAGTAAAATTACGCACACAAATGTCATAATAAATTTTATAGATAATATACTCTTATGTTTCGAAAGCTACAAAAGTCATCCAGACCAGTGGTAAAAATAATAATTTCTAAATAAATACAGAAAATAAGTTTAATAGACAATGAAGTAACTAGGTGGTTTGGGAAGCTAAAAGAGGTAACAGTTGGTTGATGTTTTTCTCACAGCACAGATGCTTTGAATCCTTTATTGGACGATCATTTCGTCTTTGGTATTTTATCGTTTATTCGTAATATCGTACTTCTTGTTCCTTCCTCCTTGGGTTTATTGTATTTTTCTCTGTTCAACGTTGGATACAAGATTTTTCTGCTTCTGTCACGTTAGATGTTCCTACATTAGTTGACGATTTAGCCCTCACGACTGAAAGCTGCGCTTCTCGTATGCTCTGACGATGATGGATTTCTTGCCTTCGAAACCGGTCAGCGATATTAATTTCGTATTGTATGTTGCTTTTCATGGTTTTATTTTAATTTTAGTACATTATCATCAGTTTGAACTGTACGTATTAATTTTATAGTCACAGATCCATAATGGCAAGCCTTTGAAATGTTTGAAATTACACTACGAGTTTATCTAATGTTGAGAATCTAATGTTTTAGGGATGCTCTGTGGTATAACTGACATCGCATTACACCGAAGATAGTTTCAACATTTTGTCACATAAATGTGCACTATATATGTAAGTGTAGTTAATTATCAGAAAGTTTTGTTACCTCTAATCAACACTACACCTAGGTTAACCGATTCTAGTTTCTGCTGTGGGATCTGGATTATGAAATTTTGCAAGGCTAAAGAATCTGTGGATTATTTGTTTCTAAATATTTAAATTAAATAACAATTATACAGGCATCCTATGAACTTCTTTATACTTCCCAATAACTTTATAAGTAAAGGTTTATGAGTGCACACGCTAGGTCTATCTATAGTTGTGCTTCTCAACCTTTGTGAGACCACGGCAAGGCAATTTTTCTTATAAGACGAAGGCAAGGTCTCAACAAATATACTCGTTTATTCCTTCTTAATTATTTTTTAAGTTCATACATTAAGCTAACATAAGTGTTAATAATCAATCAAGACATAGAACTACATTTATGAATACGGTATGGCAAGTTGACAAATATAAAATTACATATAAATAAGTTATCTTCCACTGGACTAATGGAATTGTGTAGAATATTGTAATTTCCTCAGACAAATACCATTAAATTAATGCCGATTTTCATAGGCATTTCCCACTCTTATCACCTAGTATTTCTAATATTATTCAGTATAAAATTAATAATTGCATTATTAAATTGATTTTACTGATTCTGGTTTTAAATATAAAACTGTATTGAGAGGGAGAAATATTTTTCCAGTGTTATACACCATAGAACTCATCTAAGCAATCTCTTATTCATATTAAAATTGAAGTGCGACGTGGTCACTGACATATGCTACACAGATGTTATTTAAGTGTTCTGGTTCTCCTTAGAATATTTCCACCATCAAATATATGTATGCAAAATGCTTTGAAATCTAAAACTACAAGTCCAAGAGAATCGTTTGAACCCGGTATAATTGACCCCAGGTCCCGCTACCGGTCCGCCATCCGGTGGTTAAGAAACACTGATCTATAATAAAGTGTAAATAAACGCTTGCGATTGCCTTTGGGAAGTGAACATATTTAGCTGTATCAACTTTTATTTTTATTTCGTATTTTGATAAATAAAATAAATATCAATTTAGCTGAGTAAATATCAATGTGTAGTTTGTTCTGACATCAGTGGTCTACTAAATCCAACTTTTTTTATTTGGTTCCACTTTTGTAAAAACGATTTCTTGTCTTGTGGAATCAAATGACTTATTGAAGCTAGCAGGGCCGACGCTGTTAACAACCGAGGAACTCATACGTTTATTTTTTATCTTATATATGAAGTAAATTTTTCAAAATACACTACAGGAGAGTGAAAATGAATGAGTGGGCAGAAAGCGCTGAAAAACGGCAAACTGAGAGAGATAGCAACGAACAATTAGTGATGTTTATTGCAACATGATGCATCTATACATATTACGGATGCGTCGGTCCACGCGTGCTGGCGTCACACTGGTCTTACAAGCACCCCTCAAACGTGCCACATTCCCACGTTCCAACAATTTTGGCCACATCCGGTGCACCGTGGACGCGTGTAGGTGGCTGTCCGCTGAGATTTGACATATGGACCAACTTACCCTTCTGAGTCCTATCACCATACCCCTCGTGAAATTGGCTGTCTTCTGGAACTACCATGGCGGCGGCCTGGCATTCTCTGCTACTACACGTTTTCTCTGAGACAAAAAATGTAAATTGATTTCTTTGGCAGACACAGCGGTGCCACTATTGCCGATTCTGTAGGTTCCTTCCCTTATATCTCACTCAACGTGCGCGGGACAGCAGGTCATTTCGCATCATGTGCATAACTCGGTGAGCTGAGTCGACATTGCAATTTCGATATTTTTTACCCACTTCTTTTTGGTGTCTCATTTTCACTGTCACGTAGTGTATCAACATGAAGAAATATTTAATTATTTTTAACAGCACAATGCAAATTTATTGGCTGAACTATAACATAATTGTAGCCAAGACCACGAGATTTGCAGTTAAAACGATGTTGTATAAGTGAAAGGTTTCTTCGATTTTTCAAAAACATCTGGATTTAAATATGCGTCATAAATGTAGTTTTCTACAATTTGTAAGCAGAACTGCAATACATTATTATAAAACAAACTAGCACGCTGTATTATGCTACAATGACTTTGAACATATCCTTTATGTTAACTATGTTTAAACCGTAAGTCTGAAGTGTACTAATTTGCGATACTGTTGATCATTATCGGTTTGAGTAAAATTTCATAACTTTGAACCAAAGGACAATTCTCGAAATTTCTAATTTTAAACTGTTCGGGGAAATAAGGTGGAAATTCTATATCCAGATATTATCGGTCATTTTGTTGTGTCTAGATCTTTCTTGCGGAATTTTATTATAAGGTAAGAATTATCTCCTAGGAAGGACATTTTCTCTTCTAAAATTTGAATATATTCATGAGAATGATTATTAAATTATAAAGTAGCGAAGGGGGGAGGGACTAGTTGGTGCACATTTTAGATTTTAGTTTTATCATTTTCATACATGTTGTGAAAAGTAAATGATGTCGTAGAATTAAGCATTTTAATTTGTGGTATTTTTTTTCGACGGAAATGGTTGTTAAGAATGTAGAAAAACGTTTTTTCGGCAGATTTTATTTCCTGTGCCAACAAACCTTGTTCACGGAATTAATTGAAACACGTATGGTTTTTAATTTGTATTTGTTATAAATGTTCATTTGAATATTGTTATATTTCATTTCATAAGGCGTAATGCAATTTTTATTTCCTTTTAAAGTCATTTTTTGTTACTTACCTACAAAAATTACATCCATTGCGAAAAGTACAAATCGATATAAAGTAAAATTAAAGATATACATCTAAATTATTCTACTACAATTATAATAAAAAATACGTAAAAGGAAAAAGAAAAAATAATGAATACAAAATTATACCCTGTTCTTAAGTGTTAATGCAACACAGCTAATTTTCTGTATACTATCTACTTTCTACGTTCACATCTATTCCACATCTATTGTACACTTTATGATCGTCTGCGATGGTCTACGAAATGCATTTATGATTTTTCTTGAAATGTTTGCTTAGTGCAAAGTGGTGTTAACATTAAAAAATATGTTTACTACTGTTCGTATAATTATACGCTAAATTTTCCAAGAGTAAAAGTACAGGCTGTATGTTGATTAGTATTGCAAGATTATATTAATTTTCAAGTTTAAAACCCGCATCAAAAACCTTTATATCGAATTATTATATTTATAAAATCTCAAAATGGATTGCTTTAAACTGGTCTAAGTTGAGTGGCACTTCTCGGCCACTCAAGCTGAAACCTTGCACCTTCAGGTAGGTTGGACTGGCTGTGTCGAAAATGCAGTAGTATAGGCTGTGGTGGGCAAAGATAATAAAAGTGTCATATGTGTAGATGCAGAGTGTTGCATGGGGAAAACAGGGAATATTATTTTTAAAATGATTAAAGCAAAGCGGAAAAAGAATTGACCTTTGGTGGACGCCGGCTTTGGGGGTTCGTTTTTAGAGAGGATGTTTCCAATTCGGACTTGCAAATGTCTATGGGTCAGATAAGATTGGATTATTGAAATTATGGACGCTGGCATTTCTAGCTTGATGAATTTATAAATTAACACTTCATACAGCATTTGATATTCGTTTTGAATCGAAATCATGTAATATATAAAATATACCTATAAGTTGTTAACGATACATATGAGTAGCAAGCAAATTTGTAAAGAAGTATAAGACAGTTAACCAGTTTGGGCTTAACTAAGGACTGTCCAAATAACTGCAGTACAAAAACATGCAGGTGTTGTCCAAAAAAATGGAAAAACAATACCTATAAGCGATGAGTTTGTGTACGACGGTAACAGAGCGAAGTGGACAACTCACTCCCCAGTTCTTACTTTCCTTATATACATAGTATAATGTATAATAATGGAAGTATTGTGATGGGATCGAAATTCGAATTCGAGTTTTCGACGGGAGAGCACGTATCAAGCACCCTTGAACACGAATAAGACGTTTCTAGCGGTGATGTGTGTGTGTGTCTGTGTGTGTGTCTGTCTGTCTGTGTGTGTGTGTGTGTGTGTGTGTGTGTGTGTCTGTGAGTCTGTGGAGGCGATATCTCACGGACGAATCAAGAGATTCAAACAAAATTTGATACGAAATTCACAATCTGTGAATACTGAAAGCTATTTGTTTTTACACGCAATCGAATATTCAGAAATCTCCTAAATTTTTAAATGGATTTTTAAAAAATCATCAAAAAATTAAAACTTTCAATTAAGTTACATAAATAATCATTTCTTATGTAATTTTTCATTAAGAAACGATTGACATAAACCATAAACTTTAGATCTCTAGCATGAACCGGTTTCGAGGTATTGCACATTTTCAAATAAAGTTATCAAAAGATCACATAAAATTAAAAAAAATCAACTATTGTGAAATCTGTCCACTTTTCGTGTGTAATATTAAGTGATAAATTAATTATCATCATTCTCGTCGGTCTAACTCATTCCAGTCACGATTGGAGACACTTTGGGTCAAGGATTTTTTCATCACATTTTTACCTTTAAAGAAGTAAATTCATTGCTTTATATAAGGAACGTCAGGTGCTGCCCACATCAGATATTTTTCGTCTATCTGGTGCACTGATATTCCGAAGATTGCTTTCAATTGCATTGGAGGTATTTCTTCGTTCAATTACGTAGACGTTAAAGATAAAATGAGAGATCCAACAGAGTTCCAAAGAGGGTAGATTGTAGACGTCCGTCTTGTCGGTGCGTCGGTCACCACCGTTGCAAATTTCGTGAGGGTATCGTGGGGTATTTTGTCCAAGGTCATGACAGCACACAAAGTTCGTATCTAAACATCGTCTGCGAGACATAATTGTGGATGGAAAATGAAACTCACTGACCAAGACATGAGAACATTAAAGAGGATTCTGACCGAAAACAGGAAGACCACTGCGACAAAGGTAACCGATGTGCTTAATATGCATCTGCAGAACCCAGTTGCCACCCATATGGTACGAAGGGAATTGCATCAGCAAGGAATTTATAGCAGAGCTGCTATTGATAAATCCCTTGTGTCACAGAGAAATCCAAAACCGAGACTTCGGTGGTGCCATAAACATAAAAAGTGGACTGTCTATGCCTGGAAAAAATTACTGATTTTGGATGCATCAGCCTTTATACTATTCCTCACCCCTAGAGTTGTGTGTGTGGAGAACATTAGCATAAGATTACAATCTCGACTGCAACGTTCCTACTGTAAAGCAAGATGGCGGTTCGGTTATATGCTTTGGTCAGTGATAGCGTGGTTTATCGCTGGTCCCATTACCACCTTACGAGGAAAGATTACTGGTAGCGAATATGTAACTATTTTGGGGTAACATGGCTATTCTATGGCTCAAGTATTCTTTCCTGCAGGAGATTACATATTTCAGAATGGCAATGCCCCCATTTACAGTGCAGGAATTGTTCAATTACGGTTTGAGGAACATGATGCTGATGTTACACCTTCCCTGATCTACACATTCACCAGAATTGGACATAATTGAGCCACTGTAGTATCTGTTGGAAAATAGAGTCAGATCCCGTTATCCTCCAGCATCACTCACCGAATTGGTACAATTTCTGCATGAAGAATGGTATCAAAGATTACGTACAACTTTCCAGGTTTGTATGCATCCATTCCAAAGAGGATTTTAACAGTTTCAACTGTCAAGGGTGCTCCAACACCTTATTAGGTGCTTAAAACCTCCTTTTCTCAAGTGTTTCTATTATCTTCGATAACCTCTGTACTTGTGACCTGTCAATCAATACCATACAATAAAAATGTCTTTTATATATATTTAATTTCTAAATAATTAAAAATTTTTATTTAAAAGCCTGCTATTTTTAAAGATTATAAAATTATTTCACAATTTCGATGTTAGCCTTGGGTCTATATACAACTGAGCAGTCCTTTTGGAAGTTCAGACATATAATAGTTAAAGATTTTTTCAAAATAGCGAAGTAGCAGTCAAATACAATGGCTAAATTATAAGTAAACATACATTACAGTGGATTTTTAAACTGTCAAAAATGTTTCGTCCTTGTTAGGTTATATGTTCTGAAGAGGATGGTTACAGGTTACATTTGTTCAACCAATTTCAATTTACCGCGACTACGGTTGGCGCAGCTTTCTGGATATCTTGACTTGTTCGTGATTATTTTGAAATCATGTTTTATATATAATAAACTTTTAAAGTATTATTGGTAAATGTAAATAGTATGTAAAAATTATTTAAATTTTAATTTTCTTAATCTCATAGTGAAGATAGAAGGAAGTTACCCATTGGTGTCTTATCTAAGGGCTATCCACATGGATACTGTAGAAAAAATACTTATGACCTGTTAACCAATGAATGAAATATGGTGAAATTTAGACTTGAGATAATTATTACTAATGAGCAGGATTTCCAGTGGGTAGGACATGAAGGACCAGTGGAGGATTTCCAGCGCTGCCCAAAATATGTCAGAGTTTATATAGAAAATTTGCACGTTAAATTTGTGTATTTTAAAATGCTTTCTAAGGGTTTATGGTAAAGGACGGTAAATGTGGTCCCTGTGACTCACTGGATTCCGATCTAAATTGGGAGGTACTGTTACGGACGTCTAAACAGACAATTTATAACTACGGATAGGTCGGACGGTCTGAAGAAAGAAGTAATTCTGAGAAATAATAAATGCTACAGTGAAATCTGCTCTGAAAGGTTATTTCTATTTCCGTATATTTCCTTGACCATTTTGGCACCTGCCGACATAAGGATTTGGAATGAAATAACGTGCTTAAAACCCAACGAATTTGACGGAATATCGCCAGCTTGGCGATTTTTTGACATCTTTCTAAATTAATAAAATATCGCCAAATTGATAAAATGACGCCAAATTAACAAAAATTTTGACCGATTGATGAAAATTCCTAATCTTGAAGAAATATAAGAATCTACTATAAGAATAAATCATTTCTGTGTCAGTCCTTCTGCAACACTTGGTACAAAGTTCAGCCACGAATTTGGCAGTGTGTCCTCAAATGGGAAACTATTTTAAATACTGTCAAATTGTCGCTAAACTAGTTATAATGCCGCTAAATGTGAGATGATATTTTGCAAATTTCTAGTTATATAATGTGATGAGCATACCTTCTAGTATATAAAAATGCCCTTCTGGCCTATTGCGGTAGGTTATACATTTGGCCAACTTGGTATTATAATCCAGCGAGATATCGCCAACTGGGCAATATGTCACCCCAAACTGATAAAATTATCTTTAAAATTGCAAAGATGAATCTAAGTTAACCCTTAACCGGAAACTTGTCATCTGTGAGACTGCTGCATTTACAAATCTGCCGTTTACACAAAATTGAACTTGCCCTCAATCTTATCACCCCACCAATTCGTTACGCTATTGAACCTCTCCCTCCCGACTCATTCCCAATACTTGCGCATTTTTAGTTATTGAAAGAAACACATGTTTTTAATAGACGCAGTCTGCTAGACGGGACGTTTCTGTTTACGTAATTTTTTTCTGTGAAATGTCTACATGGGGGACCGTCAAAGCGAGTACGGTATAGTGATAAAGTCTTTGAGCAGACTATTTTGCGATGGTGTGATGAAGTAGGAAGTGATGTTAGTGGAGAGTATTTCAGAAGATGAATATATAATTTCCGAACATTAAAGTGATTCAATGTTGTCAGAAAAATCCCATGATAGTGAAAATGAAGAGATAAGAAATGATGAAAACTTAGTGGATAGTATATATATATATATATATATGGAAAAAATTGGTACCGATGGCTTGTTTCAGAAGTTACATATTATAATCATAAAAGTGGTGCCAGTTTTAAGAGGTAAAACTAGAGATCTCGGAGAAAAAGCAGATCCATTCTCTGTATGGCAGTTATTTTTTACTAACGATATTTTACTGCAAATCGTGAAATGAACAAATCATAAAATTAATGAAATGCCAATAAAATGTAAAACACATACCAGTAATATGAAAGATACTGATTGGATTGAAATGAAACCCTTTTTTGATCTTCTAATATTTACATCGGTATTCAACTCAAATCATGAGAAAATTGAAACGCTTTTCGCCAGCGATGGAACCGGCAGAGACATCTTTAGGGCCGTAATGAGTATAAATAGATTTGCATTACTTATTTTCTCATTGAGGTTCGACAATCCCGAAGACAGATCAGAACGAATAAAACAGGATCCAACAGCAGCTATTTCCTATATTTTCAAGAATTTCACAGAAGTTCGCTTCAAAATGTATATGCCAAATAAATCATGTAAATACGGAATAAAAATCATGACTCTAACAGATGCCAGAAATAGTTATCTTCACAATGCATACAAATATTGAGGTAAAGACTCTGAGGGAATTGGTCTACAATCAGAATACAGAAAATTTTCTAAACCAACGCAGTCTGTTTTGCGCCTTGTTCAACTTATTTTTGGAACAAATCGAAATGTTACTGCGGATAATTGGTTCTCGTCCATAGAACGTGTAGACATACTATTGAAAATAAAGCTAACTTACGTCGGTACAATGAAAGGAAACAAAATAGAAATCCCGCCCACATTTTTACCTAATAAAACAAAAGAAGTTGGATCAACATTATATGGCTTTCGAGATGAATCTACAATAATTTAGCACGTCAACAGGAAAAGCAAGGAAACAGTACTCATCTCTTCGATGCATCAGAGTTTGCACTGATTTTTAAACGCAGATACTTGAAATTATTGAATATTATAATGCAAACAAAGGTGGAGTAGATAGTCTTGATGAGAAATGCTCCACACATTCCTCAAGTCGTCGCACACGCAGATGGCCTTTTGCTTGCTGCAGCAAAATCATCTGATCAAAGATGCTTGGAGCCTGTACCCTAATTATAAGAACAGAGGTGAAGCTAGCTTTTGCTCAGTGATTATAATGTCGGTCTACAATGCAAAGGGTCCCTGGTTCGAGGCCTGGCGACGCACAATCGCCACAATGATGACTGGACGTTTGAAACACACAATCTTACTCTCCAACGATCTCACCATCTCAACACGAGATGGCAGCACCACACGGAGTCAGAAGCCTTGACACTCCCTTCCTGGTTGACCACGACTGACCGTCACGTCGAGGCGACACGCCTCCCGGCCTTCATCCTCAGCGGAGGGAGTGTGCTGTAGCGACATCTGATCAAAGATGCGTGGTGCCTGTACCCGAATTATAAGAACAGAGGAGGAGCTAGCTTTTGCTCAGTGATTATAATGGTCTTGTAAGCAAAAGGTCCCTGGTTCGGGGCCCGGCGACGCACAATCGCTACAAGCTGTTTTTTCCGCATTCTGGATGTTTCAATAGTAAATCCATGCAGTTTACATCAATGCGATAAATAAAATAAGAAAGTAAAGGACAAGTCCGTATTTGCGAAGTCATTAGCATCGACACTAGTCTAGGAACATATGGAAAGTTGACTCCAGAATCTTCAACCGCCTCGAGAATTGCGCTTTATAATAATAGTTCCTATTCTTCATAAACCAGTTGAAAATTTATCACAGGTAGGTAATAATTTAGTGCTTCCCAAACGGAAAGCATGCTTTTTGTGTCACAGAACAACGCATAGGATGACAAAGTTGCTGTGTGTACTGTGCAGGAAGCCTATATGCCTGCAGTGATCTAAACCCAAATGCAATTATTACATAAAAAATGCAGGTATTTAGAACTTGTTGCAATTTTTACTATTAATTGTTTTGCAAATTTCGCTCCATACCAAATTTTTATAATTCATCTTGAACCAATTTATGTAAAGATATTTGCATTTATTTTAATATATTTTCGAAAATTTTATATTGTGAGTAGTTATGTATAATTTTGAAATTTTTTCTGTTTTAGATTTTCAATACCTATTTCTTTGCTGTTATATTAAAAATTTGATCATATTAATGCATTAGTATTAAAGAATAAATGTTTACGTTCACTATTTGATAAATTCTTAAGAGTTTTGTTCTATTTTAATATGTAGAGCAATTTTTAAAAACTAGCAGTCTCACAGACCGCGCATTTCTGCTTGTGTACCGATTTTTCACGTTTCCGTTTAAGGGTTAATGAAACTGACTCTAAATCGATGAATTAATTATTTAAATATTTTAATATATCGAGAATCGATATATTATTACAGTGAATGCAGTTTGATTGCAGTGATTACAGTTACTAAATGTCTCATGTTGTGTTAGCGATAATTTATGATTTTAGACTCACTAATATAATCAAGACAGATGGATCATACATAAAGCCTTGATTATGAAACACTTTTCAATTGAAATGCGACGTTATTTAAACATCTCTAAAATACGATACATTCAGCAGTGACATTATCACAGTACTACAATAATACACAGTACTACAATAATACACAACACAGTACTACAATAAATTATCACTGTACTACAAAAATTTATTATACTTGGAAACTTAAAATTTCATCAATAAAGCCCATGCTATAAATCGTCTGCTTCTCTATGTAAAATCAATGTAAAATATTTCATTCATATCCTTTATATTTCAGACTCCAGAGCTAAATAATTTTGCTTGAGGAAAAAAATCAGCAATTCTTATGCAACTCATCTTACAATCGCTTGATTTGTTTGCATTTCTGCATGCTATAGATATTAGGCTTCATTGTAGAAATAATCAATGTTTAAGGATCATTTAAAATCAAAAACAGTGTAATTGGGTTGGCACAGAATTTAGATATACATATGCTATGCAAAAACAAACCGGTTTTTTGACGGAGGCAACACTAAATATAAATTGAAACGATCTTTAAACATCATGATTTTTACACAGGGTAAAAAATGGGTACCATATTTAATTTTGAAATGGGTCACGCGATCTCCACATATAATATGGGTGTTATTATTATTTACATTTTTATTTAAAAAACTATCAAACATATTTTGCTAAAAAATTTTTTACACATGCAATGTGATTTTTTTTTATATTTCGTAAAAGTTTTGAAGCAATTTGTGAATCTTAACTCCATATAAAAAATGTTTGGGAAATTCGCTCCCATAGGGTTCAATGTATTTCATTATTTCATGCCAGGTTAAATATAATACCAGTTAGGTGATTTAATTCCTTTTCACTCACAAATGCCCCATACACCGCCTCCAACATGCTAAAATTTCATTTTGGTGAAGTTATTTTTACAGCCGTAATCGTGCGAACGGACAGACTGTCAGACAGAATGCACAATGTCATAAACACTTTATATTATATATATATATATATATATATATATATATATATATATACTATAGTGCAAGTTGTTAAAAAATGGTTATTTGTACCGAGGAAAGTTACATAATTATAAATTCATAAAGTCTGATAATCTGATATTTAAATTAGCTATGCGTTTCTTTTGCACATATCATGTTTCTAGGGAATGAAAAAAAATATATTTATGAAGAGACATGATACGCACCGTAAAGTTTCAAAAAACATTAATCGTTTCTCCTTGCGATCAATTTTCATATCTTTCCTTTTACATAGTTGAAAAAATATCTTCAAGTTCTTTATCAATCAGTGTAAAATTAATGCCTGTCTAAATTTTTTGTCGTGTATTTATTATCTTTTCATTTCTCCATTATTCCTTTTAATCTCGTGATCCAAGTGGCCAATTTCTTTTAAACTGGGTTCCTTATCATTTTTATTTCTATTTTTTTAAAGAAGAAAAGGAGATAACAAGATAAGAATCCATTTGTCAGGTAAGTCTTGTTTTGTTGCATCATTCATCAAATAATACAATGGCATGTGACAATGTAACAATTTTTTTCTTAATTTTTAATGATTGTTTTCTCAAATCAGGATTTGAATTTAGTTATATTGTAGTAAACAAAATCTTTCAGTATATTGTCACAACTGAATGATGTTCAGTTAAAATTAATCTGACATATTTGAAAATTACAAGTATTACAGATTTAAATATATAATATTGACACCATATAACTTTAAACACAATTTTTTTCAATATATATATATATATATATATATATATATATATATATAACTTTAACAGTTTAGCGATATGTTGACGAAATCCGGCGACAGTTTACATTGCCCTTCATGGCACGTCATTCTGGGCCATTTTCTAATAGGATAATGCCACGCCACATACGACTCGCATATCTGTGGACTGTCTCCGTTCTGTTGATACTCTTTTTTGACTAGCAAGGTCACCTGACCTTTCGCCAATCGAGCATGTATGGGACAAGCTAGTCCGCCAGATTCGGGCACTCTTGAATGTAACAGGTCTGGAACAATAATTGAGGAATACCTGGCAGAATGTATCGCAGGATAGCATTAGGAAACTTTATCACTCCTTACCTAGACGTATACAAGCATGTATTGCCACCAGGGGAGGGGGTCACGAGTTACTGATTTGAAAATTCAATGTGTAATTGCTAACCATTGATTGATCCTAAGGTCTTGATTTTGGAATCATTTCATTACCTGGGTATGAGATGTACGCATATTTAATATCAATAAAATCAATCACTTTCTTCATGGTGCTTCTTTTCTTTTGCAAAAAAGTGTATACAGGGTGTATATAAACTGTTTTGACAAAATAAGTACCAATCAAGTAGTACCAATGGTGGTACAAATGGTGGTAGTACCAATCAAGACGAACAATACTTACTACGCCACCTTAGGATCGTATTCCACTCTGTAACTTCGAAACACGTCCAACAAGCACAAGTCGCCACTTCGGACGACAAAACTGTGGTGCCGCAAAATTATCACATCTCCAGAACATCACCGTCTATTCTAGTCATCCGACACTTCTTGAGTGCCACATATCCCTGACGGTGGATTGGACGTAGTGGACCTGTGGCTTGGTCTTCACGTTCACAGTGCCTCAACCCACTGGACTACTTCTGGAGGCACATAAAATCATTGGTGTACCAGACGGCTGTGGACTCCGTAGAAAATTTCGTCGCGAGAATCGTTGTTGCAGCGGACAGGATAAACACGACACCAGGTGTCTCTGCAAGGATGCGCCAGTCGTTCATTCGCCATTGTGAATTGCGCAACAGCACCCTTGGCGATCATTTTGAGCATCTACTTTGAGTATTGCTCTGGTGTAAATAAATAGGATTGTGCAACTTGCGATTACGTTAATTCTCCTTATTTTCACTGTTGAAAGTTCAACTTTAAGCTTTTCTGACAGCTAGAGTGGAATGCGACCCAATGTTTCATTGTAAATATTGTTCGTCTTGATGGATACTATCACCCCTCTCATTTTGTCAAAACAGTTTATATACACCCTTTATATATATATATATATATATATATATATATATATATATATATATATATATATATAATATTAAAACACCGTGAAATACTACATTACAAAATCATCTGAAATCACACTTAAAAGGCACTCCCCCCGGCCATCTTTTGGTATATTGTTTCCATCCATACCTCTTTTCTTTTTGACAATATATATATATATATATATATATATATATATATATATATATATATATATATATATGTATATAATTATATATATATATAATGTATATGTAATGTATATAATTATATATATATATATATGTGTGTGTGTGTGTGTGTGTGAATAACATGGTTTTGCCATGTTTGGCTGAAATCAAAGCGTTATGAAAAATGTAAGTAATTTTCATGTTTTTATCTCAGAGTCGAATACATATAAATGTAAAAATTTCAAAAATTTATTTTTGTTTTGGCAAAAAAGAGGTTCTATTTGCGAATATATGAAATTATTTTGATATGTTAATATTTTGGACATTTTTTCTCTCCGACGGAGTTTTTGGTCGAATATTTTGGTTCAAAATATGTTGTAAACTATGAAAGATAGATATAGACTGTAAGCCATAAAAATATTCCGTAGAAATTCCAATTTCTAGATTAATAGTCTGTTTTAGTTTTATACGTACAGATCAAACTGTTGCTATAGATAAAATTAAAACAACTGCTTTAAATGCAACATATAAGACAAAATGAATAGTATCGACTTGTTTCTAAGGAAAAACACCTTCCTTCGTCAGGACAAACCAAACGCGCAACCTTGACTTTGAGAAATATCATTGATTGTTGCAGGCACAGCACATACAGCAGAATAAGAGAAATTAAGTTTTCAATTGTGAGAGAAGAACTCCTAGATGATTATTTTTCGCGCTTTTTCTTCGCTTGAAGGTATCTTTTCATGTGGATCCTGACGAAATAAGCTCTTTCTGCTTTCGAAACCGTTCGATACCATTAATTTTGTATTATATACAGCTTTTGACGAAGTAATTTTATTTTAAGGCTATAATAATTTTCGAGAAAATGATTTGTCAAGTTCCCTCAGATTGAAAATTTCCCGTTTTTCATGTTTGTAATGCTTATATCTTTAAAATTAAAGGTGCTAGGTATGTACTGTAACAGTAATTCACAGCCCTTTAAATACCTTGCAAAGATATGTAATAGGATTATTGATTAGGTTTTCATTTTTGAAATATAGTGGTTATAATATGCAAAAATATTGTGGTTATATATATTAGATATTCAATTATCTAGAGCTATTTGGAAATGGTGATTCTAATTCCGATATTTTATTATTTTGAACTGTTTTGAAAATGTTTAAAGAAGAAAAACTATCCATAGAAAGTGTTGTTCGCACAAAATCATTTCGGCATCATCGGACTTGAGCCATTGCCGATTTGTTTCTTGCATCATGCCTCGATTTGAGCTTTATCGTATAAAATAACACTTCCTTCCTCAAATATCTTCGACCTCTCTGAGTAAGAGTGAAAACATTCAGTAAATATGCTTGAGGAAGCATTTGGCCTTCTTTGAGGGAGGGCAAAATCATTGTGAACATGCACTGTAAAAAAAAAGGCGTAAGCACGAATAGTCAGTAAATACACACACATCATTGATAGTTTGGTTAACTCATAGTCAGGAACCTTCAAAACATGCATCGTCATCTAAATATGAGAGTTGGATTTTAGAGCCCATCACAATAATTTATCTTTATCTAATCTATGCATTGTGAAGGAAAAGTAATCTTTGTATTTATAAAATAAATGAATTTTAACTGTGAGTTAGATTTCCAGAGGCCAGTGAAATTTGTCTCCCTCAGGTGGGGACGAACAAACAAACTGCCCACTTCATATGTCTCATTCATCCTCAATGGCTTACAGAGATGGCGTACCTACTCTGTCAGAGACAGGTGTATGCTCAAATAAACATCACGTACACATAATTGAAAATGCAGTTGAGTCATCGTCAGGAATCTTGATAACGTGCATCTCCATCTAAATATAGGATATGTATTTTTAAGCTCATCACAATACTTTATCTTTATCTAAACTATGTATTATAAAGGAAAAGTAACGTATTTACTTATATAATAAAATAATTTTAAGCGTGAGTTAGAGCCCCAACGGTCAGAGCAATTTCCCTCAGACGGAAACTCCCTACTTCATGTTTCTCAACCGTCATCAATGGATTCGTCGTCTCTGGAGAGAGCGGCACCATTGAGATCAGATTAGTAACCAGGTTCTACAGTGCACTAATCCCTCTTGAATGTTTACCGAGGTAGGATTTCAATATATATAAATAAACTCTGGGATTCAGCATACAAAAGTTTCCATGAATCTCCATGTATATCCATAAGTTTGAAACATATCACAGCTTAAATGCTTCTTTGTGTGCTTATTGATTGTCACGATACGAGCATATGATATCACGATCTTAAAAGATGTAGAAAAGTATATAAACATTCGCCAGGAATAGTATATAATTATCTTACATAATATCCGTAAGACGATCCTCTAATATAAAAACAGGGCCATTAAACTGTTTTATTTGATATGAAACAAACTAATAAGAGACTCTGCTACGAAACTTTACACTTCCCTTTAATTGACAGTTATCCACTCCTATGACTGTTATTAGCCATAAACCACACTCAGGTTTATAGTTAAAATTATAGGTCCGAAGAAATTTATTGTTAACGTATATTATTTCTGAAAATATACTTTTTCGAAGCGGATAATTTTAGTTTCCATTCATATTTTATTTCCGACAAATGGCATATAATGTGAAAGAAATGAAATGTATGTTACATATACAGGTTTTTTGAATAAATCAAATTTCGAAATTTGCAAGAAACATTATTCTGTGGCGATTAAGAGTCGCCGGGCCTCGAACCAGGGACACTTTGCTTACAAGACCGACATTATAATCATAGAGCAAGAGCTAGCTTCGGCTCCGTTCTTATAATTCGATAGAGGTTCCAAGCATCTTTGATCAGATGTCTTTGCTGCCGCACACTCCCTCACCTCATGAGAAGGTCCCTGTCGAATTTCGGCGAGGAGGGAGCCGCTGAGAAAACCCCCGCGTATCCCCATCCGATAACTCAGTTGAGGGGATGAAGACCGGGAGGCGTGTCGCCTCGGGCGTGACGTCAGTCATAGTCAACCAGGAAAGGAGTGTCAAGACATCTGACTCCTTGTGGTGCGGCCATCTCGTGTTGAGAGGTGAGATCGTTGGCGTGAGAAGGTTGCATGTTTCAAACGTCCAGTCATCATTGTGGCGCTTAGGATGTTGCCAGGACCGTACTTGGTACCTCGTGCTTACAAGACCGACATTATATTCATAGAGCAAATGCTAGCTTTGGCTCCTTTCTTATAATTCGGGTTCCAAGCATCTTTTATCAGATGTCTTGGCTGCCGCAATTCTTATTAAAAACTAGTATTTAAACCTATTAATTACGTGGAATCTATCTTCATAAAAAAGGTTGCATCATTTTTTTATTAATTTAAATTTTGTTTAACGCTTAGAGTCGAAAGTAGTTGCCTTAAACAAAATTGGCTCAGTTAGGGTCTAGCCCGTTGTCGATACAATAACAGTTTGCACATCCAATTTCTGTTATGTCCTGTCCATACTGCAAATGTTCAGAAGTTCAATACTCTATGTCACCAGGGCAGAAGTTTTTTTGCAAATACTTTTTGACTTGAAACATCTTAGGGTGCGGGGTAAAAAAAATTGTGAAAGAAGTGTGACTTAGATGAAATGGAAGTATGTAACTTAAATGGAAACATGTTTTCGCGAATATTTAACAGAAAATAATTATTAACATTTCATGGCCTGGGTCACATAACCTTCACAAAACATTTTGAAACTAATTTAATATTAATCACAACCGTTTCTTGCTCTCTGCAATTATTAGATAACTTCATATTTTATTATTTGCTGCTCAGTATCAGTAATTGTTTCTTTCAGGACTCTTTGGCCGGGGGTCGAATGGAATTTTAGGGGGCATATCTTCTATGTGCCGTATATAAATACAACTAAGTGCTATCACATAAACATAAAAAATCAGATGTGGGCAACACATGACTTTCCTTATATAATGTAATGAATTTACTACTTTTACTGTAAAAAATAGGTTTTTCTTATAGTAGATACTGATATTCTTTCCAAGATATTGAATTTTCGACAATTAGTCGTCATTTTCATTGATTTAGCATCATTTTTATCCATTTGGCGAGATTTTCATTAATTTAGCAACATTTCAAAAAAGTCGCCAAGTTGGCGACATTCCGCCAAATTCGTCGCCAAAATCTAGCCAAGCGTTATGCACTAAGAAAAAAGTTATTCTTACAGCAGATAAATGACTATTGGCGTTCAAATACGTATTATTCAAAGTAAATTTTTCATGAATGGAACGAGCTAGATCCAAGAGAATGATGTCACTCAATTTATCGCATGGTATTACATATGAAAAGTGAACACGTTTCTCAATAGGATTCTTTTTTTATGTGACTTTTTCATAATTTTTTTGAAAAATGTACAATATCTCGAGAAGGTTCAAGTTAGCTTTCTAAAATTTATGTCAATCGTTTTCTAATGAAAAATTACATACGAAATGTCTATTTGCGTTACTTTATTAGCGGTTTTGATTTTTTGACGATTTTTTCAAAATTTCATTCGAAAATTTAGGGGGGTTCTGAGCATTCGATTACGTATAAAAACAACAGGCTTCCAGTGTTTATGGATTGTGATTTTTGTACCAAATTTGGTTTGAATCGGTCCATTCGTTAGTAAGTTATCGTCTCCACAGACTCACTGACACACACACACACAGACATCACTTCAAAAATGTTTGATTCGTGATCAGGGATGCTTGAAACGTGCTCTCCCGTCGAAAACTCGAATTCGAATTTCCGACCTCGTCACAGTACTTTCCTTATACATTATGTATATAAGGAAAATAACTAGGTTAGCATAAAATGTCTCCGGGGGCTTCGTCCCCTCCGGAGCTTTGCCTGAAAGAAACACTGACAGTCGTAGCATCGGATGTACTTAAATCTAAAAGTTCACTTCTGGCTTTTATTTTTCATATCAATACATCAGTCTAAAATCTCAGCAGTTTTACAATTACTTTTTATAAAAAAATAATAAAACGTTAATTTGGTAGTGCAATGAGAAGTTTTCGAGATATAAAATTACTTTTCCACAAGCAGCGCGATGTTTCTAAAAGTAATCTGACCAAGTGAATAACATAAAATTCGGTTTGGTTATTCTAATCGGTAACAACAATAATACTTTCGATTTTTAGTTCGATAAAGTAAAAAGAAAATTCAAATTTGATTTTTTCACGTCATTAAATCGATAATTTCTAATATGGTGGAAGTATCATGAGTTGGTGATATAATAGTTATTTTTCAATATAAAGAGACCATATTTGCAGCTTAAAATATCTGATGTGGGCAGCACATGACTTTCCTTGTATAATGCAATGAATGTACTACTTTTACAACAAAAAAAATAGGTTTCTCTTATAGTAGATACTTATATTCTTTCCAAGATATTGAATTTTCTTCAATCAGTCGTCATTTTCATTGATTTAGCGTCATTTTTATCCATTTGGCGATATTTTCGTTAATTTGGAAACGTTTAAAAAAGTGGTCAAGTTGGCCACAGTCCGCCAAATTCGTCGCCAAAATCTCGCCAAGCGTTATGGACGGAGCAATAAGTTATTCTTATAGCAGATAAATGACTATTGGCATTCAAATACAAAAGTATTACTCAAAGTATCTTTTCTCATAAATGCCACGAGCTAGATTCACGAGAATGGTGTCACCTAATTTATCGTATGATATTACATATGAAAAGTGAACCTGTTTCTCCAGAGTGAAAATATTTTTTTTAATTTATGGGATTTTTTGATAAATTTATTTGAAAAATGTACAATACCTCGAGAACGGTTCATGTTGGCATTCTAAAGTTTATGTCAATCGTTTTCTAAGGAAAAATTACATAAGAAATGTCTATTTGTGTAACTGTATTAGAGATTTTGATTTTTTGATGGATTTTACAAAATTTCACTCGAAAATTTAGTGAGGTTCTGAACATTCGATTGCGTTTAAGAACAATAGGCTTTCAGTATTCACGGGTTGTGATTTTTGTACCAAATTTCATTCGAATCGCTCCATTCGATCGTGAGATATCGTCTCCAAAATCTCACTGACACACACACAAACACACACACACATATACTTTCACACACACACATACTTTCACACAAACACACACACACATACTTTCACACAAACACACACACATAATTTCACACAGATATACACACATACTTTCACACACGCACACACACGCACACACACGCACGCACACACACGCACGCACACACAGACATCACCTTAAAAATGTTTGATTCATGATCATGATCAGGGATGCTTGAAATGCGCTGCCCCGTCGAAAACTCGAATTCGAATTTTCGATCCCATCACAATAGTTTTCTTATACATTATTTATATAAGGAAAGTGAAAATTGTACAAACAGCGTTAATAACCAAAATATATATTAATGTCCTGCCATTATCGTTTTCATTTAGAAAAATATTTCTTGAAACTATTTCAAACTCTAAAATTAGAAACTGCTGACAGATATCATTAGAAGTTTCCAAATAAATTTCATTTATCTTCGGATTTAGTTATAATCGTAAGTTCCGTTGACAAAACCTTATCATTGCTTAGGATGCAGATTTCTGGCACAAAGAACACTTGATACGGATTTCCAAATATCTTTTCTGATAAATCGTTTATCTTAACAGTTTTTCGCAAACGAAAACGTGATCTTTTACGTCAGCACAAAAGTAAAGGTTCAAACAGGCCTAGGGGTGGACAATATTTTCTATATTTTCAGAATATAAAAGATGCTACATATTTATAATGGATATGGGTGGTATTTTATTAAAATATGCCTTCAAAGTCTTTGAAATTTAAATGTTCACTTTAAAAGTTATTTATATTATATATCCTGGGGATTTTTCTGCATAGTTTAGGTATTTTTGATTTTATTTTGAAGTTCCAAGTATTTTATACATTTCTTTCAAAAATGTATATTAATATTCTGGGAATACTTAAAATGAACTTCCCTTGAAAACACGGTGTGTCCAATTTAAGGTCACAAATATACCATGATTATTTGTGAAAAGCTTTTTAACAACAATTTTCGAAGACGTTCTATTTTCTATATTTTTATTTCACTTTTTTATTTCACAAGGAATTTGACGGATCAATAGTTTCCAGCACTTCTAAGTTGGAATCAACTACATATACATTGATTTTTGTATTCATGTGTAAGCACGATATATATCGAACAATTTTATCTTGGTCTGTGTCTTTACGTTCCTTATATACATAATGTATAAGGAAAGTGTTGTGACGGGGTCGAAAATTCGAATTCGAGTTTTCGACGGGATAGCACGTTTCAAGCAGCCCTAATCACGAATCGAAAATTTTTGAGGTACTATCTCCATGTGTGTGTGTATCTGTGTGTGTGTGTGTGTCAGTGAGTCTGTGGAGACGATATCTCACAAACGAATGGGGCGATTCGAATTAAATTTGGTATGACAATCACAATCCGTGGATACCGGAAACCTATTGTTTTTAAACATATTCAAATGTTCAACCCCCCCCCCCCCCCTAAATTTTCGAGTGAAATTTTGAAAAAATCATCAAAAAATCAAAACCTTTAATAACGTTACGCAAATAGACATTTCTTATGCAATTTTTTCTTAGAAAACGATTAATATAAAGAGATAATAAAGATATAAATTGTAGAAAGCTAGCAGTAACCGTTCTCGAGATATTTCAAATAAATTGATCGAAAAATCAAGTAAAATAAATAAAATATTAACTCTTAAGAAAAACTTATGCTTTTCATATGTAATATCATGCCATAAATTTGTTGATATCATTCTCGTGGATGTAACTCGTTCCATTCAGGAGATAAAATAATTTGAGTAATACTTTTGTATTTGAACGCCAATTTATATGCTGTAAGACTAACTTATTTCTCTCTCCATGACGCTTCGCGAGATTTTGGCGACGGATTTGGCGGAATGTCGTTGTTAAAAATTAAATGTTGCCAAATTAACGAAAATCTCGCCAAATGGATAAAAATGGCGCTAAATCAATGAAAATGATGACTAATTGAAGAAAATGCAATAACTTGGAAAGAATATAAGTGTCTACTATAAGAATAACATTGTGTTAACTCTAAAAGTAGTAAATTCATTGCATTATATAAGGAAAGGTCATGTACTTCCCACATCAGATTTTTACTTTCCTTATATACATAATGTATAAGGAAAGTATTGTGACGGGGTCGAAAATTCGAATTCGAGTTTTCGACAGGAGAGCACGTTTCAAGTGTCCCTGATCACAAATCAAACATTTTTGAAGTGATATCTGTGTGTGTGTGTGTGTGTGTTAGTGAGCCTGTGGAGACGATAACTGACGAACGAATGGACCGATTCGAACAACATTTGGTACAAAAATCATAATCCATAAACACTAGAAGCCTGGTATTTTTATACGCAATCGAATGTTCAGAACCCCCCAAATTTTCGAGTGAAATTTAGAAAAAATCGCCAAAAAATCAAAAACGCTAATAAAGTTACGCAAATAGACATTTCTTATGTAATTCTTCATTAGAAAACGATTGACATAAATTTTAGAACATAAACCGTTCTCGAGATATTGCACATTTTTCAAAAAAATTATCAAAAAGCCATATAAAACAAAAAAAATATTTCCTATTGAAAAACATGTTCACTTTTCATATGTAATACCATGCGATACATTGGGTGACATCATTCTCGCGGATCTAGCTCGTTCCATTCATGAGAAAAAATACTTTGAGTAATACTTTGTATTTGAACACCAATAGTCATTTACCTGCTATAAGAATAACTTATTTCTCCTTCCATAACACTTGGCGAGATTTTGGCAACGATTTGTCGGAATGTCGCCAACTTGGCGACTTTTTTAAATGTCGCCAAATTAACGAAAATCTCGCCGAATTGTTGAAAATGAAGCTAAATCAATGAAAATGACGACTCATTGGCGAAAATTCAATACCTTGAGAAGAAAATATGTATCTACTATAAGAATAAGCTATTTTTTGCTGTAAAAGTAGTAAATTAATTGCAATATATAAGGAAAGTCATGTGCTGCCCACATCAGATTTTTTAAAGTGCATTGAGCGAAACCCTGGGATTCCTCTGCGTTATAGTCTTTGGAGTTTTTCTTACACATTGAAAATTTGAAATCCATAAGAGTTCCATTCGAGTCCTAACGAGTCCTAACGAGCCCTAATTTTGAAATTAAAATGATGTTAATTATTACATTTTGGAGCAGAAATGTCAAAAATTTTATGAGTACTTTCAGTATAAACTAGTCTGGTCTTCGTAAACGGATACCAAAGAGAGGTAAGTTATTTATCTTCATGTTTAAATGAGAAATTTAATATATCGAATCCTAAATATTTAATATTGAATAATAAATATACAATCAGCCTAGCAACTTGCAATAAGTTATATCAAACAAATAGAAGATTATGTTTGGTGCGCGATTTGTTATATAATAATTTTTCTTTATTGGCTTAGGATTATTTGATCTATGACCTGAACTCCGATACCTCTCACATAGATCACAATTTAGGATTCGGGTTTCGTCATGGCCTAACAGGCGATTAATTCAAACTTTCTGAAATTGTTATTTGGATTGTTTGAGTTTAAAACTTTTACACAAAATCATATTTGAGTGAGTGTTATGGAAGCTAAGTTCGGAACTCGATCAGCTTTAATATAGAAATAATTACTACCTTAAAATTTACTTTTTTCTTTATGGGGTTCCATCATAAACAAAAAAAGTTTTAAAACACTGATCTAGCCCAAAGAGGTAATCGGAAAATATAGTTTGTCTGTTGATAACCAGTGAGAACATAAATTGGGAATACCAATTATTTTTCGCGCTATTTAGTTTCAAACATTATAAATATATTATCAAAAATTGTGGTGAACATTTTACATTAATGGCCGTTAAGAAAACTGCATTATATATCGTATGATAACATATGTTGTTTTGAAGATATTTTATGTTTTGATGTAAACCCCCACCCCCAAAAAAATGATAATAATTGTAGATAATGGGTATCTAAAGAGTACCGAAGAGTAGGGTACTATGTAAGAAATTTTAATCGGAAATGAATTCAAACTATCATTGCACTCCCATATTTACTTCATTCAATATGTGTTTCGAAAAAATGTGTGTTTCAACCCAACATGTTTTATATTGCTCACCGGTGAACAGCTTATAAACAAAATGCTCACAGAAATTCCTTGCCACACTTGCTTCCTCGTAGAAAGGAATAAAAGGAAATATTAATGAAAACGACGATTTTTAATGTAAAATGTATTACCCACAATCACGTCAAATACGCAGTGGTTCTTATGGTTATGAAATAAGTAGTGTATAAAAATGTAAAAAATGTCATATGCAAATTTACAAACAATAGATAGACGAAATATTTAATCTTCATCCAAATGTATTATATTTATATCAAGGCTTAAAATTTATTTGCAAGTTCTTTCGCTATAATCGATCATCGGCCATGTTGAGCATTGTACAGATAATTCGAAAATTACAATTGAAAATTTTTTGTCTCTACAAAAATATAAATGTAATACGAACATTTTCAAACGTGATTTTCTACGAGATTTAAATCAGTGATATGCTGATTAATCTTTTTATTGCTCTTTTGATAGATCTTTAGGGATCTTTTCAAGTGATTTTTAGTGATCTTTTCATGTGATCTTTAGTGATCTTTTCATTAAAAAAAAATTTCCGTTAAGACAATAAATTTTAATAATCATTTTCTCTTCAATTTTTACTGATTTTATATGAATTGTGAAATAAAAACATGAAACTGGATATAAATTTGGTTATATTCATCATATTGTTTGCTTTTTCATAAGTAGTATTGAGAAAGTTTTGTTTACACGAAAATATTAGATTTCCTGATTTTGATGTCAATATATATTTTAAGACCTCCTGAACGAGTTTGAACTATTCTTGATATGATTCCCGTCTGTCTGCCTGTGGTCGATTTTTTTCAAATATCAGTGGATTTTTATGAAACCTCAAATTCGGATTTTTTTTTTTGCAAAAAATCTAGATACTAGATACAGATTTTTTTACATTCGAGCGAAAACATTATATTTTTTTAACATGGCGATATAGGTCGAAATTTGACATATTCATGGATAGAAGCAATTGTGCCTCCTATTTATGCCTATATAATCACGAGACTTAATAGATTCAATCCATTATGTGAAAAATAGCCGCGATACAATTGTTTTGTCTGTGACGTCATTAGTCCCACTTGGAGACCATGTTAACCCCTGGCGGGTATAGTATAAAGTACGATATTGTGGGGTGACATCAGATCCGCTTATGGTGGGGGATAGGCTCAAACTCGGAACCTTTCGATTACTGATCCCGCCCTATGCCATCAGCTCCAAAATTATTCTTCAGATCCGAGAAAATAGCGGACGAGTCTTTCGTAGCGATGAGGGACACAATGCTGCCCCCTCAAACTCCTCTTCCTGGTGAGATACTCGGTCGAATTACAGTAAGGATGGGGCCAGCCAGAAAACTCCCAATGCGTCCAAAACCTGAAACTCAGTCAGTGAGCAGAAATAGCCGGGAGGCGAGTCGTACCCCATTGTGCGGCGTCGTGACGCCTGTGGTGATCAACCAGGAAAGGAGAGTAAATGTGTACGTCAACTGTAGTACTGCCATCTCGTGCACGGGTTAACATTGTGGTGGACCGCGGATCCCCTGATGGTGGGGGGATAGGCTCGGACTTGTAACTTTCCGATTACTGATCTTGCGTATATGCCATCAGTTCCAAAATAATTCTCAAAAGCCGAGGGAAAAGCCGGCGAGTATTTTGTGGCTATGAGCGACTCAATGCTACCCCGTCAGAACCAATCGAAAGATTTTTTCAAGCCTTTCAAAATCAAGGGTGACACGCTACATTTGTAATTATTTGTATCAACGATGCCAAATTTTTAAATTTTTTCTTGCAAAATTAAAACAAACAAGAAATATCAATCAAGCTTAAAGCATTGATTATGAAACACATTCCAACTTCAATGCAATGTTATTTAAACAAACCTAAAATGCAATACATTCCTCGGTAATATTTTAAAACTTATCACAATACTACATTAATTTATTATATTTGAAAACGTAAACCTTCATCGAAAAAAATGAACTTCATTCAAATGACGGCATTGAAATATAAATTGCCTGGTTTAAACATCTCTAAAATGCGATACATTCCTCGGTAATATTTTTAAAACTATCATAATACTACGATAATTTATTATATGTGAAAACTTCATCGAAAACAACTGAAATTCATTCAAATGACGTCATAGAAAAAATAACACGCCTGCATTTCTCTATAAAAACAGCATTTCATTCTTAACATTTTCCCATTCATTTCATTCATCACAATACTATAATAATTTATTTTATTTAAAAATTAAGACCACGGAGCTACAAGTAATAAACTCTATGCTTAAAATTTTACCGAAAAAAATCGTCCTTCTCTTACGTCCTTCTCTTCCTTCTCTTAGGACGTCCTTCTCTTAGGACGGATACAACACTCAATATGATTTAAAAAGAACTTTAAAAATCACGATTTTGAGACAAGATGGATGCCATATATCATTTTGAAGTGGGTCATGCGATCTTTTCATATCATGGTCACGTGATCGCTTCGTATAAGAGGTGTAATTATTATTTTAATTTTTATTTAAAAACTAATGAATGTATTTCACTGATTTTTTTTATATATTTTATGGAGAAATTTGAATATTATCTAAAATTTTCGAAGCAATTTGTTAATTTTCAATCCGCTTAAAAAATGTTTGAAAAATTAGGTCCCATAGGTCTCAGTGTATTTCATTTTTTCAACCCGGGTTCAATCCAAAACTAATTGGGTGATATTATTCATTTATATTCCCATAGGTCCTACAGACCGTCTGAACAACATACTACAATTTCATTTTGATTAAGTCATTTTTACAGCAGTTATCGTGCTAACGGACAGACAGACAGACAGACAGAATGATCAAATTAATAAACACTTTTCAACTTTGTTGTAAAGTGTTAAAAATTGAGTTTTGGTATAAACAATGTCGAGTTGAGCCACGCTCCATGTAAATTTTGTTATAATTTATATAATTTCAAGCATACTTAGTGACATTTATCCAAAGCGGCTAACTCTCTACAATCATAATGTATTTTCGACGGAAGGCATACATGTAACAATAACTTAGTAAAGTAGCTAACAGTCTCCATGTGATTAAAATACTTTTCATTAACAGCTGTTTCTATAATAAAGGGGTTGCAAAATTTGAAAAAAAATATCCGTATTCGTGTATATTATTGCGTGTAATTTTCTTGCAAATTAAAACTCTTTATACATTTTAGTTCATTTCAAAGATCATATGTACCATAAATTCACAGCAAATTAAGATTGTTGCATTACAATTTTGTGTAGCGTGTTTGCTGCTTTGGTGAAATTGCACTGAATTTGCCTGAAATATTCCGATTTATAAAATAAATATGATACGTATAAAAAAACTTTTAGATATTTTCATGGTTTTATTTTAGTTTACTTAAAAACAGTAAAAAAATAACTGAAATGTGATTCAACATGACTTTCTCTAAAATTTCCAACTCTACTTTTCGACCAAATTATAAATTTTCAGCATTTTGTTTTCAAATATTGGAAGAATTTATTAAAAAATCTCTATCATGGTTCCAAATGATTACAATTATAACGTGTTAGTCTTCATTTGAAAGGGCTTAAATATCATTTAATTGATACCATATTTGACAATGAACTGCCGGAGGGAGATAAACTTCCCCTCAGGAGGTGTGGGCTAATGACGTCATGAACAAAAAGTTGTATCTCGGTTATCTTTCAAAACTGTGATTGAAACTGTCTGTTATGGCTCGTGATCAATGAGAAATAAATAAATCCTCTTATGCATGATTATGGCAAAATTTATCCTATACTGCCCTTTAAAAGAAATATAAGTTTTCGCTTGAAATTCTAAAATAACTCTATCTCGTTCTGAATATTCTAATAAAAAAACTCTATATAAAATGTCATTAAATTCTTTTAGTATTTATGGCAGCTATTATGTACACACGATATCGACTACATACATCAGACAGGCAAACATACAGACGGACATCACTCCAAAAATAGTCAAAACGTACTCAGAAGGTCTTACAACATATTGTGGCATCAAAATCTCTAAATCGACTCGCGAAAACAATACTTTCTTCATACTACGAATGAGAAAGTAAAAATACCTGTGTTAAAAATGCTTAAACTGACCATAAACGGATAGATTGATATTAAAACCCTATCAATTTAAAAGAATATAAATTAAAAATATTAATCATCTGCATCACTATATCAATATCTATTCTACAACACTATTTGTTTACCACTTCAGATAACCACATAAAACACCAGTTACCTGAAGAAAAGAAACTTAATGAATGCCAATATAATGGTATCCATATCAGAATATACAGCAATGAGCTTATGCGGAAGAAGTTAATAAGAGAGAAAAAATCGCTTATCTAACACGGATCATATCAATTTAGACCGGTAACCATAATTAGTGTCAACGACGCGGACTTTATTAAAATGAATTATGGGAAGCCATGCTGCGTATTTGGTAACAAGTAGAATTAAACGATTTGATGAGATATATAAAGTTTCCTGTAATCACATAACGTTCATACATGTTTCTTAAATATCACACTTTAAACATGTCGGCAATTTAGTTTTGAAAGAATTTTTTTAAAAGGCTAAAAATACATAACGATTATATAAATATAAAAAACCTCTGCTGTCTCAAATAATCTGAACATTCAAAATGTCGTTGGGAACAGCATAATTAGTTTAATAAATGCTATAACTTGTTTCAAAGGGTAAAACGCCCTTCTTCGTCAGGATAATTAATACAGAACAGCAACTGTATCAAAGGTAAAGACATTTCCACCGGCAGGAAAATTCAGATGTGTCCCAGAAATGTAGGTGATGTCAATCCGTAAAAATGTATCGTACGAAATAAAGGACGACTGTCTTTATTTCTCTCTTTGTGTGTGTGCCGTCTGCAGCTGAAAATCTAGGCTGCGGACAGCAGCAAAATACGGTACTGGATTAGCTAAGTTCTCGGTACAACAGATCTCGGCGAGAATTTTTAAACATTCGAACATTATAGTTATTATACACGACTTTCCGAATATTTACACAGATGGGTTCCTTAGAATCGAAATACATCAATTTAATAAGAAATTGAACAATCGAATAACAGATTTTCTATTTGCACCTTCTTGTAAAGATCAAAGAACTTTCTTTTTATCGATTATAGAACGTTATGTGTAAGATATATATATATATATATATATATATATATATATATATATATATATATATATATATATATATATATATATATATATATATATATATATATATATATATATATATATATATGTGTATATATATATTTCTTCCTAACCATTGTCGCATAAGTAAGTCTTATCTATGTCTAGCTTAAGCAAAGTAGACAACTAGCACCTTCACTGGCTTAACCCGGCCTAACTTTATATATATATATATATATATAATATAGGATATATATATATATATATATATATATATATATATATCAGTTGTAGGGATTCAGTCAGACACATACGTATTAATTAATGGCTTTGTATATCTTCCATTCCGGATGATTATGACTATTTGTCCACACTTCGCTTATTTATGAATATTTCGTATGAAAATCTCATTTAGATCTTATCTACTACGCATTTTTTGTTACTCTCCGAAATTTCGTTTCAATTCTTCTTTATGGTATTTGTTATAATTTGAAATTCGTACCTGACAAAATAGTTATTGAAGGGGTTTATATTGGGAATTTTAATTAAAATTCGTGATGTAAATTTTATTCATTACCTCTAGTGTCTGGTCTATTTTTATTATGAATTGGGATAATTATAGATCGACAAACATTGAACAATTAGGCGTTACAGACGATTTGGAAGAATGCCATACCTACTCTCAATCTAAATCATATTCCTTCAATAGATGCAATAATCTTAGGTTCAAAACTTGTCCTTATGCTGACCCATTACAAATTAATAATAATTCCACTTCAAAAAATTCTACAAAGTTTTTAATTGCATATAGAAACCTTATTGTACTGTTCTTAACTTATCCTATATTGGCCAAACCAGGAACCCTTTACATCTGAGAATGAATGTCCACAGGGATCATATTAAAAAATTTGACCATAAAGTATTTAATGATCTCCCTACTAAAAATCAATTTGAATATCAACACTTTGCTGCACACGGATTTAAAAACGTATCCCTTCATATTTTAGATATTAAGATTTCACTCCCTGATAGATTAGTATTTGAAAATTATTACATTAAAAAATATAAAACTATCTTCCCCTATGGCTTAAATCAAATCTTAAATAATAAAAGGCAATGTCTGTGTGTCTGTGTGTCTGTGTGTCTTATACACTATACGTTTCGCGACCGCGTGTCGGAGAGCTACGAAATTTGGCAATCGGAGACCCGGGGGAGAGGGAAGGGGACACGTTAAAACCGATTTTTAAAATTTTAATTATTTTTTTTGTTATTTAATGTTTTATGCGATTTTGACCGTTTTTTGCCATTTTTGCCCTTTTTTTCCCACGATCCGGACATCGTAGGAAAAAACAAATCACACCATCGGAAAGAGCTGACAATTGCGAGTAAAAATATATCAATTTCAAATCTGAATTTCGATTTCTAATATTTTTTAAAGATTTTAAAACAAAAGTCACTTTTTGCTCAAGAAAAGTATTTTTGGTTTTTAAATTCTCGCATAGTAAAAAGTACTCATAATTTCGACTAATAATTTACATTTTTAGAAAGGTCAAACATCTGGCATTCTTACAAGATCAATCTGGTCAGGAAATATTCCGTATTGCCCACAGGATCGGGATTTTAAAAGTTTCCGAATTTCAATTTCTCGGCGCTCCGCTCGGCGTGCCGCTTCTTAACCGGCGTTTCTCCCCCGCAGAAGGAGGGAAGGTGGTGGGTGGGGACGTCAAGGTGGAGGTGACGTCACGGTTCTGAATAGAGCTCCTTTACTCCATATAAATTATTATATTTATATTTTAAATGATGGAACGATATGGATTTTTTAAATGTATATTTTAACTTTTGGATATTTTAAATGATGGAACAATGAAACAATGGAATGAGGATGATGGAATTAAGCATATGGTCATTTTAAATTGCAAATTAGCGCGCGGGAAGTTAGCGGTAGGCCCGGGTTCGATTCCCGCCACTGCCAAAACTGCCGCCGTGTTTATGTGGAATACGATCACGTTAAATATGTGGGTCCGTAAGTCCTTCCGAGAGGTTGGTGGTAGGGGAAGGAGGATACGGCCCCTGTGGATGCCTCCCCCACTGGGTTCCCGTCCAAATTGGGTGAATATATAGAAAGTTATGGAGATTGTCGCGGAGGACGCGGCAGCCCAGTGGTTAGCGCGCGAGAATTGCACTCAGTAGGCCCGGGTTCGATTCCCGCCACTGCCAAAACTTACGCCACGTTCACGCAAAGTACGATCACGTTAAACATGTGGGTTCGTGAGTCCTTCCGAGAGGTTGATGGTAGGGGAAGGAGGGTACGGTCTAAATTGGGTGAATAAAAAGAAAGTTATGGAGATTGTCGCGGAGGGCGAAGTAGCCCAGTGGTTAGCGCGCGGGAATTGCACGCGGTAGGTCCGGGTTCGATTTCCGAAACTGACACGGAGTACGATCACGCTAAACATATGTGTCCGTATGTTTTTCCGAGAGGTTGGTGGTACGGGAAGGAGGGTACTTTCCCTGTGGATGCCGCCCCCACTGGGTTCCGGTCAAAATTGGGTGGCACATCCTGGCCGTCCAACCAGTTACCTTACACCTTTCTGGTAGGTCGCGCCAGCGAGTTTGCCACGGTTGGAATTTGCCACGATCAGCATTTTCAAGGGTTGCGAACAGGCTGGTCGCCAAAGGCGGCTAGTTTATAATAATAATAATGTTGTTAACAATAGTTTTAAATACGATTCTAATAAATCTTCAGTTTATAAACATCTTTTTCAGTATTCAAAGTCATCAACTCCTAGTAAAAAGCGATATAAGCGTGGCAAAGGAAAAAGTAACATAAGTAAAGCAATTGATTACAATGCAGACATTTTGAAATTACAATATAATTATTCTCAAACTTTCAATTTTCTACCTGTTAGAACTTGGTTATATAAAGTCAGAAAATGCATATTAAGTATTGTTTATAGTAATTTTATAAAATTGAAATTTACTCATGAGCATTTTAAACATTTATTTTATGATTTGCTTCTGTCACGTACAAATTTCTTAAATTACCACCTACTCCATTCACCAAATCCACATACTAAAATAAGTTACTGTGTAATTTCTTTTAAACACCCTATTCTTAATTCTCTTAACTTCAATAATTTATCTGCAAAACATCAGTACTTGTTACCAGTAAATGATATCAGAAAACAAAAATCATTCAAATATAATTTACCAATTGGTAGAAATATTTACAATTACAATGAAGTTTCTAGGACATTAAACTCCGATGACCTTACATCATGTGTATGCAGTGATAATAATCTAGCCCCTTATGTCAACTCCTCTCATGGACACATTATTACTGGGGATCTCAGTATAGTTCAGGATGATATACTTAGGGAAATTATGAATAAAGGGTCTAAATTTCGCATTGCATTCTCCCATCACCCTAAACAACTTCTTCAGTCTATATCTTTTGATTTTGATAAATTCATATATCAACTTGCTTGTTCACATTCCATTCCAATTGAAGCATTCCATCGATGGAAGTATACTACCCTTACATCTACATAAAATGTTATTATAAACATTAAAATAACGAAGCCTAGGTATCCTTATAACCAACTCCTATCTGCTATTAAAGAACTACAACAGCATTTTGTCATAACTTATGTAGATAAAGCTTCTAATAATTATGCCATCATTTGTAAAAAATATTATGTTTCTCTGTTACAGAATTACTTAAAAAATAATCAAATTTTTAAACCCATTAATAATCAGTCTATCAAAATCAAAACAAAATGCTAAAATTATATACTCAATATTAATTGTAGGTTTTTTAAATTTCCTTATGTTACTTTGGTTCCTAAATTCCATAAATCACATCTCAGTTTTAGAACGGTCACTTGTGGGCATAATACCTATACCACTACAGCTAGTAAGTACGTGCTTAACTGTTTAATAACTGAATTACTGAATCTCTTAAATTTAGGAATTCAGGATATTTCATTTTGAACAATAGTTTTGATTTAGTTAATCACCTTAGCAAGCTTCCACAAATTTTTGGTTTCCAAACCTTTGATTTTAAAGACCTTTTTAATAATATTGTCATTAAAGATTAATATAAAGTTATTATCTCTCTTTATCATGACTATATATCGTCCAATAATGTTGCATTTAATGTCAAAAACTTTCCTATGCTCTCGCACTTTGTATTATACATCAATTATATTATCCAAGGTGATAACATTTATTTACAAACATCTGGTGTACCACAAGGTGGCTGTTGTAGTAGTATTCTCGCTAACTTATATATTTATTATTATGAATGTCATTTATCTCTAATTCATATATTATATATAGATATGTTGACGACGTAATTTTTATTATCATAGATGATTCCTATCCAATTAATATTGATTTTTACCCATCTAACCTAGAATTAATTCCTAATGAGCCTAGCATTAGTCAAACTGCAAATTTTTTAGACCTAAATTTAGATACCCTCAATAATCATGTAATCACCAATCTATATGATAAAAAAGATTCTTACAACTTCACTATCATAAAGCTGCTATCATATCAATCTTGTAATTCTATTCAATTGCTTAGAAACATCATTTTAAACCAGCTATTTCGAATACATCGACTTTCTGATCCTCGGTTTCACTTTCTCCACATCAATAATCTTAAACGCATTTATCAAAATTACCAATATCCGGAAGTATTTGTAAATAATATTATTAATAATTTCAAATATACCATGTAATAATTTTACACATGCATTATTTATCTTTGATTGGATCACTCATTTTTGAGTATTCACCCATTCCCATCACCTAACTAACCTTTTGACCTGAGTCTAATGCTGTTTACTATTTTCGAATGACTATTTTCCACTTGTCCTGAGTCCTATACTGATTACTATTCTTGAAAGTCTCCATACATATTATGTATCGTTCAAATGTATTCATTCCGGTTTCCCACTCGCATTGACGATGTGAGAAGAAATGCTCAGTCGCTTGTTCAACCTACACGTGGTAGCAATGTTTGTGAGTTAATATTTCTGTTCGAGGAGGTATTATTTTTCTGATTTGTAATTCAATTGATTTATTTTTCTCCTTCGACTAGCCAGTAAACAGTTCAAATGGTGTCTATAGTTAAATACTATCGCCATTGTCAGAAACTGGCTATTCTATTGGTTTTAAATCGAATTGTATGGCTGTCCTTATGAGAATACAATTTCGAACTAACCGCCATTTTTTGTGTAGTTTCAATTGATTGTTCTCTATGTCTTAATCTTTTATCTTGAGCTAATTATTATTGCCTTTTCTCATTTATGCCGTGTTTTCTTTTACATTTTTATCTATATTTATATATACTTTTTTAATGGTGATTTTTGTATCCTAATATTCTTCTCATCCCCTTTTCCATTGTAGTGATATGTTACCTTCTATTTTTATCCTTAGACTTGGTCTATAGTTACTCATTTGTAACAGATATGCTAGAGATGGTTTTTTTGTACATACAGTAGTTTATGTATAGTTTTCGATTAAAATCTTTCATTTTATATATATACATATTGAAAAAATGATTTTTTCAAACGACGGGCATCTATATAATTAAGTAATATACTTTTTTCAATTCATACATTTAATATGAGTCTCTATTTTCCCTAAAATCACTGCAACGTGTACCTCTAAGCATTACAAAAATATTTTGCCTTCTACTAAAACAATCATCCAAGTTGTCAAGT
Organism: Amaurobius ferox; assembly: GCA_951213105.1. Lineage (NCBI taxonomy): Eukaryota > Metazoa > Arthropoda > Arachnida > Araneae > Amaurobiidae > Amaurobius > Amaurobius ferox. The sequence continues at coordinate 103,441,651 of OX578147.1, forward strand.
CCAGAAATACAAGTGCTTCGATTTTATTGAAATATGAGGCTCAGAAAAATTTTGCGTTTTCAAAGATGTATTTATTATCTCCAGAGAAGTTGTTCGTCCATATATCGAAGTTTTAGATGATACAAAAGGAGAAGAAAAAGTAAGTATTAGATATAGAAAACGCAGATATATGTCAAACAATAAATATCTTGCAGAATGAAAATAAAACTAAAAAAAACAACCTTGGTATGGTCTACACATACATTTCCCTACATAATGCAATGATTTTACTTCTTTCCCAGGAAAATAATGGTATACATAATTCATAGAACAATGTCTTTGTCATTGAAGTCACCAAAACGCCAATAAAAGTTCAAAGCTTTTGGTAACTAACTAGTCCAAGCAAATGGCTTTTTCATACTTACATACAAAATCCTCATCAAAATTAAATTTGTATATATGTAATATCAATTGCATGTACTAAATGACTATTGGGGATTTTTTGGAGTGAAAATGTAACACTGTTACAAAAGGATCTTCCAATGCAACTTGGAAATTATCCATATTGATAGCACACACAATAAGCAATATAGTACATATATTAAAAAATATAATAATTATATTATCAATTTGGAGTCATTTTCGGTTATATCGCGTCATTTTTGCAATTTTGATGACATTTTTGTGAATTTTATACCATTGTGAAAAAGTCACCAAGTTGGTGATATTTAGCCAAACTAGTAGCTGAGCTTTCAAATATTTTCGCCAAGCGTTACAGACAGCTAGAGACAATGGTTTCTGTTATACATAAATTAAATGACTATTGGCGAACTATTGGCGTAAAAATACAAAACTATTACAGAAAATATCTTGTCCAGCAGTCTAATTAGCTTCTCTATGACTTCGGATGAGTCGAAAGGTCTGGGCTTTCGACAATATATCTTGTGAATGAAGCGATCTAGATTTACGAGAATGATGTTCATAATATTGCATATAGACAGTAAAAAAACATAGCTGATGGTGCTTCATAATTTTCTACCTCATAATTTTATGTATTTTGTTTCAAAATATTTTTGAAAAATGTGTAATATCGCAACTGTTCATAATTCCGTTCTAAAATTTATATTATACATTTTGTAATAAAAAAATACGTATGATTTGATAATTCAATTTAAAGCATTTAAAGTTCTCATGTTAATGGGTTTTCTCAAAAACGTCTTCGAAAATTGTGCAAAATATCTAGAATGACTCATGCCACATTAAAAAGTTTGATTTATTTGTTTTTAATAAAAAATTACAACTGAAATGTTTATTATATTAATATTGAAAATGCTTGTTTTTAATTTTTTTTCTTTAAAAAATCCGTTCGAAAATCAGGGTAGGGCGGTCTTTCAAACGCTTCAGTGCATTTCAACTAAATTGGCTTTTGGCATTTGCAGTTTGTAGTAATCGTACAAAATTGTATTCGAAACACATCATTCGTTGATAAATCCCATTTAAAGACTCACGGACACATACACTAATATACATACATACACGCACCCAAACATACATATGATACACACAACGCCATCACCTCACTCAAAACCATCTGATTTGAGTTTAGGGATTCATGAAGCCTGATATTCCATAGAAAACACAATTTCGAATTTTCGGCCCCTTTATGTTATTTTCATTATACATTAAACTACGCATATAAGGAGAGAAAAAATGGACTAAATCTTAAAGACGTTTTCATGATGTTTTACTGAATGTTATTTTTATAGAAATGCGACTATAAATGCCTTTATGGTGCATATTTTAAGTCAAAAAATTAAATCAATAAATTATCCCTCTCTTCTAAGCAAATAAGCAAAGTTTGATCGCCAATGACCGTCGAGGACTTTAGGTCATTCACATAGAGTTTTTACGGTACGTGTTTTTACGTCCGCAAACAGCGGTTTGAATGAAAGTTGCAGACGTTCGCTGCTACTATTGTATTAAATTCAGTTGCCAGACAAAAAACCTCTGACTCACAACAACACCCTGAAACTAGTAAATAAGGTTTGTCAAGGAGAATACAGAAGCGTACAATGTACTTAAGGCTTCTGAATTACAGGATAAGATAAAACCAAATTCTGCGAAAATCTGGAACATTCCACCTGTTGGTAGACTATGTACCCTGGGTATTTTCTCCAGTTTAGTAGAACAGGCTATTGCAGACTGCTTTAACGGAGCTCAAAATTGGACACACCAAATGTATGGGGGTGCGGTAGCTCAGTGGTTAGCTTGCAGGAATTGCACTCGGTAGGCCAGGGCTCGATTCCCGCCACTGCCAAAACTGCCGCCGGGTTCACGCGGAGTACGATCACGTTAAACATGTGGGTCCGTAAGTTCTTCCGAGAGGTAAGTGGTAGGGGAAGGAGAGTACGGTCCCTGTATATGCCTCCCCCGCTGGGTTCCGGTCTAAATTGGGTGGCACTTCCCGGCCATCCAAACAGTTGCCTTACACATTTCTGGTAGGTCGGACGGTCTGTGTCTCAACAACAACGACAACAACACCAAATGTATGTATCTTGAAAGCACAGCAAATTTCATATTTTGCTCTAGATCACATCCTCGGCTGTATCGGTGTCTCTTTGGATATACTTGTGTTGAGTATCAAAGGAGACATGTTCTTATCAACTCAAACGATAAGGTATTTTAGACTTCGGCCAGCATTTTCTAGGCAAAAAAATTTCAGAAGAACAACATATTCAGTTGCCGACGTTAATAACTCTTCAAAGCACTCAAAACCCCTAGATTGAACTAAACTGCACGACTTTAAAAAAGTTCGACTGCATTAAGACAATCGTCGTAAATTTACCGAATCGTCGTACTGGTACCGAATAAAAATCTACCCAATGAAAATAAATTGCAGAAATAATATATATAGACATATTTTTCAATGGTAAGACCAATACTTGTATATCATATTTATATTTAATCCGCTTCTTCTACCTTATTATATTCTTGATTGAAGAAATGATGAACAAAGAAAAAAATGTTATGATATATTCTCTGAATTAAAAAATAAAAAGCTAAATAACATTGTATTATTTATCACACATAAATATCCAACCGTTATTTTATATAATAAGTAGCCTGCAACAGTAAGATATAAATTATTCTTATCGAAACTCATTTCCTTTGAGAAAAAAAAACTTTTGTTTGTATTACTTATTTACAGTTTCCAAGAGTTTAAGTTAATGCTTTATCCGTTTGTGCTTTTCAAATATTTGCGCTCTAAAGAATTTTTGTTTCTTTATCTAAATAATTTCTAGGCCTACATTTTATTATTAACGCTTGTATATGCAAGAGGTATAGTGAATGAATTTCACTTAATCAAAACTGTTGGTAAAATATAATAAATCTATATGATAATCTTGATATTATTTATTTGTTATAGTTTGTAATCATACTTAACTCTTTATAATCCCTGTAAATTTTATCTTTTTATACTACTTCCATATTTTTGACAGCAATGTTACTCACACAATAAATAAAATAATTCGTAAATACTGCATAAGTATAAAAATTAAACTGGTTTACTAGTTTTAATGGCAAATAATAGCTTTCTTCTTCAGAATCAATTAGAAGCGTGACCTGACTTAATCACGTGATCACGAAGTGAAGTCGGAAATTCAACTAAAGTCGAACACTGAAGTCAAGTTGAAAAGTTCAGTCAACTCAAATCAAATCATATTAAGTCGGCAACTTACAGTTGCCGAAAAGTCGAGCTTCTTTTCGGCCAGGAAGTAGAAATTGTTATCTGCCTTTGAAACCAGTTTCATTTATGTATTTACGTTGTACTTACGATTTTATATTTGTTGATACGAATTCATTTATTGATATATACATTTACAATGTTTATATTTAGTGATTTAGATTTTGAGCGGTTATTTGATTATTTTACTAACGTTTGATTTGACATCTTCTTCCACCAACTGGCCTATTTTTGTTTTATTTAGTATGTACCCACATAAATGGCGGTGGTGGCTGTAGAGAAGTGAATAATAAAAGTTTATTGTACAATTTCTCTTTAATGTATAACAAGAAAGATCAATCATGTATAAAACATTGATTATGCAACGTTTTCCAACTGCAATACAATTTTATCTAAACGTCTATAAAATACGATACATTCAACGGTGAATTTTTTTTAATTATCACAATACTACAATAATTTATTTTATCTGGAACTTAAAACCTTTTATTCCAGTCTCCCAGAGCTAAATAATTATGCGTTAAAAATTCAGCACTTCTTATACAACTGACCTTACAGCTCAATTTGTTTACATACTGCATACGTTAAAATTAGGTTTCGTTGTAAAAATAATCAAAGTTTGATGAATATTTAATCTAAAAATTATTGTAATTGTGTTGGTGCAGAATATATATGCACAGAAAATACGCAAAAATAAAGCGGTTTTACGATGGATGCAACACTAAATAGAATAAATAAAATACCTTTAAAAATCACGATTTTCACTTTGAAAAAAAGAAAGATACCATATTTTATTTTGAAGTGGATCACGTGATCTCTTCATATAATATATGTGTAATTAGTATTTTAATTTTTATTCAAAAATCTACTGAACATATTTTGCTGATTTTTTTTTTATATTTCATGGGGTAATTTGAATATTTCCTAAGATTTTCAAAGCAATTTGTGAATTTTAACTTTGCTTAAAAAATCGTTGAAAAATTAGGACACATAGGGTCCAATGTACTTCACCTTTTCAACCCTGATTCAATCCAAAAACTAATTAGGTTATATTATTTATTTACATCCCGTTTGTCCAACAGACCGTCTGAACAACATACTAACACTTCATGTTGATAAAGTCGTTTTTACAGCAGTTATTGTGAAAAAGAACAGACAAACAGAATGTGAAAAGTCATAAACACCTTTGAACTATGTTGGGAAGTATTAAAAAGTATCACCCGAGTAAATATGTACATATATTTCCATCTTATACATTAAAATCTATTATGTATCAGCTTATTCGAAATGTGTTTTATGAAATTTTATTATAAAATTGCATAGAATGACGTGCTGTTTCACATTTAAGATCTAAAACATGAAACACAACCTTATAAAAACTTTACAAAGTGTGTAAAAATATACGAGAGCAAATGTGTCAAAATGAAGTATATGGAAATCATGTTCTTTTGTATATTAAATTGAAGTTTTGTATTATTTGCCTAAAATATGCGTATTTTCGTCATTCCTTTAATTATTTTCTGTGATTACCTTCATGAATTATGGATTTTGTGTCTGGTGTACAAAGTGCTCCGCGCGACAATATATGAAAGTATGCATTAAGTACGTACTTATGTAAGTTTATGGAAGTAATTTATGCATTTATGTAAGTGTATTTCTATAAAACAAAACAAGTACTGAAAGGTGGCAGACAAGAGATAATAACAGACAACGCAAATACTTACAGTAGATGATTAACAAAGCAAATACTTACCGTACTTACAGTAGATGATTTAAATCCTACATTAAAGAATTTAGTTATTTTCGATGATTGGGTGACTGAGAAAGATCAAAAAACCATTCAAGAATTCTATATCAGAGGTAGAAAGAAAAACGCATCTATTGTTTATTTATCACAGTCATATTATACAACATCTATCAATATAAGAAAGAACTGTAATTACTTTATATTTTTCAATCTACAACCAAAAGAATTTCAACAGATTATAAGAGAGATAGATGGTAAATTAAGTACTGAAGAATTCAAACAAATATATAATAAAAGTGTTCAAAAACAATACGAATTTTTAATGTTAGATTTAGTGAATCCAAAAATAAGATACAGAAAACAATTTGATCCTATATAAATGAAATGGAACAATATTTAAAAAAAAAGATTGTATGTTTACAGAAAGAGTAGAAATTTGTATCAAAAGATAAGTATTTCATTATCAGTAAGTAAGGGCATTCTAAGTGGAACGAGTTTATCAGCTATTGCCTTTCTTCCGCTTGCTTTTTTAAGTTTATCGGTTGGTATAGTAGAAGCTATTGATCTTGCATTAAAAATAGCAGAAAGGAAAGAAGAATATAGACATTGTTATAATTTTTATAAAGAACTCATTAATTCGTTTAAAGCTAAGGATATGACAGAAGAATAAATTTATATGCGAGAAAAGGATTTCATAAAAAGTTTAAAATTTAATCCAGTTGAAAAATACGTAAAACAAATGCAATTGAATGGATATAAATTTATTCATCCTAAATAAATGAAAGGTGGTGATACTGTTGGATGGTTACAAGATGAAATAAATCCTCCAGAAATGCATTTACCAGGATATCAATATTGTGGTCCAATTACAAAATTAGAAAAAATATTAAAAAGAGTGATCCTGGAATAAATAAAATTGATAAAGCATGTAAAAACATGATGTTTCTTATAGTAAAACAAAAGGTACTAAACAGAGACATGTTGCTGATCAAGAATTAATAGATGATTTAAATGTAATACAAGATCCAACATTTCGAGAAAGATTAGTTAGAGGAATTATTATTCCTATTAATAAAGCTAAAAAAACTTTTGGATTAGGAATTTCTCCTTCTATATTTTGTGTCAAGTGTAAAAAGAAAACCGAAACTAAAAATTATCATGAAACTACTTCTAAAAATATTAAACCAGTTGGTTAAGATATTTGTACAATTTGTGGAATTAAAAATAATACTTTTTTAGAAATTTAAAAGAGACATATTATAATCCAGAAACATGTTATTGTGGTATTCAAGAATTGAAAAGAAAAACAGGATTACCTAATGTTGAAGAATTTTTACATGAACAAGATGTATATACTAGATATAAACCTGTCATTCGTAAATTTAAAAGAAAGATAGTTTATGTTCCCAACGGTAATAATCAATTTGACGCCGATTTGCTATTTATAAAATATTATAGCAAATATAACGATGGAACTAATTATTTGTTAACAGTTATAGATGCTTTTAATAAATATGCTTGGGCTTTTCCTATAACAAAAAAAAACATCTGAAGAAGTCGCCAAGGTTTCAAACATGTTTTTAAAGAAAGAAAGCCAAAATTCATTTTGACAGATGAAGGTACTGAATTTACAGGAAAAGTTACACAAAAATTATTCAAAGATAGTAATATACATTGGCTTACGACTTATAATAAAGAGATAAAATCTGCAATAGCTGAGAGATTTAATAGAAGTATAAGAGAAAAAATTATAAAATATATGCACGCTAACAATACTAAAAGATATATTGATGTATTACCCAAATTACTTAAAAATTATAACAATTCATGTCATAGATCTATAAAAATGACACCTGTTAAGGCTAGTCGATACGATAATGAATCTCTAGTTTATAAAAATTTATATACTAAAAAGATCATGAAAAAACCTAAATTTAAGATAGGGGATAGTGTTAGAATATCAGCAATTTAAAAAACATTCAGGAAAGTAGATGATTCTGCATTTACTGAAGAGATTTTTATAGTATCTGAAGTATTAAAAACAGATCCTATTACTTATCGATTAAAAGATTTAAACAGTATAGAAATTGATGGAACTTTTTATGAAAATGAAATGGTAAAATGTAGTAAAAAAGATGATGTATATAAAATTGAAAAAATCATAAAAAATAAAGGAAATAAAAATTTTGTAAAATGGTTAGGATATCCTGTTGAATTTAATAGTTGGACATCTGAATTAGCTTAAATTTTTCAAAATCATTAACTTTTAAATCAATTATGATGATTTTTACGGGGGGTGATGTATCACCCCCCGATATTTTCATTAATTCTATTAAAAATATTAATAATATTTCATGTGATATGGTTATAAATTTATCATAAAAATCCATAATGTTAAACTCTAAATGAGTTCTTTTCTTATCCTTACTTGTATATAAATGAATGTTAACTTTTTCGATGGTGTTGAAATGGTTGAATCAATTGATATTTCAGATAATGAAGTTTCAGATAATGAAGTAGTGCAAAATTTAAAGATGAAATTAAGGTATTCAGATGATGAATATTTTTATATTATAGATTATGAGAGTTTAAAACAAAGAAATAAAAGTAGAATTAGTTATTTTAATCGTATAAAAAGGAGGTATACTATTACTCAAGAAGTTGAGGATATCTTTTTAAAATTTTTAGATTTTATGTATTATGAGAAATCAGTTAATTATTATTATTTTATGAAAAAGATTTGTGATATTTTTAAAATTGAAAATAATATAAAGGTTCAAAGACTTTGTTATAAAGCAAAAAGAAATATGAAAAAATCTGGAATGAATTTCAAAAAATGTTTCCTAATAAATGGAGCTATCAAAAAAGTGTATACACTGTTTGACTATGAAATCAGTAAATTACTTTTATATATATCATAGATATGGAAAAATTTATTTTCAAAGTCATTGTAAATGTTGTGATTCCATAATCAAACATAAAAAAATTAAATGTGAATGTGGTATGCAACATACTTATACACACAAAAAGAGACATTTAAAAAGAATTTATCACAGTAAGCATCTTCCTGGAAAAAATATTTCAAAAAATGTTTTCTAATAAATGGAGCTCACCTTAAAGTCAAAGACTATTAATGAACTTAGAAAAGGAGTAAAACTATTGAATATTAAACAACCTAAAGGCTGTAAGAAGGATAATTTAATTAGATTATTAATTAAATATATCAGAGAAACAGGTGAATATAAACCTGTTTTAGTAGAGTTATTAAATTTAGATGTATCAAAATACTTAAAAAAAAAGAAAAAAAAAATATTTATTGAAAAACCTCAAAAACATAATAAAATTTAGAAAATTTTTTATTCTTTTAATTTAAGATTTGATAAAAATAGTAATGATTTTAAATCTGTAATTTTCTTTCATGAAGAAAAGTTACTAGAAGAAAATCTTGATAAGTTATTTATAAAAGATAGAAAATGTCGTATATGTGGTAAATATTACGAACCTGAAGATAAAGAAAAACATATAAAGAAAGACTTAATTATTAAAAGATCAAAACAAAAGAGAAAATGTATTATTTGAGGTATTATTATAAACATTTAGAAAATCACATATCAAGTCGAAAACATAAAAAAGCATTATTAAATGATGAAGGTAATGTAGAAATTAAGGAATATGAAACTGCCTATATATCTAGATTAAGATCATATAGAATTAATAATTGTAATAATATTAAAATCCCTCTAGAATTTTTAGAAGAGAACAGAAAGGTTGTAATAAAAAAAATAAAGCAAATTTTGGAAGAATTTTATGGTATAAAGGTAAATTTTAAATTGTTTTGTTTGTATAAATTGAATGAAGAAATTCAAGAATTTACATTCAAAACTGAGAATCAAATTATATTAAAATCTATTGATTTACATACTTTTATGATTATGTTATTGACAACTTGATAAATGAATCTGATGATTTTATATCGAAAGGATCTGGTTGGAGTCTTGAAGAAATTAAATTTTTGGAATTGAGAATAAATAAGTATCAACCCTTGAGAGGATCAAGTTATATTGATTTATCTGAAAACATAAAATCTAAACAAGCTATAATAAATGTAAAAATGAAGATAATAAATGTTTTATGTGGTCTATATTATCAGCAATTCATCCTGTAAAAAAAGATCCTCAAATAGTGTCAAAATATAAACAATATAAAGATGAATTAAATTTTAAAGGAAATGATTTTCCTGTTTCATTAGACAATATTAAGAAATTTGAAAAACTAAATAATATATCTGTAAATGTTTATAGTTATGATGGTTCAATTTATCCACTTAGAATAACTAACATTAAATTAGAAAAATATGTAAACTTGTTTTATATGAAAGATGAAAAAAATAATCATTATTGTTGGATTAAAAATATGAATAGTTTGATCAGATCACAAATTACTAACCATCGTATATTTTTATGTGATAGATGTTTAAATCATTTTTATTCTGAGGAAAGATTAAAGATACATGAGGAATACTGGAAAGAGAAAGAAGCTGTCACAATTAATATGCCTAAAAAACATGAAGTTATTCAATTTAAAAATCATGAAAGAAAAATGAGAGTACCATATACTATATATGCTGATTTTGAATCCCTCTTACCAAAAATTGATACATGTGAGCAAGATCAAACTAAATCATATACTGTGAAATATCAAAAACATGTAGCAGATGCATATTGTTATTATATCAAATATGAAAATGAATACTTTAAACCTCCTGTTGTTTATAGAGGACCTGATACAATCAAAAAGTTTGTATCTATGTTAAAAGAGGATACTCTTAAAATTGAAAAATTTATAAAAGAAGAAACTGAAAAATATGAAAGTATCAAATCAATGATAGAGTTCGATGAAAATCATTATAAAAAAACTAATATTTGTCATATATGTGAAAAACAAATCTTAAAGGATGAAAAAGTAATTGATCATTGTCATATAACTGGAAAATATAGGGATCCTGCTCATAATGTTTGTAATTTAAATTATCAAATTCCAAAATTTATTCCAGTAAAAATCCATAATTTAACAAGTTATGATTCTCATTTGGTTATAAAAGAACTTGGATTTGATAAATCAAAAATAGATGCTATACCTAATACTGAAGAAAAATATATATCTTTCAGCAAAAAAATAAGAGGTATGAAATTGAGATTTATTGATTCATTTAAATTTATGTCTTGCAATTTAGATAATTTATCAAAAAACTTGAGAGCAGAGATTGAAATAAATAGATGTCCTCCAAAAATACGGAAAATGAAATATATTAAACACTTAAAATCAAAATTTAGAGAGACATCATTACATTTTCCTGATGATAAATTAGATCTCATTACAAGAAAAGGTGTATATCCTTATGATTATATGGATTCTAGAGATAAATACAAAGAAACAGAATTACCTTCAAAAGATAAATTTTATAATAAATTGAATAAATGTAATATAACTGATGAAGAATACAAACATGCTCAACGTATTTGGAAAGAATTTAATATAAAAAAATTTAGGTGAATATACAGATTTATATGTTAAAACAGATGTATTAATTTTAACAGATGTATTTGAAAATTTTAGAGATGTTTGTTTAAAAACTTATAAATTAGATCCAGATTGGTATTTTACTGTTCCTGGTTTATCATGGGATGCAATGTTAAAAATAACAAATGTTAAATTAGATTTATTAAATAATTATGATATGATTCTCATGATAGAAAATGGTTTAAGAGGAGGTGTTTCACAATGTTGTAATAGATATTGAAAAGCAAATAATAAATATATGAAAAATTATGATAATAGTAAAGAATCCAATTATTTAATGTATTTAGATGCTAATAATTTATATGGATGGGCTATGAGTCAATATTTACCATATGGAGAATTTAAATGGTGTAATCGTGATGAAATAAATTACGTTAAAGGTGAAGTACATAACCATGAAATAAAAGATGATTCAGAGAATGGATATATATTTGAAATTAGTTTAAGATATCCAAAAGAGTTACATGATTATCATTCAGATTTACCATTATGTCCTGAAAATAGAATTCCTGAAAATTCGAAACAAGTTAAGTTATTAACAACTTTATACGATAAAAAGAAATATGTAGTTCATTATAGAAGTTTAAAACAATATTTGAAAATGGGTTTAAAGGCTGTAAGAGTATATAGAGTATTACAATTTAAACAATCGAATTGGTTGAAAAAATATATAGGTTTAAACACTGAAATGAGAAAGAAAGCTGCTAATGATTTTGAGAAAGATTTTTATAAATTGATGTATTCAGTATTTGAAAAAACTATGGATAATATAAGAAAACGAATCGATGAAAGATTATGTTGTAATTATGATCAAGTTAAAAAATTAAATTGCTAAACCTAATTTCAAATGTAGAACTATTTTTGATGAAAATTTGGTAGCTGTTCACATGAAAAAAAAAACTATATTTTAATAAACCGATTTATGTTGGAATGAGTATAGTCGATTTATCTAAACATTTAATGTATGATTTTCATTATAATGTCATGAAACCGAGATATAAGGATAATATTAGGTTATTATATATGGATACAGATAGTTTTATATATGATATTAAAACATATGACTCTTATGAAGATATGAAGGCTATGATTGATTATTTCGATACTTCTGATTATCAAGTAAATAATCTATATAATATGCCTAGATGTAATAAAAAAGTATTAGGCAAAATGAAAAATGAAAATAGCGGTGTGATTATGGAAGAATTTGTAGGTTTAAGAAGTAAAGTGTATTCAATAAAATTAGAAAAACAGAGTGTTGAAGAATATAATAATAATGAAAAAGATAAAGAAAACCATAAAAAATTTGAGACTAAGAAGTCTTAAGGAACTAAGATTATAAAGACTGTTTATTAAATAAAAAAGATCAATATAGAACACAGAATTCAATTAGAAATAAGAAACATGAATTGTATTCAATTCAAGTGAACAAGATGGCTTTATCAGCAAAAGATGATAAAAGATTTATCTTAGAAGATGGTATGAATACTAGAGCTTTAGGACATTATAAAAATGTTTCTAAAAATAATTCTATATAAATGGATGAGTGCTTAGGTGATATTCGAGCTTTAAATTTTACAAATTCTGAAGAAATTTACTATTTGACTTATCTTTGTAAAGAATTGTATGATAAATATGATCATACTATAAAACTATTATCAGAAAGTTTTCAATGGTTGACTGTATTAATTGAAAAGGAAGAAAATGAAGATATTAAACTGAATGGATTAGGAGTTTTATATGTTATTTCAAAGAACTTATTCTATTATGATTAGATTCCTCAGGTATTTATAAAAATGGAAAAGTTCTGTAGACTGAGACCGTTTAAATTATATGATCCTGGGATCATTGAGAAGATTAATACTATATATGGAGATTCCGTAAAGTTAGATGGAAAACTTTCTGGAAGATATATATTTAAGTATGATGATGAATTAGAGAAAGCTTAATCATTTTTAATATATTTAGGTGGGGATATGTTTTCCCACCTGAAAATTTATTATTATATACATATAGTATATTATCAATTTTCTATAATTTATAATATTATATTCTTCTTTATATTTATCATTTTCTGAGACGATCCTATTTTGGGATCGTGTTAAATCATCAGGCCTCTTTTTTTAATTTTTATAATTCATTTTAATTTTATGAGCCACCCTTATTTTTAATATATTAGAGGGCTTCCATTTATTTGGAGGTTTTCATGCATTTATTTTTAAATAATTCACTGTAAAATCATACTTTTAATATGTCTAGCTTTTTAACTAAAAAAGTTCACTGGTACATATATTAGAGGACTTCCATTCAGGTCCTCTTTTTTCATGCATTTTTAATTAAAATCTCTATAATTCAGTGGGGGTGCATCACCTCCCACTATAAAATTTTCATATCTTTTTTATTAAACATATGTTTTGTAATTCATAATGATTTCATTCATATTTTTATAATTCTTTTTAATTTTATAAATAATGTTTAGATTTAGTTAAAAATTTTGAGTTTTATCTATTAAATAAATGGGGGGGGGGGGTCTCAACCCCACCCTTTAAAAACAGGGTATTTTTAATATATTAGAGGGTTCATTTGGAGGTTTTCACGCATTTATTTTATATAATTCACTGCGAAATCATACTTTTAATATGTCTAGCTTTTTAACTAAAAAAGTTCAGTAATTCATTGTTTAAAGGTATATATACACATTTTTAATATATTAGAGGACTTCCATTCATTTGGAGGTCCTCTTTTTTCACGCATTTATTTTATATGCCTAGCTTTTTAACTAAAAAAGTTCAGTAATTCACTGTTAAAATTTGGTCTTAATGTAAAAAAGGTATATATACACCTCTTTAGCTATAAAAATCATGTTTTTAGTATTAAAATGGATCAAGACCTTTTTTTTCATAAAAAAAAGATAAAATAAGCTTCAAAATCATGTTTTTTAATGTAAAAAGAGTCTGTGCGCTCAGACATGCGTATAGATACTACTAGCTTATTATGTTTAGCTAATAAACTCATATATTTGTGTTTATCCACTAAATTCATTCCGCCGATTCTTGAAACAGAAGCAGAGTAGAATGGTGTTTTTTTAGTGTTTTCATTTAGTATATACAAACGGGATTGGGATGTTTGATTCAAATTTACAAATTCAGAGCTGCGAATTTTTCGTGATGTCGCTAAATTGGCAACTTTTCTTAAACGTTACCAAATTAACGGAAATGTAGCCAAATCTATAAAAACGACGCAAATCAATGAAATTTATTTTGTTTCGTTAGAAGATAGTACTAAAATAATGTTTCGTTAACATTTATCTGTCAGTCCATCCGTCCTACTTAGTAACACAATTAGCGAATTTTTAAAATGTCACCAAATTGATAAAAATATTTGTAAATCCATAAAAAAATCATGAAATTGATACAATTGCACTAAATAAATGTTATGGGATAGTATTGTGATGATGTTTTGTCAATTGTGGTAAAGTAGTTGTCAATTGTCGCAAAGACTGTAGAACTATCAGTTCTACAGTCCCACTTGACGGAAAATTTGGCGATTTTTTTTAAATGTCACTAAATTGACAAACATTTCTCCAAACCTTCCATACAGATAGCATTATTCAGGCGATATTTTTTCCATAAATTTATTTGAAGCAAATAATATCATGTAGCTTAGCAACGAATTTATATCCAATCTGTTATGCGAAAGACAATTTTTATTAAATCTTTCCCGATTTAACTGATGAAGATATGTATATAAAATAAATTTTATAGCCATTGCATTTTTGACTGGAAAATATCAATTACGGCCTTCAGGTTTAAACAAAATTATTATTGATATTTTCGGGTATTATTGATTCAGAGATTATTGATATTTTCAAGTTATTATACCATTGTTTTATTGCCGCAATAATTGTTTAAATACATATATTGTATTGTGCAAGTAATCTTCTACAAATGCATGGGCATATCTTCTAATCTACAAGAGTATAAATAGTATAGGTATATTAGCATATATTTTGACATATATTGGCATATATTGGAATCAAGCATGGCCTTCTGGTATGAAGGTTACGGGGATTATTGTTTTTATTCAATTTATTACGTCATCTGCTTTAATTTGGCAAATATTGTTGAGACTCATATTGTAATACGTGTGATCTTCTATTAACACTTTGACATATTATATCTTCTACGACATTATACGTAGTACTGATATATTTTCCCATATAATTTTAGCACTTTCATTTTGGCATATATTATAATAAATTAATAACTTCAGGTTTAAGGATTACGGGTTTATTGATATTTGTAACTTATACATGCAATCTACTAATACAGGTTATATTTTCCAATATTCGTGTATACGGGTAAGTAGTACGGATCCCACATAATTTTAACTCTTTTATTTTGAATATATTGATTCAATTTCCTATTTTTTGTAAATTCGCTTACAAAAGCGGCCAGCATGTTTTATTCTTCAGATCTGCCCGTGAAGATAATTTTGTATAGTGAAAACAGAGATACTTAAACTTCTTTTTAGAAACATAAAATTAAGTATTTTAACCGAATATTTTGATTAAAAGTGTCATTTAGTATACTATAGGAATTTGCACACGATTGTGAATATTAAGTTTTTTTTATATTATATACACCGTACGAAAACGGGTATGCTGCTAGTATACAATGAAATCATGTATAAAAATTTGAGATCTCTATATTAATTTATAATAATTTTAATAACACTTTACTATATAGTTGAAAAGTGGTTATGGCTTTGTTTATTCTGTCTGCTTGTCTGTGTGTCCATTGGCAAGATAACTACCTTAAAAATGGCTTTATCAAATTGAAATTTTTGTATATTGTTCAGACGGTCTGTGGAACCTATGGGAATATAAATGAATAATATCATCCTATTAGTTTC
Source organism: Amaurobius ferox (assembly GCA_951213105.1). Classification (NCBI taxonomy): domain Eukaryota; kingdom Metazoa; phylum Arthropoda; class Arachnida; order Araneae; family Amaurobiidae; genus Amaurobius; species Amaurobius ferox. The sequence continues at coordinate 103,457,616 of OX578147.1, forward strand.
AGATTGAACCTGGGTAGAGAAAACGAAATACATTGAACCATATGGGACGTAATTTTTCAAACATTTTTTAAGCAAATTTAAAAATCACAAATTGCTTCGAAAGTTTTAGGAAATATTCAAAGTATCCCATAAAATATATAAAAAAAATCAGCAAAATATGTTCAGTAGTTTTTTAAATAAAAATTAAAATATTAATTACACTATTTATGTCAAGAGATCAAGTGACCATTATATGAAGAGTTCACATGACCCACTTCAAAATAAAATATGTTATCCATCTTGTGTCAAAATTGTGATTTTTAAAGTTCTTTTTAATTTATATTTAGTGTTGTATCCGCCCTAAAACCGCTTTATTTTTGCTTAAATTATGTGCATCTACTACCTGAAACAAAACAATTGCCATATATTTGAGTTTAAATGATCATCAAACATTGATTATTCCTACAAGGAAGAATAATTTTCACTTATGTAGGATGCAAACACCAAAAGATAAAGAATGTGCTGTATAAGAATTGCTGCATTTATTTAATGCACAATTATTTAGCTCATGGAGTCTGTAATATAGTTGATATGAAAGAAACATTAATTGACTTTTCAGAGAAGGAAACGATTTTTTCGATTTAGTTTCAAGCATACAGTTAAATTACATGCAACTTCATGGTTTTAAGTGTTTAGATAAAATAAATTATTATAGTATTGTGATGGATGAAAGGAATGGAAAACAGTTTATGAATGAAATATTGCTTTTATAGAGAGAGCCAGGAGATTTATATTTCGATGACGTCATTTGAACAAAGTTCATTTGTTTTCGATGAAGTTTTCAAATATAATAAATTATTGTAGTATGATAATAATTTTAAAAATCTTACCGATGATTGTATCGCATTTTGAGATGTTTAAATCAGGCAATTTATATTTCAATGCCGTCATTTGAATTCATTGTTTTTCAATGAAGTTTTATGTTTTCAAATATAATAAATTAATGTAGTATTGTGATAATTTTAAATAAATTACCGACGAATGTATCGCATTTTACAGATGTTTAAATAAAATTGTATTAAAGTTGAAAAGTGTTTCGTAATCAATGCTTTATGCATGATTGATCTTCCTTGTTTTATTTTGTTATTATTTTTTTTTTACTATAATTTTAAAAACATAATATGTCGGCCAATGATGAAAATAGAGAAAAGACAATTTAAATTCTCCATGTGTAAGGTACTTCTTTTTTATCATCATGCGGATAAACATTAATAATTTTTAAATTATGAAAAGTTACCTATATATATATCATCCTTACCTATGTATCTATGAAATGTTACCTATACACCTTATCCTTGAAATGTTACATATATATTTCAAAATATTTCAGTTAAATTTTAACCAATAAAACATAAAATCTATATTTCGTCCATTTTTATGGTACTGTATCCCCTTAAATTAGATATTTTGTATTTTTATTTATATACATGTATATTCAAAACATATATTATTATGAGCAAGGGAGCGACGCGACTAAGTCACAGATTCATGTATACAAATTAAACTCTTACAGTTAAACTTCTCTGATTACTTAAGCATACCGAACCGTTATTTTCAACATATTTTCAAATTTACAAGATCGATGCACTATAGAAGTACATCAAATTAACAGAAAATGTGATACTATAATTATAATCTTGTGATTCTATAATTATAATATGTGATTCTAAAATTATGTGATAATGTTATTATATAATATTAATACATGTACTTTTGATCATAGTGCGGTTATTTTATTCAATTAATTCGTTGTATTTAAAAAGTATATATATAAAAAAATATCGTAAGCTATTATTTATTTATATCAAAGACTTTATCTTGCGAACTTATTCACAAAGCGCTTTCTTAGAGGAAAAAAAAAACACTTTTGGTCAGATTACTTATTTAACTATGTCCATGCTTTTAATTCACTTTTTATATTTTGATATTTTCTTTGGAAAACTGCGTAGTAAAGAAATGCCTCCTTTGTTTACATCCATTCTTTTCTGTTTTCATTTCATCCTTTACTTTTATATGAATGGGTTCCTCATTCATTTCTTTGAACCACAGTTTGCTTCAGGTATTTCTTATTAAAAGTTTATGAAAATTACATTCATACCATTTTCAAAAATAAAAGACTAAATTCAATAAATGTTTTTCTACGAAATAACACTGGAAAATGCTTAAAAGCATTTTTGATTTTTGTCTTTATATTCAGGATTATTGTTAAAAAATACTTTCAAATGATTTTGTAATAACATGATGTGTTGTATATATATATATATATATATATATATATATAAATTCCCAAAAAGGACAAGTAGCAATGTACTCGTACAGATTCTAGATGTGTGACAGAAGTACCGGCCGGGGGGAGTTGCGACCCCCAGCACTCCGGTTAAAGCTTTTTCCGCCATGGCAAACGCTCCCGGTAACCGATACTCCCTACACGATTTCCTTCATGACCTTTTATAAATCCGCAAAAATACATACATATACAATTTCAATAACATGTAAAATCTAAATCTATATATATATATATATATATATATATATATATATATATATATATATATAATTGAAGATTTTTTGATTACTTGTAATATATATATACCCGAGAAATACCTAACATCTTGGGAGCTATAAAAGGCCTAGCTCATCGTGCTACACTTGGTTTCTGATTTACAAAAAATTTTTTACCTTTACCTTCAGTTTACAAGCAATTTTCTTTGGTATTTCTCGGGTATATATATATATTACAAGTAATCATAAAAATCTTCAATTATATATATATATATATATACATATATATATATATATATATATATATATATATATATATATATATATATATATATATATATATATATATATATATATATATATATATATATATATATATATATACAGAGAGAGAGCAATAAATGCGATATAGATTTTACTTTTCTTGCCAATGCACGGGAATGTATAGGGAAGTAATGGGATCGTGTCGAAAATCTTTAACTCGAGTTTTCGACGGAACTACAGATTTCGAGCGCACTATAACTCGAGGACTATTTTGTGCGTGACGTTTATGTTTGTGTGTGTGTAAGTGTGTGTCAGTGTGTCAGTGTGCCTGTCTATTTGTGCAACGAATGTATAGCTGAGAAACTAATTTACCAAGTTTCACAAAATTTTGTAGAAAAGTCACAAGTTGGATATTCTGATGCTGATTAAAATTTCATATATTTCTGAAAGAAATAACCTGCGTTTTTCGCAAAAGGTAATGTATCCACTCTAGCTGAAATCTAATTAACCACACTTCACACAATTTGGTAGATAAGCGATCTGTGGGGTATTCTGGTGCTGCTTTAGGTTTGGTCGATTTGTAAAGCCTCGAACTTGCATTTTTTAGAAAACTGCCCCCCCTCTCGAAAAAATTGTCAAAATCCAATATAAAAGTCTACGTATGCTCAAATGTATGTAATAAATGCTTTTTTGTAACACATAATTTTTAACAATAAAAACAAATAATACTAACCGCACTAATCTTGGTTTAACCGTTAGCGAGATATTGTAGTTATTAATGTTTTTACCAAATCACTTAATACGCCAAGTCTCCAAATGAAAACAAAAATTGAAATGGAACTACAAATTCAGTGTGATTTGCACATTTATTGTCCGTAAATTTGTGAGATATTAAACTCAATTTAATTAATCATAAAATCATAAAAGAAAAAAAAAATAGAAAATTAAATTAAATCTGCGAGTAAAGTCATGTCCTGCTCATATCAGATTTGTAATATTGTGTTATATGTACAGCACGCTAAAGTAATAATGTTATACATTTTATACACTAATAAATCAAAATTATTAAGAAACAAGAATAGCTTCAAAATTTAAAAATTATTAATATTTATCCGCATAATGATATATATATATACATATATATATATATATATATATATATATATATATATATATATATATATATATATATATATATATATATAGATAGATATATAGATAGATAGATAAATATATATATACATATATATATATATACATATATATATATATATATATATATATATATATATATATATATATATATATATATATATATATATATATATATATTATATATATATATATATATATATATATATATAAATATATAAATATATATATATGTATATTATATGTATATATATATATATATATATATATATATATATATAATATATACAAAAATAACGTTCCGGCAAACGATAAGTAGCTGAATATTTCAGAAATGAAGCTGGAATTTTCATGAACGATTGTAATTGCGACTTTTCTGATAATTTGCCAAAATATCAACTAATTAGTTTAAAAATGAACAAATGTTACAGAATGTTTTACGGTGTACTTCCAACAATTGGTTGTGTGCTGTCACAAGAGAAGACACAACCAACTAAGTATGATTAGCAATACTGGCTTGGCGGCGAGTGCTCATCTGGGAACTTAGATATCCTTGACAGATTTTATGGAAAGTCTCTTGAGCAGGCGAAGAATGCTGTCAATCCTGTCTCAGAGCTTACGAAAACCATGTGCATCCTAAGCGATGCTGAACGTTTAAGAGTAGAATTGTACAACGCGGATGGAAATATATCACCACCACCAGTAGATTTTCCTATGTAAGAGTTTCACAAGTTAAGAGCTAATGTTGTCAGGTTCAAAGCGACCCTTAAGAAGGATCTGATGAAAATTCAAGCTGCCAAGCCAAGTGAGCCCCCCCCCCCCCTGCCTCCTCGAATTATCCTAGTGAGATTTCGATTGCTCAACGCAATGCTTTCTGGCTCGTCATTCACAGCCTCAGACACGACTGTTACTGATAGAAGTACCTGACCCCAAGACAGTAATAAACAGCTTCTCCCTACTGGAGAAGACTTCGAAAGAAACAAAGAAACCTCAAGACTGCACGTATGTGATATATTTAGGGTGAGTGCTTATTTAAGGTGTATCAAAGAGCTTATAAAGGAACTATCAAAAGAGTTTAATCAGGACGTATACAAACAAACTTATTTAGGGTGTATTAAAATGATCTAAACTGAGTTTTAACACCCGCACAGAGAGACCGGCCACTCAATGTGCTGCTCATGCATTAGGGCGAGTCGAGTTATTTGGGTTTTCGACCCGCACATAGAGCAAAGGGGTATTTAGGGCGTAATGCGCCATCCTCCTAAGCCATAGCATTCCAAGTGTGTCAAGGCGTATTGCATAACCGAACAGCTGTTGAAGGTGTGATTAAGTGCTTATTTAAGACAAATATATGCTCGCGTTTGTTTTGTTATTAAAGCGTGTGTTAGTGCAGAGGGTGACTAAGCTTTACGAAAATCTTAATGAATTCAATTAATCACTGATTTAAATCCCAGGCAACGGATGAAACAGTTTCTAGTTTTTAAAAGAGCCTTTCTATCACCATTAGATGGAACTATTTTTATACAATAAAACCGCATTAGAGTTAGGAAGCTTAAATCATAAAAATTATGACAAGCCCCTTTCAAAATCAGCGATTCATTTATATTATTCGAAATAATAATATTTCTGTCAAGTATAATGAACCTCCCCCGAACTCATAGAGCGAATAGCGAAAACACATATAATTTGTCCAAATATTTCAAACCCACTGTAATTTAAGGAATAAGACCAAGTCACGGCGAATTACTCTCAGAAACTCCGATATGTAGATTTAATCTTTCCTTCTTTGTTAAGGCAACTGCTACGACCCGGAATCTTCAATCTATTTCCTCCATTCCAAGTCTCTCTTAATTATCGATTTCCAATAAATCTATCGTAAACAGTATAGCGTCGTCATTTTTTGTCATTGATTCTTGAAATTTGATTAAAAATTTAAGCCTGGTTTCACCGAATGTAAGTTTCCATGAAATTGGATTCGGAGAATTTGGATACGCAAAGAACGAAATAATCTTATAAACTTTTTTTTCCAAATTCAGGTCATGCATGTGCATTGCCCATTCTTTTCGTATTGAGTTATTATTTTCTTATTATTTTATTTATTATACACGGTATAGTTAAGTATTGTAATAAAGTCAAATGTTCCGCCTACCGGTTTTAATGGATCTACAGTAGGCATTTACCAACTTTTTAATTCGAGGCATATTATCGAGGTACTGCATAGATATTACGGCACATCAATATAGAAGGTGGTGACAGAACTGCGCTAGGGCCTTACCTAGGCCTATATTGGATCCTAGGAATTAAATATGATCCATTGTAGGATCCATTAGGGCCCAGTATAGCCCATACTCCTATTAAGGTCGAGTAGGTGAATTGTATCGAATACTCCCAAACCACAGCGGCTGAAACTAATCAGTACGTACTGCAATAATGTTGTAAAGAATTTAATGTTTATTTTATATTTCATCCTATTGTCTCATATTAAAAAAACATTTTCATTCCAAAATCAAAGACAACCAAATAAGTGGTTAAAACTTCGTTTCTGAAAATCTCCTTAATATGAAGTTCACAATCACACAGGGAAAGCGCTATTGGACATCATCATGTCTTTCGTCAGTGGCGAAGTAATATAAAGTGCCAACACGTACCAAAATATAGGCAATGCCCGGCAGTCAAAATTTACATAGATGATAATGTCAGGATAATGCTGGAAAGCGCTTTGGCTATGTGATTGTAAACGTCATAATTAGGCGATTTTAATAAATAACTTTTTAACCAATTATTTGGGTGTCTTTAATTTTTGAGTTCATTGGTTGACGTGTTTACCATGATGTTTATATACATATTTTCATTGATAACACTTTACAACAAAGTTGAAAATAGTTTATGACTTTGTTCATTCTGGCTGTCTGTCTATCTGTCTGTCCGTCCGTTAGCACGATAACTGGCGTAAAAATGATTTTATCAAAATGAAATTTTAGTATGTTGTTCAGACGGTCTGTGGGACCTAAGGGAATATAAATGAATAAAATCAACCAATTAGTTTTAGATTGACCCCGGGTTGAAAAAGTGAAATAAATTGAACCCTATGGAACCTAATTTTTCAAACATTTTTAAGCAGATTTAAAATGCCCAAATTGATTGGAAGGTTTTATGAAATATTCAAATTATCCCGTAATATATATAAGAAAAATTTCAGCAAAATATATTCAGTAGTTTTTTAAATAAAAATTGAAATATAAAGTACACGTTTTATATGAAGCGATCACGTGACAATTATATGAATAGATCACGTGATCCACTTCATAATAAAATACGGCATCCATCTTATGTCAAAATCGTGATTTTTAAAGATCTTTTTAATTCATATTTGTGTTGTATCCGGCCTAAAACCGTATTATTTTTGTTTAAATTATGTGCATCTACGTACTGACACAACGCAATTAAAATATATTTGTGATTAAATGATCATCCAAATTTGATTTTTTCTATAACGAAGCCTAGTTTTCACCTATGGAAAATGTTAACATTAAAATATGTAGAATGAGTTGTATTAGAATTGCTGTATTTCTTTAACACAAAATTATTTAGCTCATGGAGTCCGCATAGCTGATATGAATGAAATATTCATTGATTTTACAAAGAGAAGGACGATTTCTTTTTCGATGAAGTTTTAGGCATAGAGTTTAATTACATGTAGCTCCATGGTCTTAATTTTTAACTAAAATACATTAATATAGTATTGTGATGAATGAAATGAATGGGAAATTGTTTATGAATGAAATGCTGCTTTTATAGACAGAGCCAGGTGTGTTATTTTTTTTCTATGATGTCATTTGAATGAATTTCTGTTGTTTTCGATGAAGGTTTCTAATATAATAAATTATCGTAGTATTATGATAATTCTAAAATTATAACCGAGGAATTTATCGCATTTTAGAGATGTTTAAACGAGACAATTTATATTTTAATGCCGTCCTTTTTATGAAGTTCATTTCTTTCTATGAAGGTTTAAGTTTTCAAATAGAATAAATTAATGTAGTATTGGGATATGTTTTAAAATATTATCGAGGAATGTACTGCATTTTAGACATGTTTAATAAAATTGCATTGAAGTTGGAAAGTGTTTCATAATCAGTGCTTTAAGCATGATTGATTCCCCTTGTTAACACTTTACAACATATTTGAAAAGTGATTCTGGCTTTTTTCAGTCTGTTTGTCTCTCTGACCGTTAGCACAATAACTGCCGGAAAAATAGCTTTATCAAAATGAAATTTTAGTATGACTTTCAGACGGTCTGTGGAATCTATGGGAATATAAATGAATAATTTCACGCAATTAGTTTTGGATTAAACCCGGGTTGAAGAAAGGAAATGCATTGAATCCTATAAGACCTAAATTTTCAAAATTTTTTTAAGCGAATTTAAAATTCACAAATTGCTTCGATAATTTTAGAAAATATTCAAATTATCCCTTAAAATATATATAAAAAAATCAGTAAAATATGTTAGGTAGTTCTTTAAATAAAAATTGTTTAATATAGCAAGAAAAACAAAATTCAATTAAATTCTGACTTTTGCTATATCCTCCAGAATGAAAAAAAGATAGATTTCATAATAAATATTATTCAAAGCGTTTAATTATTTTAGATATAAGAGAGGTTTCACATTTCAAAATAAGTATGGTAGATAACAATTTTTCAAATTTTCAAATAAAATAAATTTTTATAGTACTGTGATGAATGAAACGATTGGAAAAATGTTAATGAATGAAATGCCACTTTTGTATAGAGGCGATTTATATGTCGATGACGTCATTTGAATAATGTTCTTTTGCTTTTGATGAAGTTTTCAAATATAATAAATTAATGTAGTATTGTGATAATTTAAAAAATATTACCAAGGAATGTATAGCGTTTTAGAGATGTTTATATAAAATTGCATTGAAGTTGGAAAGTGTTTCATAATCAGTACTTTATGTATGATTGATCTTTCTTGTTTATTTTATGATAATGTGTTTTGATTTTATATATCGATGTAATAAATAAACACATTTTTATTTATTACATGGATTGTTTATATGGAAACGAAAATAACTACAATCCAATCATCTGTGAAACACTCTCTGGCTATCTCCAAACCGCCCATACAGATGACGTTGTTCATTTTTCGAATCATTATTTAATTTCTGTTTATATCAAGATTTTGTATGGGATTAACTCCATAAGGAGCAAAGGTGAATGAAACAAAATGTGGGCAAAATAGTGGGTTTGGATTCAGAAGAAAACCGAATTTAGTCCAACCTAACAGTTAAACCTAGTTTGCTGATGAAATTGCTGTATAATATATAAATGAATTTATATGTTATGAGCATATAACATATCACAAAAATACATAAAATACATAAATTTCAAATATGTGATAACTTACACTTTAATAACACCGTTTTATCGTTCTTTTATGTGAGTATAAAAGTGATAAAAAATTAAATGCATCGTTACGTGTAAGAAAACTTGCGTGCTGCCAATAGTATTTCTAATTGCACATCGAATATTTTTTATCAAAACAAATATAAGTTCACTTTAATTGTTACACTTATTCTTTTAGGATTTTTTTTTTATTATTAATATTTATAATCTGCAAGTGCGTTAAATATTTTAAGACCTTATTATTCTGAAGCAATACTAAAATGTATTGCAAAAACTGAAAATTAATTTCAAGTGATTTTTTATTCAGAAGTATGTTACTATTTTTGTTTCTCTTGGCTTTTATAAAATCAATTGTGACACTAGCAGACAGTATGAAAAAATGAAAGCTTTTATTTTTTGACACCAATTATTACTTTCCTTATATGTATAATGTATTTGGTAAGTATTGTGACGGGGTCGAAAATTCGAATTCGAAATTTCGACGGGAGAGCACGTTTCAAGCATCCCTGATCACGAATCAAACATTTTTGAAGTCATGTCTGTGTCCCCCCCCCCTATACTTTCGAATGGAATTTTGAAAAAATCGTCAAAAAATCAAAATCGCTAATAAAGTTACGCAAATAGACATTTCTTATGTAATATTTCATTAAAAACGATTGGCATAAATTTTAGAACGCTAACATGAACCGTTTTCGAGATATAGCACATTTTTCAAAAACATTATCAAAAAGTAATATAAAATAAAAAAAAATATTTAATATTTAAAAACATGTTCATTTTCATAATATTATAATACCATGCGATAAATTCGGTGACATCATTCTCGTGGACCTAGCTCGTTCCATTCATGAAAAATTATACCTTGAGTAATACTTTTGTATTTGAACGCCATTTTTGGCACTTATTATTACTTTCCATATATACATAATGTATAAGGAAAGTATTGTGACGAGGTCGAAAATTCAAATTCGAGTTTTCGACGGTGAATTTATCTGCTGCAAGACTAATTTATTTTTCCGTCCATAACGCTTGGCGAGATTTTGGCAACGAATTTGGTTGAATATCGCCAACTTGGCGACTTTTTTAAATATTGCTAAATTAACGAAATACTCGCCAAATAGATAAAAATGACACTAAATCAATGACGACTCATTGATGATGACGACATGGAAAATGACGATTCATTGACGAAAATTCAATTTCGTGGAAATATTATAAATAACTAAAAACAATATATGTGTTTTACTGTAAAAGTAGTAAATTTATTGCATAATATATGAAAAGTCATGTGCTGCCCACATCAGATTTTTTTAAATTTATGTAAAATTCCCATCCCATTTTAAGTCGTTTTCGAAATACCATTAAAAATTAAAGTCTACTATGAAAAGTCTTTACTTCGAGACAGTCGTGTTTCAGTATTATATCTATACATGGATATTATGTATAAAGAGATTGCGAGGGATCTATTATTTATTAATTTCTATTTCTAAAATGACTATTGACTGTATCAGTAGTGTATAAAATGAAATTTAATATAATGTTATTTGACGAGTAATGTGTTTAAGTAAGTAGCAATGTAAATGTTTCAAAACGTTAATATTTCAGTGTGTATTTGAAATATTCATATATTTCAATTTAGTGTATTCTAAATGTGTATTTCAATGAATAACTGTAAATTGCTAAACTGAATAACGCAAATTTGCCAGTACAAACAACTGGAAGAGAAAGACATTTGCCCCAGTTGTTCCTAGAGTGTTTTGACTGGCAAAAATTAATGTAGATGAGAATTTTTTGGTGGGATCTTTTAAAGGAACAGGGTCAAAAATATTTTAGACTGGTCAAGGTGAGTGTGAGGATTCCATTATTTATTATCAGTTTATTCAAATTCTACTTTTTCTTAATTTTAATTTTTACCCTGAACTTCTCAACTTTCATTCCGAAGGATCTCATACTCATGATTGGCCAGATCTATAAGAAGGGCATTCGTTAGAATTACGTCTCTGGCATTTTGCCGATATCGCACGTGTGTGTGTTCTGATTATCCATCGATAGTATAGTTTACAATTTGAGTATATATATTATGTCGTAGTTTCATCATCATATGTTCAGATTGAAGGTCAGTTTAGTAATAAGTTAGGTTTGAATTTGATTGCTGATTACTATGTCTCAGGTAGAATTTTTAATGCTATCGTTGTAAATAATTTGTATATGGATTTGTAATATATATGTGTGTGTGTTTTGAGTTAACAGCGAAGCTAGCTGAAAATAAAGTTGTTTATTTGTAAAATGCCGTGATTTCTTCGTCTAAAACTACTGACTAGGTTATTGGAAGTTTAATTTAGCTTGAAGTAAATTGTAATGGTTCGTACAAGAGTCACGATCTTGGGTTAAAGTAGAAAAGTTCATTACAAGATATGTACTGTATATGTAATATGAATATAAACTTAAAATAAAATACATAAAACGCGATTTAATATTGTTCTATACAGTGACAAACAATGTAAAAGTTTCAGAAAATATGTTGGAATAAGAAAATAAGCAGTATATTAGCAATTTGTGTAACATGTTTTTGTTAACTAAAAAATACATTCTAGCAAGTAACATACATGAATAAACCTGTTTTTAGAATTTAAATAGATGACCTAATATTCAACAAATCAGTTTTATGAAATTTTCAGAAGAAATATCATTTACAATGCTTCTTCTGGGGCATTTCCTGTTGATAACTATTATTCTATTTTTGTTGAGAACGTTTCAAAAGTAATCAGGCAAGCTTGCCTTGGGAATTCTGTATGACAAGTAATAATAAAAAATAAACAAAAAATAATAAAAATACACCCCGAACTCTGCTGGAAATTAGAATAAAGAAACATGAAATTATATGAATGATTTTTTTACAATGTAAATGTCTTTATTTATATTAAAAAGTAAACATTCTAAGAAAAAAAATACATGACTAAACTTACTTGCTTCTCTATTACTTTAAATATATGATACAATATTCATGAAACTATTTTTTTTGAAGCATTATCTTTCACGATGTCATAAATGTTTTTCTAAGACATTTATTTTTGAAAACTATTATTCCATCTTTATTGAGGGAGCTTTAAAAGGGAGCTTTAAAAGGGCTTACTATGGAGTTTTATTATGACAAATGGCAGAAATATAAATTCCTTTAAAATTATGATGTTAATATGAGTATTAAAGCAATCAGTCAGATGATACGATAGCTCCATTAGCCATAGATATAATATTTTTATATTTTTAAAAGTGCACATTTTAGTAAATAAAATCATGAACAAATTCACTCTATTTTTTTTTAAATTTAAATATTTGTCAGGTGCTCAGCAAAAACTATTATGCAGTACTGAAGAAATGTCTTTTCAGATATTTTAAATTTTTTTTGGGCTGTTTTTGTTCGAAAAACCTGTTGTTATATTTTTCTTCAGTGAGCTTGCAAAATGGTTGTACAAGTTTACCACGGAGTGTTAGTATGAGAAGTGAAAACGCAGATGAAATTGGCTTTATCTTTGTCGTCAAATTCCGGAGTGAAATGGCAAGCTAAACATATTGCTACTTCTGATTCTCATTCAATTTCCGGTACAAAATTTTTCATTTACCTTGAAGCGTCTATATCATAAGATTATATATAGATAGAGCTTATATGATAACTCCCATAGTTTCAGGATAAAATTTTGAATGATAGTATAAGCTGACTATGACATTTTCATTCTGGTTTCTTGTCGGTTTAAAAATGTATTTCCGGTTCAAAAAATTTCTTTCAAACATTTATACATCAGGATTGGTTATAAAGATAGCTTAGAAAATGAATGTTATTGATTAAGCTTTAAATTCCGAAGAAGTTCTGAAGCACTTCCCGTTCAGAAATTTGCATTTTCTTTGAGACATTTAATTTTCATTCCCGGCCGTCCAAACAGTTACCTGGTAGGTCGGACGGTCTGGGTCTCAACAACAACAACAACATTTATTTTTCGAGATCTATTATAGATATTGATAATGACTGTTAGGGATGGAACAACAAATTCCAAAGATAAATGGGTGGGTTGGTCACTAAGGGTTTCTACTTACGATTATTTTTACAGTACTGGTTAAAAGAATCTTGAGGCATCTATTTTTCTGAATTTACTATGGATATAAGACCTTAGATGCCGACTGATATGAAATTAGCATTTATTTTCTGAGAAGGTAGGGGGTTCAGTAAAGCTTTCTACTTCCGTTTCTTTCACTTTTGGTTCAAAAATTTCCCTATAACGTACATTTCTAAAAATTTGCATTAGATATAATTTCCATTATGACATATATAGACTCAACACCAAATTCTGGAGGAGGAAAGGACGTTCATTATGGATTTCCCATTTTCAGCTTTGAAGATGTCATTTCCGTTTTTTTATACTTGCTCTAAATAAGTGTTCAAAAGGAAATGCTAAATTTTACATTTAGTGTACGCACCATATTCCACCACATGAATGTCCATTTATATTTTTTGTTACCATTAATTTTTTATAAACTATATAATTGCATTGAGTAAAACATTTACTTCCTATGTCAACAATCAGTCTATATTTATCGGATCAAAAACTGACACCCACTTCTCCCAACTCTAACTCTCTCATGGGATCCTCTTTAGAAACTCAAACCTTGTGAAACTTGATTCGAAAAGGAAGGAAGAAGTATTTCTGTAAGGCGCTTATTAGTGTCGCACGTTACCGAGCGTTCGATCAAAGTTGATCGTTGAATGTTGTGATGCGATAGTAAATATATGTTTTTTAATAACATGCTTAAACATAGATGATGTAAAGCAAAAATAGTGTATAAAGTGAAAATTTGCAAAACAGAAAAAAAAAATTGGAGTTAGTTTTTTTGGTTCCCAATTTTTTCTTTTTTTAAATGAGTAAATTGAAAAAAGTGGAAAACATTTCCGAAACCTTATACATTATCAACGGCCATATCTGGTTCGTTAATATATATACATACATATATATATATATATATATATATATATATATATATATATATATATATATATATATATATATATATATATATATATATACATATATATATATATATATATATATATATATATATATATATATATATATATATATATATATATATATATATATATATATATATATATATATATATTTATTTTCAGTTATTCCTTATTATTTCAAAAAAACGCTCAATGCAAAAATTTGCATTTTTCAGCATTATAATAGGTATTCATATCGACTAATCAAACTTGTTAAAAAACAGAAAATACACAAACATATATCTGCATCTTGCTGGTTTGTAGCAATGTTTTGCATTGTGAATTAAATTATTGTATATTTAATCCTTTATTGTATACTAGATATTGTATATTTAATGCTCTATTGAATACTAGAATTTAAATGGCGTATTACATTTTGTAATGTGTATTGAAGAAGTTTAAATTACTACTTTTTTTAACTACATTTAATTCAAATTTAAGTTATTGGTGCTTAGGATTGTTTCGTATACAGTTATATGGCATAATTAATAGTGTGGTACAAGGTATGTAAATATGTACAAAAATACAACAATAAGTTATGTTGTATATCGTTTGTAAAAAATTTAAATATTGTGTGTATAAAATGTCTAAAATCTGATATATAATGTGTATAAAACAAAATGTACATAAAAGTGTATAAAAGCAAAAATCGTTAAAAAACATAATCATACTCTGATTATATGCAACAATATTTTGTATTGTGTTTTGATTTATGCTATATTGAGTTGTATATAGATTTCATACATTTGCATAGCACTATCAAAATGCTATTGTATATTTTAGTATTTTAACTACTTTGAAATATATCAAGCAACTGATATCTATGATCATTACGTAGATCAGATATACGGAATACGTGGAGCAGTATATGTATGTGAAAAAGTCAACAAGACTATAATCTGTATAAAAGGTATGCACATAAAAATAATGCTTATTTGAAGAAACATTTTGTACTGTAATCTACTCTTAAGGATGCTGAAGTTTATTAAAAATATTTCCCTATTTTTAAATACATTAAATGGTATAATATTAAGTTAATTACATATATCACAAATATAGTATAATTGATGATGTATGCTTATATCAATTTCCCATATCCTTCACTGCCTTGTATGATGATAAGAATCTGCATGGAACCCCAAACTTTCGATTCTCAATACGAAATGTTCGAACAGTCCGTTCATTACTGTTTCATATTTTCAAAGATCTAATGACACCAGAACTCGGAATGATTACACTGATAAACAGATTCCAATATAATTATATGTACCATTCGTTATAAATAATATCCCATATAGAATTGCTAACTAAATAGAATACTGGATACAGCAATATACAATTTATTGTTTATGCGTTCTTAAAGTTTATATCACTAGCTTTTAATATGTTAAAAATCTTTAGCTAATAAGATAATGATAAATGGAATAATACTAAATTATTCACATATGAATCGTTTCCACCGTTCGAGTTATCTTAAAGTGTATGGTAACATGTTAGATGGTTGGAATCTACTTTAGACCAGAATCCAATGGGGGTGGCAATCACAGGGACAATACCAGCCTTCTCTAAACTTATCAACTATCAGATAGAATTTCCGCCCTGCTGATTCAACATTCCGATAGACAATGTATATACGCAAGGTCCGTAGAATATCTTATATATAAGGTTGTCTCGTTCGGGGAAAAAGTTGTCTCGGGAAGGAAGGACGAGTGACGTCACTGCTAGACCCATTCTCTGACAGAGGCGAGAACTATTGAGAAACGTTGATCGGAAACTATTTAAATATTTATCTAATAGTAACGGTGTGCAAGCAATATAGAATAAAATAAAACAGTACATGCATAGTAATGTGAAGTTTATGAAAATAAATTCCGTACGTATGAAAAGAAATAGCAATTTTTTTATGGGAGTGGAAGCTATTAAAATTTTTACATAAGTGAAGTTTATACAAAGATTACTGAATGCTATGTTGAAAGATAATTGAATGAGCAAAGGTTAGGTATAAAAAAATAGTGAATGATCAGAGAAGAGCCAATAGGTGTTAGGTGTGTTATGTGAATCGGTTTGAGAAGGATATAAATATATATTTCTAATCTAAATGTGGCAAATCAGTCATCATTTAAATATTGACTGTATTCCGAAGTTTACAGGCATGAATAAAGCAGTATAAATTAAAATAAATATTATTTCCAGGCAATGAATGCATAGCTTTTGTCTAGTTCAAAAATTTTACATGTTTTAGAAAAAATATATCGTCTGGATTTGAGAGAAGGTCAGGAAACTTTCAAAATCATCTGAAGAAAAAACAGTAATTGATTTAAATTTGAAAACACATATTTTATCAAATCATTGCAATAATAATTATTAGTCACGTCAAATGTAGTTTGTTAAGATTTTTTTTGTTAGTAAATTTGTTAATAAAGTTTTTGCTAAGGCATTTATATCTTTTTTTCGTCAAATTGAAGGACTTCATCATGAGTAAGACTGAGTAGTTTCGATTCAATAAAAATGGTTTTTGTTCAAAAAAGGAATATTCATAAGTTAAAAGAAACAAGTGTAATTTTATGGATAATTTTGTAAAAACAAAATAAATTTATAGTCGCATTAAAATGATACATTTACCCCTATTTATTTTAAAGCAAACGGTGAATGGAATCTTTTTAGTTTGAAGCTCCTTCCCCATAAATATTGGACAAATTTCGGAGAAAAAAAATTCGTCGTCGAATAAAATGATAAAAATAGCCTTTGTTTCTTTTAGCATAAAATTCTGGATGATACTCCCTAACCCCCCCCCCCTTTTATTTTCCACGATTTTCTGTCGCATTTTAAAGTGCTGATTGACTGAATTCTACGGTAATATCTATACCATAAAGGAAATTAAATGAATTCACAAAAACTTCAAATAAACAAAATTAAACAGCAGATGTATATCATTAAATATATAGAAACGGGGTTTTCTTTAAGCATATAAAATGAAAATATTAATTACATGCATTGTGCATGCAATGATACAATCTAAATATTTTAAAATCAAATCGATGACATTTTTCAGAAAATTATAAAGTTCAAATATTTTTTGTATAGGAACTATTAGGAACGGAATGGTACGCTTACTCGATAGAATAAGTGCCATAGCATTTATATGCAGGAAATTTTAAATCATCCAATTTTTAAAGAAATAGAAATTTAATTGCAAATTGATAAAGATAATATGGAGAGTTTTATAGAAATAAATATTATTTAATTCTATTTTTACATATTTCTCATCAGTTGTATCCTATTCCAAACCTTTAATAGAAAATACAGACAGTAAAGTGCACAGTCTCTATTTAATGAATTTGAACGGGATATTTCGTTTAAAATCTTTAATGTGTTGTAAAAGTAATTGTTAAAAAATACTATATTAAAATCCATACTCATGCAATATATTTGTGAGTAAAAATATTAATAAAGATTATCAATTTACACATGAAATATGTAAATTTTGTGTAAAAAAGAAGATGCATGTATTTGTTATACGAAATCACCCGGAAAATCATATCCTTGTCTTAATATATAATTTGTCAAACGGCTGTTTTTGACTACTTCATCCGTTAATTACAGCAATTTAGTTCGTTTTGAATTCAAATTTGAGTTCATTTGTCATATTTCAGTATTAGCACAATATTTTAGGAAACATTTCATGTATCTCGTTGATGTTTAAAGCAAGGCATTTTTAAACAAAACCGTGCTGTTTTCCAACGTTTTTCAACGAAGCCCCGCTTGTCAACAGAACGGAAGGTCTAGCAGTGACGTCACAGCTCGCCCAGAAATGGTACCATGGGGGGAATAGCGAACGAGACAACCTGTTAATTCTATTAACCTTGGTATATACGGAGATATATTTAAGCGGAGTCGTGAATCGACACCAGTACTACAGTGTGTGATCTTCTTCCATTGACTACTTGGATACCTGTGTCCTACTCCGTGTAAAAAAAATCAATATTTTATAAGAAAATATCATATGATGGTCGAATAGGGGGTATCAACCGATTACAAAGGTAAAAAAATAGCATTAATCGCTGCAATGAAACAAATAAAATACACGTATAAGCAAAGGCAAGAACGGGTATGTAAAAATAGCTGTTTCCTTGTGACATAGGAAAATATTTGTTGCCAGACAAAAATATGATAAAATGAAAGAAAATTTAAAAATCAAACATCAATAATAGGAGAATAGTTTTGTCCCCAAACGGTGTCTAACTTTTTTCAGACAAAGGGTAAAATGATTCATCCATCAAAGACTAGATTTACCATATGGCAAAACGAAATTATATTGTGTTTGTGCTGTGAGAATACATGTTTTGACATAGCGGGACCCTATCGTCGCTCTATGTAACAGTAAAAAATGAATAAATTGGTAGAAACGTAAATGCTCCTATTCAAACAGGACGGAAAAATACATTGGCGTACTGAGTGAGTTTCCCCACTTGCATGTAATATTACGTAGCGTGAGTTAAATGTATCAAGTTATACATTGTATTGCATTAACATTCATCCGGCTCCAGGATATGTCTTTATTGAGTCACGCCATTTTTGTTAATATGTTAAGTGTATTTTAATAAAATCATCAACGCATGCCGTCACATATTCAATGAAAGTTCTCTGAACTTCTTTGAAATTGTTCCGATATATGATTGTTAAATTATGATCGGTAATATGCACAGTATGTAATTCATTTTAATGAAGCCTACATCCCAGACATTAATTATGATATTCGGCCCAAATATATCTGCACCCCGTTAGTTGCAGAACTTTTTCCTTCATTATAGCGTCTTCCACTTAAGTTCCTTGTCCCAGTTTCTCTTTCGGATATCATTACCTTGGCTTTGATTGTGTCTCGGATTCATACGGGTTGCAAGATTTAAATACAGGGTAGAGGTTTGAAAGGCACAGGGGATATTTTCGGCAGATCAATGAAATATGAAATATTTTATTATTCTGTAAGATTTTTTAATAAATAATTGTAATGAAGTCCGTATGTTACCATACTTAATACAAGATGCTATTTTTAACCATCATTTCTCTAAATGGACGTATTATAATTAAAAATAATCTTAATATGTTGTTATATATGGCTTTATTGGAAATCAATCTATTGCATAACTTTCATCTCACTAAGATACAAATGTAGAAATACAAAACAGAGGATGCTAACGGAACACAAAGCAATAATATTACAAATCAAACAACCACAAATACCAACAAGAGGAAGTCAAAGGAGGGGTCGCGACATCAGGGACAGTTCATAGAAGTTCTAACCTTCAGCAGTTCTAGTTCCAGTTCTAGCAATGCAGTCTGGTAACATCACCTTGCTGTTAGGGGTATTTAAATAATCTTAATATAATTGTAACCTGTAAATGTATATATAATAAATAATATAGTAAATTTTTGTAGCAGTATGTTAATAACATCGTCATATTTGATCAAAATTCTCTCAGCTTTCTCGGAATATCTTTTCGAAATATACTTGTAACGTCATGTTCGGCAGTACAGTTCATAATTCATTTTAACGAAGTCTACCTCTCAGACACTAATGACGATCTCCGGTCCAAATTTATCTGCGCCCTGTTAGTTACAGAACTTTTTTCTTTCACCATAGCTTCTTCCATGTAAGTCCCTTTCTCCGCTTTCTCTTGCGGATATCATTACCTTGGCATTGATTGGGTCTCTTATTCTTTCGCGGTGCAAAAATTTAAGTACAGGGTAGATATTTGAAAGGCGCGGGAAATTATTTTGGCGGACCAAAGGATTGTGACTGATTTCTTTTTTGTGTCAAATTTTTTTAATAATGTATTGTAAAGGAGGCAGTAAGTTATAAAGTTGATTCTAAAGGAAAATTTATCTGTTCACTTAAAGTGACTTAATTTTAAATTTTGTCATGCTGAACAGTTGGAAAGTCAACAAGAAACATTTCTGATGTTGGACATAAAGGTGAAAGATAAATAACACCTTTATTTAACTACACTACTTCTTAATTGAATAAATAAACATGAATATGATACTTGAACATAGGATAATATGCTGGAATTACACAAAAATATACTCACGTATCAGTAGCAATACTATTATCAAACAACCTTCTCTACTCGTTTAACCCAAGTGAAATACAGGAGCAAAACACAATATTACCTCCATAACCCACGAGAATAGCGCTCTATTTCTAAACAAACCTGCTGTTGCAAACAAGGCACTTAGAAGAATGTCGCAGAACTCGCCAACAATCGATGGCAAAATAACATAGTAGGGACTCATTTCTAGATATGAGATGCCGAAAACTTTGATTCCATCCCAATTAGGATACTCAAGTTTGACACGTACGTACTCAGATTAGTCACTGAACCCGAAAAATCTAATACTTTGTTAGTTTACAGTAAAATCGTAACGTAATGCAAATGAGTGAATGAATAACAAATAAGTTATTGTGACCTCGCAAAGTCATCGTAGTTGATACTAGACATGTTACTTTTAACTATCATCACCTTAAAATATGTATAGAGTGGAAAACATGTAAACACACACTACAGCGCTGAAATCCCGAACTAAAGTATAAACTAAAATGACACCAAATACAAAGACAAACCGAAATTAAACCAAATACAAAGATAAACCAAAGAGTACACATATTTTACTTACTTGAAAGCCATCAGCAATCCTGTTAGATGGCAAATTCCACCTATGCAGTAAAATAATACTCTCTTGTTAATTCAAATTACAATGTTGTTGTGTATGGAATACAAAACTCTCATGGAACTGGATTGAGCTATTTTGGAGTTCTACTCCTATTTTTATTCCGATACGGTAATCTTGAACAGGGAACATCATTGGAAAATTAATGTTGTATCACTATAAATCTGCACACTTGTTCAAGAAATGTCTTGTCCATTTGTAATCAAGATTCGAACTGAGAAATGATGTATCTTAAGATCGTCGCGTTATAACATAGTTTGAATAGCTATGTATTTCCTATGTAGTTATTTTTCAACATTCTTCACAATAAGGCAATACCTCGTGAAAATATGAAATGCATATTTCAGAAGTAAAATTTGAAAATGTTTCTTTTAATGTTTAGTCTTATTTGATAATAAATGTTATCAAATGCATGATGCAAGGAACACAAATAATTCCATTACCAGAAATTTGTATCGTGAATTTTACAGTATTTGATTAGTTTTGCCATCTAATTTACTCCTAACTAGTTATTTGATTATCAAATGTTTCCTGTTTTATGTTCTAGAAATAGAAACTGCATTTTTATAATATTTTTTTATAATTCTCTTGTGATAGTCTGCACAACTGCTGTTTGATTGTATATTTAATTCACATTGATTATATTATATTCATTTAGTGTACAAGATGTTAAGTATGTCATATTACGGAGTACATACCTTCTTTACTAAGGGTTATTAATTTGTGGGGTACGCTTTGTTTGGGGAGGTATGGACAGATTTTAGAGGAGATGTGAGTTGCCTCTTAATTCTACATTGTTTTTTCCATACGTAACGTACTAAATACACTTACACAAAATTTCAAACCTTCATATTCCGAACAAATTAGACGTACACAATACTATGCGAGTAAAGCCTCATTCAAACAAAACGTCATCAATCAAAATATTGATGCATTTTGGTTCTCTCACATAGATGTATATCCTGTTATGGCAAAAAAAAAATCTCGTCCAGCTTTAATTCCGTTTGCAACAACTTATCGCTGCAAATCTGGAATATAAACTTTTGCACCATAAAGACTGAAATTGGAAATCTGTTGGATATGATATGATATGCTATGCTCCTAGCACGATTATTTCGCAAATAACTAGTCTTACTGACCTCAAACATCAACATACATTTCATTGAAAATTATTTCAAATTTCTTTTTTCTTCTCATTGTTTTTCATTTCTTGCATCTGTATTGAAATAATAAAAATATTATTTTATATTTCAACCGGAATCATGGAAGGCGTGAGTCGTAAGATTGCATGGTCTACTTCAATAAAAACTTGCAATTTCATCCCAGTAGCTCAACGGTAGAGCGCCGGGTAGCCAGTCCGAAGATTCGTGATTCGATTCCCGATTGGGTCAACAAGGATTATTGCAATGGATCCCGAAACAATCAACCTTGTAGGTTAGTGCAAAGATGCCCTAAATCTGAATGTGACCCTAATACGACGATCACGAATTCAGTGGACTGCGGGATATTGCGCGGCAATGTTATATCCTGAGTATAATGCCCACTCAGGAAGTTAATCTGGATAATAAAATACCATTAAGAGGCTAATTTAAGGTAAAAATAGCAGGACATGATCAGATTGTCAGTTGCACGCTAATTTGACATTAGAGAGTGGATAAAGCGGAGAACACTTCAATACGAGCTTGCAATTTCGTCCGAGTAGCTCAACGGTAGAGCATCGACTACTCAGTTCGAAGACCCAGGGTTCGAATCCCGGTTGGGCCACCAACAACTGTTATAACAACTGTTCTAAATTATTAGAGTAGAAAACTATAGTTATGATTTCAATTCGAGATGAGTCGAACGAACTCGCTCACTAGTTTCAAGTGCCTCATATCAACAGCCAGGCAGTGGGTTATCTAATGCACTTAACACGCACACAAAGTAGGTACCTGCTCTATATTTTAATACGTGAATCAAGGCAAAAACTATTAACGTTTTGGTAATTAACTGATCTGGTATCACAAAATGGCCTCCTTAGTCTTTCTCTAAAAAAGCTTAAATGAGTTTGTGGTGAAATAATGTGAACATTGTAGTTTTGTCCTTTATAAGTAATATTTAAATACTTTGGTTGATTTACCATTATCATTCTTAAATTGCCCATACATCGTATAGTCATACATTGCATAATCGCTGCATTAACAAACCATCAATTTTTTAGCGAGTTTCTAAAACATAAGTAATACACACACACACACACACACACACACACACACATATATATATATATATATATATATATATATATGTGTGTGTGTGTGTGTGTGTGTGTGTGTGTGTAAGATTAAAAATAAAAGAAGAATAACACGGACGAGGGAAGCTAACAAATTAAGTGAGGAAAATAACCGAAAGGGGTTATGATCCCATCTGAACCCCGGTTACAGCATGCTGCTAGGCCGCGGAAAGCACTCCCGGAACCAGGCACTCCCATGAAGCCGACCACATGAAGAGGTCCTCCAAATGAATGGAAGTCCTCTAATATATGTACCTTTAAAAAGTGAACTTTTTTAGATAAAAAGCTAGACATATTAAAAGTATGCAGTGAATTATTTAAAATAAATGCGTGAAAAAAGAGGACCTGAATGGAAGCCCCCCTGTTTTTAAAGGGTGGGGTTGAGACCCCCCCCCCCATATATTTAATAGAAAAACTCAAAATGTTTAACTAAATCTAAACATTTTTTATAAAATTAAAAAGAATTATAAAAATATGGATGAAATCATTATGAATTACAAAACATATGTTTAATAAAAAGAGATGTATATTTTACAGTGGGGGGTGACGCACCCCCACTGAAAAATGATTAAGCTTTATCTAATTCATATACGTATTTATCATCAATCATACCTGAATACTTAAATATATATCTTCCTTTATTGATTTTATATATTGATTCATCAGAAAGTTTTCCATGTTTATTCGCAAGGTAATACTCTTTTTCTTCAGCTTCCACATCTAACTTTACGATTATTGAATCTCCATATTTAGTATTAATTTTTCTCAATGATATCAGATCATATTCCCCAGGATTTAAATCATTTAATTTAAATGTTTTGGGATAACCTCTCAGTCTATTGAACTCTTCCATTTTTTAGTAAACATTTTTATAAATATACCCTGCTAATCATAACAGAATAAGTTCTTTGAAATAACATATAAAACTCCTAATCCATTCAATTTAATATCTTCATTTTCTTCCTTTTCAATTAATACATTCAACCTTTGAAAACTTTCTAATAATAGTTTTTTTGTATGATTATATTTATCATACAATTCTTTACAAAGATAAGTCTAATAGTAAATTTCTTCAGAATTTGTAAAATTTAAAGCTCGAATATCACCTAAGCACTCATCCATTTACATAGAATTATTTTTAGAAACATTTATATAATGTCCTAAAGCTCTAGTATTCATACCATCTTCTAATATAAATATTTTATCATCTTTTGCTGATAAAGCTATCTTGTTCACATGAATTGAATACAATTCATGTTTCTTACTTCTAATTAAATTCTGTGTTCTATATTGATCTTTTTGATTTAAAAAAGTCTTTATAATCTTCAAATGATATTCTGTTTTTAACGGTACTAGCCTTAGTTCCTTTAGATTTCTTAGTCTCAAATTTTTTATGGTTTTCTTTGTCTTTTTCATTATTATTATATTCTTCAACACTCTGCTTTTCTAATATTATTAAATACATTTTACTTCTTAAACCTACAAATTCTTCCATAATCACACCGCTATTTTCATCTTTCATTTTACCTAATACTTTTTTATTACATCTAGGCATATTGTATAGATTATTGGCGGAATCTTGCCCACTTGACGACTTTTTAAAATGTTTCCAAATTAACGAAAATCTCGCCAAATAGATAAAAATGACGCTAAATCAATGAAAATGACGACTAATTGTCGAAAATTCAAAATCTTGAAAAGAATATTAGTATCTACTATAAGAAAAACCTATTTTTTTACTGTAAAAGAACATTCATTACATTATATAAGGAAAGCCATGTGTTGCCCACATCAGATTTTTCTGTTTAGACTATAGACAGATATTTCGAAATTGATTTCAGATATGCATTTTAATCTAAACAACATTATGCTTAACCAAAATGTGACAAGATTATGTCGGTTAAGCCATTCAAGCAATTTTTACAGACGGACTGAAATAGGTCATTTAATTACAGCTGAGCTGGGGTAGCTATAGGAAAACAAAGCTTTTTTCAAATATTCCTTGAACGCAGTTCTATTGTTTTAATGTAGCTTCACAGAATTAAATTGTGTTTTTCAGGAGATCTTTAACTTAGGAAATTATTTCGACTGTAAAACGGTATATTATCTTATGGTATTTTTATTAAAGCACTAGCAGCATACCCGTTCTTTGTGCCGGATATATAATATAAAGAAAATTATAATTCGCAATCATATGTAAATTCTGTTAAAATATTAAATTTATTGCTCCTAAAGAGAAGTTTAAGAATATCTGTTCTCACTATGCAAAATTATATTCATTTGTTTCTATAATTATAATGTGATTGTATAATTATGATTATGTGATTCTAAAATTATAATATGTGATTCTAATATAAGTGATTATATACTGTGATTTTATAATATTAATACATGTACTTTTGACCATATTGCGCTTATTCTGTTCAATTAATCCGTTGGATTTAAGAAGATCGTAAGAAGATCGTACCAGAAGATCGTAAGATATAATTTATTTTTATAAAAAAAACTTCTCTTCCGAGCTTATACACAAAGCGCTTTCTTTGAAAAAAAAAACACTTTTGGTTAGATTACTTATTTAACTATGTCCATGCTTTTAATTCACTTTTTCATATTTTGATATTTTTTTTTTAAACTGTGCAGTAAAGAAATGTCCCCATTGTTTAAATCCATTCTTTCTGTTTTCATTTCATCGTTTACATTTATATGAATGGGTTCCTCAGTCATTTCTTTGAACCACAGTTTGCTTCAGATATTTCTTATTAAAAGCTCCTGAAAATTGCATTCATACCATTTTCAAAAATAAAAGAATAAAAGCAATAAAAGTTTTCCTACGAAAGAAGACACTGAAAAATGCTTATATATATATATATATATATATATATATATATATATATATATATATATATATATATATATATATATATATATATATATATATATATATTTCTGACGATTTGTAAAACTTCGAACTTGACATTTTTAGCAAATTGGCTCCCGAGAAATTTGTCAAAATCCAATATAAAAGACTACGTATTCTCAAATGTATGTAATAAATGCTTTTCGTTCCTACTTATTTTAACGACAAAAATGAATAAGACTAACCGGACCAATATTGGTTTAACCGTTATCGAGATATTATTGTTTTTAATGTTTTTGCCACGTCACTTTCAAAAATAAGCCAAGTCTCCAAATGAAAACAAAAATTGAAATGGAACTACAAATTCAGTGTAATTTGCACATTTATTGTCTGTGTCGTCTTGAGAAAATAAACCCAATTTAATTAATCATAAAAGAAAAAAAACTAGAAAATTAAATTAAATTTGCGAGCAAAATCATGTGCTGCGCATATCAGATTTGTAATATTGTTTTATATGTAGAGCATGCTAGAGTAATGTTGTTATACATTTTATACACTATTAAATCAAAATTATTAAGAAACAAGAAATACTAATTGGCAATTATTCTATTACAACAAGCGTGTCGGTTCAAAAGCATTTATAATCAATAGGGTTCCAGTATTCACTCATTGGAATAAACGTAAAAAAATGTATTTCCATATAATCTATTCATTAGTAAAATATCCTGTACACAGACACATGTAAATAAATACACTGTAAAGTAGATGACATAACCAAGAATCAAACCACGTATCTTCGCAATGTCCAGCTAATGCTCCAGCATTGAGCAATTGGGACGGAATTTCAAACTCTTATTGTCGAAATGGACACTGCATTCTACACCTTGTAATGTCAAATTGACACACAACTGAAAATCTGACTGGCAGTACATTGCTGTTTTTACCTAATGTTAGCAACTTAGCGATTTATTTTACCGGGTGATTCAAAAGTTCGGAGCAAACGTAAAACGTTAAAAAAAATATGTATGTGTCTGAGATACATGCGGTTTGCAGATCAATATTCACCGTGGTGGGGAACTATATCACATCGTCAACATATGTTGACGATGTGATATTAGGGGGTTATGCAAACACCCCTGACATAGATTTTGCATTCTACCCAAAAGAATTAGACTTAATTGAAATCCCGATCAATGAGGATGGATCGACAGACTTCCTGGATTTGCCAATAAGAAAATACCAACAGTATGGAATTTATACAACCATACACGACAAGAGAAATTCATACAATATCAAAATTAATAATATTATTGATTGGAATTCAAACCTCACTAAAAATATTTTCAGAAATATTATTATCGGATACTTCAGAAGAAACAGAAACTACAGTACTTTAAAAAAAGACTGCATTTATGAATGTAATAAAATAATAAATGATGCATTGAAAAGAAATTACCCTAGATTTTTTACAACATTATTACTATTCCTTTTTCAAAGAAAGAAATTGTGCTTTGTTTGAATCTAAATGAGCATTCTTAATCATATATATATTCATATCTGCGATCCTATCATCATGAAGTCTTTTCGCGCATGTGCGACTTTTCCTTATAAAATGTTGTGTTTTCATGTTGGATTGTAGGGTGTATCTCTTCCTTGCTTGGTTCCATCTTTGCTTTTGTGTCCGTTCGGGTACTTATGTCTTTGCACATGTGGGAGATTGACCATTGAGTTACATTGGTGCCGTGAGCGTTGCCTGGGTCGTAAAAGCTGCTTTAAGCGGGAAAGGGGTGTCGCAATCCACCCTTGCCATTCTATGCAAATCATATGGTCACTCCTGTTCTCGCTTATTTTTTCTTCTTGTTTATATCCTTATATATATATATCCTTATATATATATATCCTTATAATTATATCCTTATATATATATATGTATTTTCATGAACACCTGTAATTGCGGCTTTTCTGATAATTTGCCAAAATATCAACTAATTAGCTTAAAAATGAACAAATGTCGCAGAATGTTTTACGGTGTACTTCCAACAATTGGTTGCGTGCTCTCACGAGAGACAATTCCAGTATGATCAGCAATTTTGGTTTGGCGGCGAGTGGTCATCTGGGAACTTAGTGATCCTTGACAGATTTTATGGAAAGTCTCTTGAGCAGTCTAAGGATGCTGTCAATCCTGTCTCAGAGCTTACGGAAATCATGTGCATCGTAAGCGAAGCTGAAAGTTTAATTGTAGATTTGGACAGCATCGATGGAAGTATATCACCACCACCAGTAGATTCACCTATGGAAAAATTTCACAAGTTAAGAGCTAAAATTGTCAGGTTAGAAGCGACACTTAAGAAGTAACGGATGAAAATTCATGCTGCCAAGCCAGGTGACCCCCTCCCCGTATTATCCTAGTGGGATTCCGATTTCTCAACGCCTTGCTTTCTGGCTCGTCAGCCACTGCCTCAGATGTGACTGTTACTGATAGAAGTACCTGACCCCAAAAGAGTAATAAACACCTTCTCTCTAATGAATAAAACCTCGAAAGGAAAAAAAAAACTCTTAAGACTGCACGCAGTATTGTGAATGCGAGATATTTAGGGTGTATCAAAATGTTTATAAAGAACCTATCAAACGAACTTATTTAGGATGTAGGTATTAAAATGAGCTAAACTGAGTATTTCAACCGCGCAGTGAGCAAAAGGTGTTTTCAGGGCGTAACACACAGTCCTCCTAAGCCATAGCATTCCAAGTGTCGAAAGCCCAGGCCAGCCGACTTGTCCAAAGACATAGAGCAGCAAGGTGGATGGCCGGGTGCATTCCAAGTGTGTCAAGGCTTATTACATAACCTAACAGATGTTGAAGGTGTGATTATGTGCTTATTTAGGACAAATATCAATGATTTAAATCCCAGGCAACGGAAGGTACAGTTCCTAGTTATTAAAATAGTCTTTCTATCACCATTAGATGGAACTATTTTTATAAAATAAAACCGCTTTAGAGTTAGGAAGCTTAAATCATGAAAATTATGAATAGCCCCTTTCAAAATCAGCGATCCATTTATATTATTCGAAATAGTAATATTTCTGTCCAATATAATGAACCTCCAACGAACTCATAGAGCGAATAGCGAAAACACATATAATTTGTCCAAATATTTCAAACCCACTGTAATTTAAGGAAAAGACCAAGTCACGGCGAATTACTCTCAGAAACTCCGATATGTAGATTTAATCTTTCCTTCTTTGTTAAGGCAACTGCTACGACCCGGAATCTTCAATCTATTTCCTTCATTCCAAGTCTCTCTTAATTATCGATTTCCGATAAATCTATCGTAAACAGAATAGCGTCGTCATTTTTTGTCATTGATTCTTGAAATTTGATTAAAAATTTAAGCCTGGTTTCACCGAATGTAAGTTTCCATGAAATTGGATTCGTAGAATTTGGATACGCAAAGAAAGAAATAATCTTATAAACTTTTTTTTTCCAAATTCAGGTCATGTCTGTGTATTGTCCATTCTTTTCGTATTGAGTTATTATTTTTTTTATTAATTTGTTTATTATATATGGTATAGTTAAGTATCGTAATGAAGTCAAAAATTCCGAATTCTGATTTTAATGGATCTACAGTAAAGATATACCAACTTTTTACTCGCCAGTCAAAATTTGCATACATGATAATGTCAACATAATATCCGAAAGAGCTTTGGCTTTGTGATTGTAAACATAATTTGGCGATTTTAATAAATGACTTTTTAACCACTTATTTGGTTGTCTTTAAGTTTAGAATTTATTGGTGGACGTATTTACCATTATGTTTATATACATATTTTCATTGTTTTTATTTTAGCACAGTTATATGATTTCGCAGTACACTAATGTGCCACGGCACAAACTTTGAGAATCGCTGACATGCAGAGTATCCATGCATGAGTATCAATTTTTCTCTCAATAATAACTATGTAAATTAGAATTCATTATTTTTTTATTTTAATAAAATCATTTTTATTTATTACATCGATTGTTTATATAGAAACGGAATTTACTACAATCCAGTCATCTGTAAGACCCTCTCTGGATATCCCCAAACCGCCCATACAGATCTCACTGTTCATTTTACGAATCAGTGTTTAATTTCTGTTTATGTCAAGATTTTGAATGGGATTAACTGCATAAGGATCAAAGGTAAATGAAACAAAATGTGGGCAAAGTAGTGGGTTTGGATGCAGAAGAAAAACGGATTTAGTCCAACCAAATAGTAAAACCTGATTTTCTGATTAAATTGCTGTACAATATATAAATGATTTTATATGTTATGAGCTTATAACAAATCACAAGAATACATAAAATACATAAATTCCAAATATGTGATAATTTGAACTTTAATAACACTGCTATATCGTTCTTTTATGTGAGTATAAAACTGATAAAAAACTAAATGTATCGTTACGTGTAAGAAAATTTGCGTGCTACCAATATTATTACTAATTGCACATCAAATATTTTTTATCAAAATAAATCTAAGTTCACTTTAATTATTACACTTATTTTTTTGGAATATTTATTTATTATTAATATTTATAATCTGCAAGTGCGTTAAATATTTTAAGACCTTATTATTCTGAAGCAATAATTAAATGTTTTGCAAAAACTGAAAATGAATTTGAAATGATTTTTTTATCCAGAAGTTACTCTGCATTGGCTTTTGTAAAATCAATTGTAACACTAGCAAACAATATGAAAAAAGGCAAGTTTTCTTTTTTGACACCAATTATTTTAAATTTATGGAAAATTCCAATCGCAATTTAAGTACTTTTCGAAGTAACATTAAAAATTAAAATCTACTATGAAAAGTCTTCACTTCGGGACAGTCGTGTTTCAGTATTATATGTATACATGGATATATGTATGAAGGTATTGTGAGGATTCTATTATTTATTAATTTCTATTTCTATAACAACTATTGACTGTATTAGTAGTGTATAATATGAAATTTAATATAGTGTTATTTGAACGAGTAATGTGCTTAACTAAGAAGCAATGTAAATTTTTCAAAACGTTAATATTTCAGTGTGTATATAAAATATTCAAATATTTCAATTTAGTGTATTTAAAATGTGTATTTCAATGAATAAATGTAAATTGCTAAACTGAATAACGCAAATTTGCCGATACGAACAACTGGAAGAAAAAAGGATTTGCCCCAGTTGTTCCTAGAATGTTTTGGCTAACAAAGATTTGTGTGGATGAAAATTTTTAGCCGGGTCCTTTAAAAGGACACGCATCAAAAAAAAATTATACTGGTCAGGTTGAGTGTGAGGCGTCCATTATTTATTATCAGTTTATTCTAATTCTGATCTTTCCTAATTTTAATTTATGCCCTAAACTTCTCAACTTTCATTACGAAGAATCTATAAGAAGGGCATTCGTTAGAATTACGTCTCTGGTATTTTGCCGATTTCGCGCATGTGTGTGTTCAGATTATCCATCGATAGTATAGTTTACAATTTGAGTATATCTAGTGTGTCGTAGTTTGATCATCTTAGGTTCAGATTGAAGGTCAGTTTAGTAATAAGTTAGGTTTGAATTTCATTGTAGATTAGTATGTCTCGGGTAGAATTTTTAATGCTGTCGTTGTAAATAATTTGTTTATGGATTTGTAATATATATATGTGTATATATATGTGTATATATATGTGTGTGTGTTTTGAGTTAATAGCGAAGCTAGGTGTAAATAAACTTATTTATTTGTTAAATGCCGTGATTTCTTCATCGAAAACTATCCACTAGGTTATTGGAAGTTTAATTTAGCTTGAAGTAAATTGTAATGGTTCATACAAGAGTAACGATCTTGGGTTGAAGTAGAATAGTACATAACAATATATGTACTGTATATGTAATATGATTATAAACTTAAAATACAATACTTAAAACGCGATTTAATATTGTTATATACAGTAACAAACAATGTAAAATTTTTCGACCATATTTTGGAATAAGAAAATAAGCAGTATATTAGTAATGTGTGTAACATGTTTTTTTAACTAAGAAATTTATTCTAGCAAGTAACATACATGAATAATTCTGTTTTTAGAATTTAAAAAGATGGCCTATTATTCAACATATCAGTTTTATCAAATTTTCAGTAGAAATATATTTTACAATGCTTCTTCTGGGGCATTTCTTGTTGATAACTGTTATTTTATTTTTGTTGAGAGCATTTCAAAATGTAATCAGACAAGCTTGCCTTGTGAATTTTGTATGACAAGCGAAAACAAAGGAAAAAAATACATTCCGAACTCTACTGTAAATTAGAATAAAGAAACATGAAATAATAGGAATGATTTATTTGCAATGTAAATGTTTTTATTTATATTAAAAAAGTAAACCTTCTAGGAAAGAAAATACATGAATAAACTTACTTGCTTCTATATTATTCTAAATATATGACACAATATTCATGAAACCATTTTTTATTTCTTTTTCTGAAGCAATATCTTTCTCGATGTCATATTTTTTTTCTAATGTATTTGTTTTTGAAAACTATTATTCCATCTTTAATGAGGGAGCTTTAAAAAGGATCATACAAGCTTACGATGGAGTTTTAGTATGACAAATGGCAAAAATATAAATTCCTTTAAAATTATGATCTTAATATGAGTATTAAAGCAATCAATCAGATGATACGATAGATATATTAGTCATAGATAAAATGTTTTTATATTTTTAAAAGTGTACATTCTAGTAAATGGAAACATGAACAAACGTCACTCTAATTTTTTTAAATTTAAGTATTTGTCAAGTGCTCAGCAAAAAATATTATATAGTACTGATTTTTTTTCTGAGCTGTTTTTGTTCGAAAACCCTGTTGTTATATTTTTCATCAGTGAGCTTGCAAAATGGTTATACAAGTTTACCACGGAGTGTTAGAGTGAGAAGTGAAAACGCAGATGAAATTGGCTTTATATTTGTCGTCAAATTTCGGAGTAAAATGGCAGGCTAAAGAATATTGCTACTTCTGATTCTCATTCAATTTCCGGTACTAAACATTTCATTTACCTTGAAGCGTCTATATCACAAGATTATATATAGATAGAGCTTATATGATAACTCGCAAAGTTTCAGGACAAAATTTTGAAGGATATAAGATAGTTGACTATGACATTTTCATTCTGGTTTCTTGTCGGTTTAAAAATGTCTTTAGATTAAGCTTTAAATGTCTATAGATTAAGCTTTAAATTTCGAAGAAGTTCTGAAGTACTTCCTGTTCAGAAATTTGCATTTTCTTTGACACATTTATTTTTCAAGATCTATTATAGATATAGATCATGACTGTTAGGGATGGAACATCAAATTCCAAAGATAAATGGGTGGGTTGGTCACTACGGGTTTCTACTTACGATTATTTTTACACTACTGGTTAAAAGAATCTTGAGGCATCTATTTTTCAGAATTCACTATGGATATAAGACCTTAGATGCCGACTGATATGAATTTAGCATTTATTTTCAGAGGAAGTTGGGGGTTCAGTAATGCTTTCTACTTTCGTTACTTTTACATTGGCTCAAAAATTTACCTAAAATGGACATTTCTAAAAATGTCAATAGATATAATTTATAATATGACAGATATAGACTCAACATCAAATTCTGGAGGAGAAAAGGGGGATCACTATGGATTTCCCATTTTCAGATCTGAAGATGTCATTTTCGGTTTTTTATACCTGAACTAAATAAGTGTTCAAAAGGGAATACTAAATTTTAATGTTACTAGTGTACGCACCATTTTCCGCCACATGAATGTTCATTTATATTTTTTGTTACCATTCAGTTTTTATAAACTATATAATTTTATTGGGTAAAACATTTACTTCCTACGTCAGCAATCAGTCTATATTTATCAGATCAAAAACTGTCACCCACTTCTCCCAACTCGAACTCTCTCATTATGGGATTCTCTTTAGAAACTCAAACCTTGTGAAACTTGATTCGAAAAGGAAGGAAGAAGTATTTCTGTAAGGCGCTTATTAGTGTCGCACGCTTCCGAGCGTTCGATCAAAGTTTATCATTGAATGATATGATGCGATAGTAAATATATGTTTTTTAATAACATGCATAAACATAGATGGTATAAAGCAAAAATAGTGTATAAGGTGAAAATTTGCAAAACAGAAAGAAAAAATTGGAATTAGGTCTTTCTGGCTCTCAATATTTTTTTTAAAGGAGTAAATTGAAAAAAGTGGAAAACATTTCCGAAATCATGTACATTATCAAGGGCCATATCTGGTTCGAATATATATATATATATATATATATATATATATATATATATATATATATAAATATATATATATATATATATATATATATATATATATAAATATATATATATATATATATATATATATATATATATATATATAAATAAAAATTAAATGATTTTAATCGAAAATTATGCATAAACTACTGTATGTACAAAAAAACCCATCTCTAGCATATCTGTTACAAATGAGTAACTATAAGCCAAGTCTAAGGATAAAGATAGAAGGTTACATATCACTACATTGGAAAGGGGGATGAGAAGAATATTAGGATTCAAAAATCACAATTAAAAGTATATAAAAGTAAATAAAAATAAAACTCTGCAAAAATGAGAATAGGCAATAATAATCAGCTCAAGACAAGAGATCAAGAATAGAGAACAATCAATCGAAACCACACAAAAAATTACGGTCAGTTCGAAATTGCATTCTCATCAGGACAGCCATACAATTCGAATTAAAACCGATAGAATAGCCAGTTTCTGACAATGGCGATAGTATTTAACTATAGACACCATTGGAACTGTCTACTGGCTAGTGGAATTAGAAAAATAAATCAATTGAATTATACAATGCTGAAAAACAATACCTCCACCAACTGTAATGTGAAATCATAGCACCACGTGTAAGATAAACTAGTAACTGAGCATTTCACCTCACTTCGTCAATGCGAGTGGGCGAGCATTTCACCTCACTTCGTCAATGCGAGTGGGAATGAATACAATTGAACGATACATAATAAGTATGGAGACTTTCGAAAATAGTAAACAGTATAGGACTCAGGACAAGTGGAAAATAGACATTCTAAAATAGTAAACAGTATTAGACTCAGGCCAAGTGGTAAGTAAGGTGATAAGAATGGGTGAATTTTCAAAAATGAGTTAACCAATCAAAGATAAATAATGCATGTGTAAAATTATTACGTGGTATATTTGAAATTATTAATAATATTATTTACAAATACTTCCGGATATAGGTAGTTTTGACAAATGCGTTTAAGTTTATTGATGTGGAGAAAGTGAAACTGAGGATCAGAAAGTCGATGTATTCGAAATAGCTGGTTTAAAATGATGTTTCTAAACAATTGAATAGAATTACAAGATTGATATGATAGCAGCTTTATGATAGTGAAGTTGTAAGAATCTTTTTTATCATATAGATTGGTGATTACATGATTATTGAGGGTATCTAAATTGAGGTCTAAAAAATTAACAGTTTGACTAACGCAAGGCTCATTAGGAATTAATTCTAGGTTAGACGGGTAAAAATCAATATTAATGGGATAGGAATCATCAATGATAATACAAATTAAGTCGTCAACATATCTATATATAATATATGAATTAGAGTTAAAATGACATTCATAATAATAAAGATATAAGTTAGCGAGTATACTACTACTACAGCCACCTTGTGGTACACCAGATGTTTGTAAATAAATGTTATCACCTTGGATAATATAATTGTTGTATAACACAAAGTGCAAGAGCATAGGAAAATTTTTGATATTAAAAGCATCATGATTGGAAGATATATAGTCATGATAAAGAGAGATAATAACTTTATGTAAATCTTTAATGACAATATTATTAAATAGGTCTTTAAAATCAAAGATTTGGAAACCAAGAATTTGTGGTAACTTGCTAAGGTGATTAACTAAATCAAACCTATTGTTCAAAATGAAATATCCTGAATTCCTGAATTTAAGAGATTCATTAATTCGATTTAAACAGTTAAGCAAGTACTTACTAGCTGTAGTGGTAAAGGTATTATGTCCACAAGTGACTGTTCTAAAACTGAGAGGTGATTTGTGGACTTTAGGAACCAAAGTAACATAAGGAAATTTAAAAAACTTACAATTAATATTTAATTGTGTATATAATTTTAGCATTTTAGTTTTGATTTGGATAGACTGATTATTAATGGGTTTAAAAATTTGATTATCTTTTAAGTAATTCTGTAACAGAGAAACATAATATTTTTTACAAATGATGGCATAATTATTAGAAGCTTTATCTACATAAGTTATGACAAAATGTTGTTGTAGTTTTTTGATAGCAGATAGGAGTTGTTTATAAGGATACCTAGGCTTCGTTAATTTAGTGTTTATAATAACATTTTTAAGTAGATGTAAGGTCGTATACTTCCATAGATTGAATGCTTCAATAGGAATAGAATGGGAACAAGCAAGTTGATATATGAATTTATCAAAATCAAATGATAGAGACAGAAGAAGTTGTTTAGGGTGATGGCAGAATGGAATGCGAAATTTAGACCCTTTATTCATAATATCCCTGAGTATATCATCCTGAACTATACTGAGATCCCCAGTAATAATGTGACCATGAGTGGAGTTGAAAAAAGGGGCAAGATTTTGATTGCTGCATACACATGATGTAAGATCATCGGAGTTTAATGTCCTAGAAACTTCATTGTAATTGTAAATAGTTCTACCAATTGGTAAATTATATTTGAAGGATTTTTGTATTTTGATTTCTTTTACGGGTAACAAGTGCTGATGTTTTGCAAATAAATTATTGAAGTTAAGAGAATTGAGAATAGGGTGTTTAAAAGAAATTACACAGTAAGCTATTTTAGTATGTGGATTTGGTGAATGGAGAAGGTGGTAATTTAAGAAATTTGTACGTGAAAAAGCAAATCATAAAATAAATGTTTAAAATGCTCATGAGTTAATTTTAATTTGAAAAAATTAGTGTAAACAATACTTAATTTGCTTTTTCTGACTTTATATAACCATGTTCTAACAGGTAGAAAATTGAAAGTTTGAGAATAATTATATTGTAATTTCA
Source organism: Amaurobius ferox (assembly GCA_951213105.1). Lineage (NCBI taxonomy): Eukaryota > Metazoa > Arthropoda > Arachnida > Araneae > Amaurobiidae > Amaurobius > Amaurobius ferox. Next base: position 103,495,039 of record OX578147.1, read on the forward strand.
AAATGTTTGCTTTGTAATCAATAGTTTTACTTAAGTTACTTTTTCCTTTGCCACGCTTATATCGCTTTTTACTAGGAGATGATGACTTTGAATAATGAAAAAGATGTTTATATACTGAAGATTTATGAGAATTGTATTCAAAACTATTGTTAACAACATTATTATTATTATAAATTTGATTTAAGCCATAGGGGAAGAGAGTTTTATATTTTTTAATGTAATACTTTTCAAATACTAATCTATCCGTGAGTGAAATTTTAATATCTAAAATATGAAGGGATACATTTTTAAATCCGTGTGTAGCAAAGTGCTGATATTCAAATTGATTTTTGGTAGGGAGTTCATTAAAGACTTTATGGTCAAATTTTTTAATATGATCCCTGTGGACATTCATTCTCAGATGTAAAGGGTTGCTGGTTTGGCCAATATAGGATAAGTTACAAATAGTACAATTAAGTTTGTATATGCAATTAAAAACTTTGCAGAATTTTTGTGAAGTGGAATTATTATTAATTTGTAATGGGTCAGCATAAGGACAAGTTTTGCACCTAAGATTGTTGCATCTATTGAAGGAATATGATTTAGATAGAGAGAAGGTATGGTATTCTTCCAAATCGTCTATAACGCTTAATTGGTCAATGTTTGTCGATCTATAATTATCCCAATTCATAATAATAATAGACCGGACACTAGGTAATGAAGAAAATTTACATCACGAACTCTAATATATATATATATATATATATATATATATATATATATATATATATATATATATATATATATATATATATATATATATATACAGTATTGGCTCAAAAGCTTCGATGCTTCTAAAAGTTTCGGGAAATATTATTATATTTTAATTAATAACATTAGTGTTGCTTTTCAGTTATTCCTTATTATTTCAAAACACGCTCAATGCAAAATTTTCATTTTTTCACCTGTATACTATGTATTCATATCGACTAATCAAACTTGTTAAGAAACAGAAAATACACAAACATATACCTATATCTACATCGTGCTGGTTTGTAGTAATGTTTTGTATTGCGAATTAAATAATTGTATATTTAATTCTTTATTGTATACTAGATATTGTATATTTAATGCTCTATTGTATACTAGAGTTTAACTGGCGTATTGAGTTTTGTAATGTGTATTGAAGAAGTTAAAATTTCTCCTTTTTTAAACTACATTTAATTAAATTTTAAGTTATTGGTGCTTAGGTTTGTTTCGTATACAATTATATGGCATAATTAATAGTGTAGTACATGATATGTTAATATGTACAAAAATATAACAATAAGTTATGTTGTATATCGTTTGTACAAAGTATAAATATGGTGTGTATAAAATGTCTAAAATCTGATATATAATGTGTAGAAAACAAAATGTACATAAAAGTGTATAAAAACAAAAATCGTTAAAAAACATAATCATACTCTGCTTATATGCAACAATATGTTGTATTGTTTTGTAATTTATGCTATAATGAGTTTATATCGATTTTTTACCTTTGCATAGTATATCAAAACATTATTGTTTTTTTCGTATTTTTAACTACTTTGAAATATTTCAAGCAGCTTATTTCTATGTTCATTACGTATATCAGTTATACGGCATATGTGGAGCAGTATATGGTATATGAAAAATGTCTACAAGAATATAATAATCTGTATAAATGCCATGTTCATAAATAGCATATAAAACTTTTTTGAAGACACATTTTGTACTGTAACCTAATCTTAATAACACTGGAGTTAATTAAATATATTTCCCTATTTGCAAGTACTTTAAATGACATTTTATTAAGTTTATTACATATATCACTAATATAGAATAATTGATGATGTATGCTTGAATCAATTCCCCATATCTTTCGCTATCTTGTATGATGATAAGAATCTGCTTGGAATTCCAAACTTTCGATTCTCAATACCAAATGTTCGAACAGTCCGCTCACTCATTACTGTCTCATGTCTTTAAAGATCTGATGACACCAGAACTCGGAATGATTACAATGATAAACAGATTCCAAAATAGTTATACATACCATTCGTTATAAATAATATTCCATATAGAGTAGCTAATTAAATAGAATACCGGATACAGAAATATACAATTTACTGTTTATGCTTTCTTAAAGTTTAAATCACCAGCTTTTAATATGTTAAAAATCTAAATAAGATAATGATAAATGGAATAATACTAACTGCTCAAATATGCCTCGCTTTCATCGTTTGAGTTATCTTAATGTGTACGGTAACATTTTAGATGATTAGAACCTACTTTTGAATGGAATTCAATGGGAAGTGACAATCACAGGGACCATAACAGCTTTCTCTAATCTTATAACCTCTCAGATAGAATTTCCGCCCTGCTGATATAACATTCCAATACACCATGTATATACGGAGATATATTTAAGCGGTGTCGTGGATTGAAACCAATGCTAGAGTGTGTGATCTTCTTGCCTTGACCACTTGTATACCTATGTCTTACTCTGTGTAAGAAAAATCAATATTTTATACAATATCATATGAAGGTCGAATAGGGTGTATCAACCGATTACAAAGATAAAAAAAATCTGATGTGGGCAACACATGACTTTCCTTATATAATGCAATGAATTTACTACTTTTACAGTTAAAAAATATTATTCCAATAGTAGATACTTATATTCTTTCCAAGAGATTGAATTTTCTTCAATTAATTGTCATTTTGATTGATTTAGCGTCATTTTTATCCATTCGGCGAGATTTTTGTTAATTTGGGAACAATTAAAAAGTCGCCAAGTTGGTGACACTTCGCCAAATTTGTCGCCAAAATTTCGCCAAACGTTATGGACGAAGAAATAAGTTATTCTTACAGCAGATAAATAACTATTGGCGTTCAAATAAAAAAGTATTACTCAAAGTATCTTTTTTCATGAATGGAGCGAGCTAGATCCACCAGAATGATGTCACCCAATTTATCGCATAGTGTTACACATGAAAAGTGAACATGCTTCTCAATAGGTAATATTTTTTTTTATTTTATGACTTTTTGATAATTTTTTTGAAAAATGTGCAATATCTCGAGAACGGTTCACGTTAGCGTTCCAAAATTTATGCCAATCGTTTTCTAATGAAAAATTACATAAGAAATGTCTATTTCGTAACTTTATTAGCGGTTTTGATTTTTTGACGAATTTTTCAAAATTTCACTCAAAAATTTAGAGGGGTTCTGAACATTCGATTGCGTATAAAAACAATAGGCTTCCAGTGTTTACGGATTGTGATTTTTGTACCAAATTTCGTTTGAATCGGTCCAATCGTTCGTCAGTTATCGTCTCCAAAGTCTCACTGACACACACACACACACACACACACACACACACACACACACACACACAGACATCACTTCAAAAATGTTTGATTCGTGATCAGGAATGCTTGAAACGTGCTCTCCCGTCGAAAACTCGAATTCGAATTTTCGACCCCGTCACAATACTTTCCTTATACATTATGTATATAAGGAAAGTAAAAATAGCATTATTTGCTGCAATGAAGAAAATAAATCACGAGTATCAACAAAGGCAAGAATGGGTATGTAAAAATAGCTGTTTCCTCGTGACCCAGGAAAATAATTGTTGCCAGACAAAAATTTGATAAAATGAAAAAAAAATAAAAATCAAACATCAATAATAGGAGAGTAGTTTTGTCCCCAAACGGTGTCTAACTATTTTTCAGACAAAGTGTAAAATGATTCATCCATCAAAGACTAGATTTACCATATGGTAAGACGGAATTATACTGTGTTTGTGCTGTGAAAATACATATTTTTCGACACAGCGGTACCCTATCATCGCTCTATGTAACAGTAGAAAATGAATAAATTGGTAGAAACGTAAATGCTTGGCGTACACATTGGCGAATACATTGGCGTACTGAGTGAGTTGCCCCACTTGCATGTAACATTACATAGCGTGAGTATCGAAGAATTAAATGTATCAAGCTATACATTGTATTACATTAACATTCATCCGGCTCCAGGATATGTCTTTAATCAGTCACACCATTTTTGTTAATATGTTAAGTGTATTTTAATAAAATCATCAACGTATGCCGTCACAAATTATTAAAAGTTCTCTGAACTTCTCTGAAATTGTTCCTATATATGATTGTTAAAATATATTCGGTAATACGTACCATATGTAATGCATTTTAATGAAGCCTACCTCCCAGATATTGATGATAGTCTTCGGCCCAAATTCATCTGCACCCAGTTAGTTGCAGAACTTTTTCCTTCATCATAGCTTCTTCCACTTAAGTTCCTTGTCCCAGTTTCTCTTTCGGATATCATTACCTTGGGATTGATTGTGTCTCGTATTCATACGGGGGTGCAAGATTTAAGTACAGGGTAGAGGTTTGAAAGGTACTGGGGATAATTTCAGCAGATCAAAGGAATATGAACTATTTTATTATTTTCAAGATTTTTATAAAATAATTGTAACTCAGTCTGTATGTTACTATGCTTAATACAAGATGCTATTTTTAACCATCCTTTCTCTAAATGCACGTATTATAATTTTAAAAAATATGATGTATGCAGCACATGAATATACTTATATAATGCAATGAATTTACTTCTTTTACAGCTAAAAAAATGTTATTCTTATAGTAGATACTTATATTCTTTCCAAGATAATGGATATTCTTCAACTAGTCGTCATTTTTATCCATTTGGCGAGATTTTCATAAATTAGGCAACATTTGAAAAAGTCGTCGAGTTGGCGGCATTCTGCCAAATTCGTCCCCAAAATCTGGCCAAGGGTTATGGACGGAGAAATAAGTTGTTTTTACCGCATATAAATGACTATTGGCTTTAAAATACAAAAGTGTTACTCAAGGTATCTTTTCTTGTGAATGGACGAGTTAGATCCACGAGAACATCACCAAACTTATCGCATGATATTGCATATAAAAAGTGATCATGTTTGTTAGGATTTATTTTTTTTTTATTTTACTGCATTTTTTAATAAATTTATTTGAAAAATGGGCAATATTTCGAGAACGGTTAACGCTATCGTCCTACAGTTTGTGTCAAAAATTTTCTAAGACAAAAGTATATAAGAAATATCTATTTGCGTAACTTTATTAAAGGTTTTGATTTTTTGATGATATTCTCAAAATTTCACTCGAAAATTTAGAAAAGTTCTGAACATTTGATTGTGTTTAAAAGCAATAAGCTTCCACTATTCACGGATTGTGATATTTCTACCAAATTTTATTCAAATTCCTACATTCGTGAGATATCGTCTCCACAGACTCACTGACACACACACACACACACACACATGCACACACACAAACACACACACACACACACACACACACACACACACAAACACACACACACACACATACACATCACCTCAAAACTGTTTGATTCGTGATCAGGGATGCTTGAAACGTGCTCTCCCGTCGAAAACTCGAAATTGAATTTTCGACCCCGTCACACTACTTTCCTTATACATTATGTATATAAGAAAAGTAATAATCCTAATATGTTGTTACATGTGGCTTTATTGGAAATCAATATATTGAATAACTTTCATCTCACTAAGATATAGAGGTAGAGATACAAAACAGAGGAGACTAACTGAAAACAAAACAATAATATTACAGATCAAACAACCACAAATACCAACAAGAAGAAGTCAAAAGAGGGGTCGTGACTTCTGGGACAGTTCATACAAGTTCTAGCTTCCAGCAGTTCTAATTCCAGTTCTAGCAATGCAGTGTGCAAACATCACCCTGCTGCTAAGAAAATTTAAATAATCTTAATATAATTGTAATCTGTAAATGTATATATAGTAAATATTATAGTAAATCACTGCAGCAGTATGTTAATAAAATCGTCATATTTGATCAAAGTTCTCTGAGCCTTATTCTCGGAAAATCTTTCCGATATATACTTGTAACGTCATGTTCGGCAGTACAGTTCATAATTCATTTTAACGAAGTCTACCTCTCAGACACTAATGACGGTCTCCGGTCCAAATTTATCTGCACCCTGTTAGTTACAGAACTTTTTTTCTTTCACCATAGCTTCTTCCATGTAAGTTCCTTGCTCCGCTTTCTCTTGCGGATATCATTACCTTGGCATTGATTGGGTCTCGGATTCATTCGCGGTGCAGAAATTTAAGTACAGGGTAGAAATTTGAAAGGCGCGGGAAATTATTTTGGCGGACCAAAGGATTGTGATTGATTTCTTTTTTGTGTCAGATTTTTTAATAATGTATTGTAATGGAGGCAGTAAGTTATAAAGTTGATTCTAAAGTAAACTTTCTTTGTTCACTTAAAGTGACTTAATTTTAAATTATGTCATGCTGAACAGTTAGAATGTCAACAAGAAACATTTCTGATGTTGGACACAAAGGTTAAACATACATAACTCCTTTATTTAACTACACTACTTCTTAATTGAATAAATAAAAATAAATATGATACTTGTACATAGGATAATATGCTGGAATTACACAAAATATACTCACGTACCAGTAGCAATACTATTATAAAACAACCGTGTTTATTCGTTTAACCCAAGTGAAATTCAAGATCAAAACACAATATTACTTCCAAAACTCACGAGAATAGCGCTCTATTTTCATACAAACTCGCTGTTGCAGATCTGGAAATTAGAGGACTGTCGTAGAACTCACCAAAAATCGATGTCTAAACAACACATTTGGGACTCATTTTTAGACATGATATGATATGCCGAAAACTTTGATTCCATCCCAATTAGAATACTCATTCTTGACACGTAAGCATTCAGATTAGGCAATGAACCTGAAAATCTAATACTTTGTTAGTTTACAGTAAAATCGTAACGTAATGCAAATGAGGGAATTAATAACAAATAAGTTATTGTGACCTCGCAAAGTTATTGTAGTTAATACTAGACATGTTTCTGTTAACCATTATCACCTTAAAATATGTATAGAATGGAAAATACGTAAACGCACACTAAAGCGCTGAAATTGCGAACTAAAGAGTGAACAAAATTGACACCAAATACAAAGACAAACCGAAGTGAAATTATGTCATGCTGAACAGTTAGAATGTCAACAAGAAACATTTCTGATGTTGGACACAAAGGTTAAACATACATAACTCCTTTATTTAACTACACTACTTCTTAATTGAATAAATAAAAATAAATATGATACTTGTACATAGGATAATATGCTGGAATTACACAAAATATACTCACGTACCAGTAGCAATACTATTATAAAACAACCGTGTTTATTCGTTTAACCCAAGTGAAATTCAAGATCAAAACACAATATTACTTCCAAAACTCACGAGAATAGCGCTCTATTTTCATACAAACTCGCTGTTGCAGATCTGGAAATTAGAGGACTGTCGTAGAACTCACCAAAAATCGATGTCTAAACAACACATTTGGGACTCATTTTTAGACATGATATGATATGCTGAAAACTTTGATTCCATCCCAATTAGAATACTCATTCTTGACACGTAAGCATTCAGATTAGGCAATGAACCTGAAAATCTAATACTTTGTTAGTTTACAGTAAAATCGTAACGTAATGCAAATGAGGGAATTAATAACAAATAAGTTATTGTTATTGACCTCGCAAGTTATTGTAGTTAAGTTATTGACCGCGTAAGTTATTGACCTCGCAAAGTTATTGTAGTTAATACTAGACATGTTTCTGTTAACCATTATCACCTTAAAATATGTATAGAATGGAAAATACGTAAACGCACACTAAAGCGCTGAAATTGCGAACTAAAGAGTGAACAAAATTGACACCAAATACAAAGACAAACCGAAGTGAAACCAAATACAAAGATAAACCAAAAAGTACACACATTTTACTTACTTCAAAGCAATTAGTAATCCTGTTAGATGGCAAATTTCACCTATGCAGTAAAATAATGTTCTCTTGTTAATTAAAATTCAATGTTGTTGTGTATGGAATACAGAACTCTCATGGAACTGGTATGAGCTATTTTGGAGTTCTACTCCTATTTTTATTCCGATACGGTAATCTTTAACAGGAAACAGCATTGGGAAGTTAATCTGTATCACTATAAACCTGCACACTTGTTCAAGACTCCTAATTTGTAATCGAGATTCGAACTGACAGTTTATGTATCTTAAGATCGTGGCGATATAATATAGTTTGAAAGGCTATGTATTTCCTATGCAATTATTTTTTAAACTTCTTTGCAATAAGGTAAATCCTCGAGAAAACGTAAAGTGCATATTTCAGAAGTAAAATCCGAAAATCTTTATTTTAAAAATTTAGTTTTATTTGATTATAAATGTTATCAATTGCATGATTCAATGAACAAAAATAATTCCATTAGCAGAGACGTTTATCGTGTATTTTACAATATTTGATTTGTTTTATCTTCTAATTTACTCGCAACCAGTTATTTGATCATAAAGTTTTTCTTGTTTTGTGTTCTTGTAATTGGATCTGTATTTTTATAATATTTTTTTATAATTATCTTGTGACAGTATATACAACTGCTGCTTGATTTTATATTTAATTCACATTGATTATATTATACGCTGTTAGTGTACTAGATGTTAAGTATGCCATATTACGGGGTACACAAGTTCTTTACTAAGGGTTATTAATTTGTAGGGTACGCTTTCTTAGGAGAGGTATGGACATACTCTAGGGGAGATGTGGGTTGCCTCTTAATTCTACATTGATGTATCCATATGTTACATACAAAATACACATGCATAAAATTCCAAACCTACATATTTCGAACAAATTAGACGTCCACAATATTGTTTGAGACAAGCCTCATTCAAACAAAACCTCATCACCACAAAATGTTGATGCATTTTGGTTCTCTCACATAGATGTATACCCTGTTTCGGCAAAAAAATCTCATTCAGCTTTAATTCCCTTTGCAACAACTTATAGCTGCAAATCTGGAATATCAATTCTTGTCATCACCATAAAGAGTGAAGCTGGAAATCTGTTAGATATGATATGTTATGCTCCTAGCACTATTATTTCTCAAATAACTAGTCTTATTAACCTCAAACATCAACATAGATTTCATTAAAAATTATTTTGAATTTCCATTTTCTTCTCATGGTTTTTCGTTTCTTATGTCTGTATTGAACTACTAGAAATATTATTTTATATCAGCGGGAATCGGGAAAGGGGTGATTTATAACATTCCAAGGTCTACTTCAAAAAGAGCTTGAAATTGCGTCCCAGTAGCTCAACGGTAGAGCGCCGGATGGCCAGTTCGAAAATCCAAGTTCGATTCCCGATTGGGGCAACAAGGATTTTTACAATGGAGTCCAAAGAAATTAATCTTGTAGGTCAGTGCAAAGATGCCCTGGATCTGAATGTGATCGTAACACGATGAGCACGAATTCAGCGAACTGTGGGACATTGAGCTTTAATGTTAAATCCAGAGTATAAAGAAAACGCAGGAAGTTAATATGGATGATAAAATACCATAAGGAGGCTAACCTGAGGTAAAAATAACGTGAGATGATCAGATTGTCAGTTGGACGCTAATTTGACATTAGAGAGTGGAGAATGCGGATCCCATTTCAATAAGAACTTTCAGTGTGTGCAATTTCGTCCAAGTAGCTCAACGGTAGAGCTTCGGCTGATCAATTCGAAGATCAAGGGTTCGTATCCCTTTTGGGGCAGCAAGGTTCATTATAAGATCTGGGAGGATATAATATAGTTTAGGGGGAGGTGTGACAGCAAAATATTTTAGACCCACAGTTTTTATAAGAACCCCCAACGATGATTTCTACTCGAGATGAGTCAAACGAACTCGCTCACTGGTTTCAAGTGCCCCAAGTCAACAGCCAGACAGTGGGTTCTCTAATGCATTTAACATGCACACAAAATAGGTATCTGCTCTATATTTTAATACATGGAATGAGGCAAGAACTATTAACGTCTTTGTAATTAACTGATCTGGTATCACAATATGACCTCTTAAGTCTCTCTCATAAAAAGTTTAAATTATTTTGTGGTGAGATAATGTGAACATTGTAGTTTTCTCCTTTATAATTAATAATTAAATAATTTAGTTGACTTATCATTATCATTCTTATATTGTCCAAAAATCGTATAGCGTTACATTGCATCATTGCCGCATTAACTCACCAAAAATTCTTTGTGTGAGTTCCTGAAATATACGTATACCAATATTAACATACTGCACAATTAACTTCTACCGTTAACCTTTAAAATAAATATTATTTATTACACATGTACAATTATGATTAGCTTACATTATATATATATATATATATATATATATATATATATATATATATATATATATATATATATATATATATATATAAGTTGTAGAAACTGGGTGTGTGAGACCTAACACATATTTACCTAAAATCATTATGACCTGAATTTAATGTTAATTGGCACATACTCTTGTTGTCGTCTTGGACACTGAGACATACTAACGGTATTCTGTACATTCAGGACTCAATTTGTACACGAACGCCTCTTCGACGGTCTGTCATCGTTGACTATCACAACATTTCTCAATATATGAATAATACCTGATTACCGTCACACCATGTCTCTGTCTGCATACTGACTGCATATCTCTTAAACGTCCTCTGCTTGTTGCCACGTCGTTTCGCCTGAGAACCAAATACGCCCTCTGTATCTCATTGGTTGTCCTCAGGCGATGTAGAAACACTTCTTCATTGGATAATGTGTTAACCAATTTGCATGGTTTCAGCTTTGCTTTCAGTAGATTTTCGGAACCGACCACTTATGTAATTTTAGTGCCTTTATTTATTCATTTCATGACTTATCGGGCCCTGACAGTCGTAAGCTGGTGTCTACGAGTCTGCGCTATTGTCTTGCTTGCTAGATATCGTAAATTTTTTACATTAACATTGCTTAAATGTCTCCTAGTCTCGCAGACTTGTTTGTGAAAAATAATAATGCTATTTGTTATGCATTTTAATGTGACTACATAAAATATTATAATTTAAAAATCTAAATTGAGTAGTTAAAGACCAATGATTTACTTGTTTTCAGATGAGGTAAGTAAACTTTCTCTAAGACACATTTGGAGGGCTATTTATGATAAGCATTGCAGTATACGCAATTGATAACTGCACAGAAGTATATAATTTATCATCAATAATATATAATATCTTTTTGGCACAGAAAATATAATATCTTTGTTCTGTAAAGTATGTAAAATATTTATTAAAGAACTATGTTCTACAATTGATAAACATAAAAATATATTTTTGTATAAAGTTTATTTGTTTTTTTGTAATCCATTTTGCTTGTGCCGTTATACTTTTACATACTGTCAAGCATACATGTGCTCCGATTTAAATGTAAAACAATTAGTCATGAAATATAACGTAAAATATTGCCCTACACCACATTTCATCTATAAAATAAATACATCAATCAATTTTTATCCGCTGATATATTTTATCCGCCGTTTCGATTATACGCGGTTTTGAGTTTTGCAAAAAAAAAAAAAATCCTTAAAGAAAAATAGTGGCAAGTTAGCAAGTGGCAAGTTAGCAAGGGATAGTGACACGGTGATTCCCCTAAAATCTGACAATCCAAACTTAGAAGTATCCAAGTATCTTTAATTTGCGAATCACTTATGCTGAATTATAGTATATAACTTTCTATGATACGTATTATATTCAACAGAAAATAAGAAAATTCATTTTTAAATTGAATTATATATTCTTACACGAACTCTTGAAACCACATTCACACAGACAATCACTTATACAGTTTTTAAATTAAAAATGCTTTCAAGTACATTTGTATTTGCTCCCAAAGTACTAGCAAAGTCTTTTAATTCGATTATATTTAGATGCTGGTTATGAAATATATTATTAATTTCTGTGCAAAAAGAAAAGTAAAAAGAAATAATTAACGCAGAAATATTGCACATTAGAAAGGAAGTAAAAAAAAATCAACAACCTTTCGTTAATAACCTTCTTGATTACACTAATGGAATAAGATATAAACAGGATATTCAGATGTTTTACGGTACTACCGAATATATTTCATACTTTCATCTAAGGAATGAGTAATACTTCCGATCTGGAATGATAAATCTGTTTACTACTCCTAATGTTTTAATCTATCAACATGGTATCTATCTACATTAAATTCGCCCAAAAGGCTATCATTAATTAGCTATCATTCACTTGCATAGGGTCCATATAACAATTTCATGACGAACTCGTTTAATATCTACGGAACAACTACTGGTAGAAAATGAATCAACTACTGGTACTTATTTATTGATGCATAAAGCAAGAAATAACTCGACTGTCCAATCTGAACGACTCTTATGTGTGGTGATTTCGGCTCTTTGAAGAGAAAACTTATATAAGGCACGATAGTGCATGTAATCAAAAATGGATATCCAAACATAACGAAATGTGAAATTGAAATTTAAAGTTAAGATGAATAGAGTAAGGACGGTACTTTACACTCTCTGTTACTCCAGCCGGTGACTCAGTGGAGAGCTTGACTATTGGTCTGTCCACTCTTCATATGATAGTGCGTGAGGTTAGATATTCGAAGTTATGATGTTACACATTTGATGCTACACATGGGTGAGTTACACATTTTCAGTATGTAACCAGTTGTTTGCTACAAATCGAGTGAGTTTAGCGTGTTTTTATTTGCTTTATATTGTATGAAATTGCAATGTATTATAGTGATTTTCGATTATTGTATCATTCATAAAATATAGTAATTATGCCGAAATATAGTGCAGAATGCAAAACAGCATATTGTGAGAGGCAGTGAGCCCAAAATCTTCAAAATTTAATTTTTATATTGTGAGCAAATATGTACTTCATTATAGAATGGCATTTTCATTTATGTTTCGTTTTCAATGACATTATAATCTATATTAATGATTTCTGGTATTCATGGTATTTCTTTTAACATATCATATTGTGTGGATCATATTTTTGTTATGTATTATATTGTGGGTATTATATATTTAAAACATTGATATATTAAATTAGATAAAAAATATATATATCTTAGTAGCAATTTAGAATTGGCAGAAAATGTTGGAAATATTGGACCAATATAAAAAAGTGAACATTTTGACAGAATTGGCTCAATATTGGCTTAAAATTTTGGGAAATATTACTCCAGTATTGGCGTTTAATTGGAAATATTTCCAATGTATCACCAATATTAGCGTAATATTGTATTGGAAACATTTAGACAATATTGGAGGCTCTGTGTTACCCCATACATTGGAAATATTTCCAATGCAATGCCAAGATATACAGTATTAGTCTAATATTTGACCAATAATAAAATGCTACTAGAGTAAGTGCATTTACTACTCTCTGATTGTTATACCCTCTCTTTAAAAAGTCTATTTTACTTATATCGCTCTAAGACGCTTCATTTCTGACGCAGGTGGTAACCACGCATTTATTTTGTTTTATCTCTCATTAGCAAGGGGTAGATGATAAGTTAGCGCAAAATCCCAAAAGTATTTTAAAACACATATTTAAGACGTTTCTTGGATGTTAAAAATAATTTTTGTTTTTTTAACCAGAAAATTGAAATATAATTCTAGTACTTTTATACGTTTTATAGCCACCTTATAAACCACCGTTTGTAGGCAAGCTGAAAAACAAAGTCCAAGGGTTGTAAATAAATGAACAAGTGATAATATTATATTCGTGAGCTTTATCTTATAAAGTTTTCCGGTGTTAGTGCACCAATTGGTTTGACATAATAAAAAATCCAACATACTGAATTTCGTGGTATTTTTTTTTTATTTCTTACACTTGAGTACCGAAGTTCTTAGCACATTTGCGGAAAATATTATTAATAGATACATGTGTCGATGTCGAAGGCCCAGACCACACAGCCAAACCTAGGGCTTACGGCAATTTAATGTGTGGCCGGGAGAGGAGGTTAGCCAAAACCGTCCTCCAATCAGTCACCAAGTTTCAGTCTGCAATTATTTAAAATTCATTAAAGTCGTTACATGGTAAATATATATACAGACAGTTTTAGAGTTTTACATAAAATACAGTGGGAAGGGAGGCAAAGAAACGTAGATTTTAACAAATTTTGAATTTTGAGGTAAAAATTAAATTATTTTCTTAAAATGAAATTAAATTTATGTAAAACGTATGGCCAAAAAAAATCCGAGCAACCGCGGGAAAAGGGACAATACAGTAAAAACCAACAAAAGAAAGCAAAAAGAACATAGCTGAATAAAGGTTACAATCTGTTGAGGTAACCGGATAAAGTTAAGTGCAATATAGCACTACATGTACATGGTAAGGCTTTCAAATATATGAACAGCCGAGGAACACAGGGAAAACAGATATATACAACAGAGAAATATAAACAGGAAACAAAATATACAAAAGACGGACACCAAAATGTGTAAGTACAGAAACAATAGGAGACAAACGCCTGGAACAGGGAGGACAACATTGACCGAAGAAAATTGAAAGCAGTTGGCACCAAGCTTGCTAAGGAACCTGATTGGAGATTTCTCTCGCAATTAAAACACAGTTTTTCAACCTATTTAAAAGAATTTTATTGGTTCTGACACCAGGGAACCAAGTCGCACGAAGATTATCTGGAGGACGGGTTAAGTGAAATTTTGAGGTATGGTTGCAATTAAAGACGTAATGATCTACGTCACCATATGAATTACAAAGACAATTTGAAGAACGTTTATGTTTGAAAAAATGAAGATAGTCAAGAAAAGGACCATGACCCGTTAAAAAATAGATTAAGAATTCGTTATAAATTTGAAAATTGGGGTTGAATTTGGGTAAATAGCTTAGAATTCTGGCAGGGTCATGAGTCCGGGGGGAAATATAATCATTAAGAAGAGATTGCCAATTTTTAAGAAGGAAAGATTTACAATTATTAATCAAAAAGGAGTAGGGAAAAGGTATAAGGAGTGGGGTGCCGGAGATCGTAGCTTGTTTGGCCAGTTCATCGGCGACTTCGTTGCCCTGAATATTAGAATGGACCTTGACCCAGGATAAGTTAATTAATGATTTGTAGGGGTGAGCATTAGTTTTAATTTTAGATAGAAATTTCGTTTTATTCTTGATAGATTTAAAAGCCGAAATAGATGACTGACTGTCCGAAAAGATGTTGATTTTTAAACATGTGTGTCCAACAATATCACTTGAAGTCGCAATTGTTCTAAAAAGTGAAATTTTGTGACTAAAAATATTGTAAAATATATTTTACATTTAGATACAATATAAAATGTGATTCAATTATGGCTTAAATAAAACTGAAAATGCAGTTCATTTCAAACCAGAAAGATCAATCATGCATAAAGCATTGATTACGAAACACTTTCAAACTGAAAGGCAATTGTATTTATACATCTTTAAACTGCGATACATTCAGCGCTGATATATTTTTAATTATCACAGTACTAAAAAAAATAATTTATTATATTTGAAAACATAAAATGTCGAAAAAAATGGAACTTTATTCAAATGACGTCATCAAAATATAAATTGTCTGGATCTCTATGTAAAAGCAGTGAATATTTTATACTTACACTTTTATTCCAGACTCCAGAGTTTAATAATTTTGCGTGAATAAAATCAGCAACATTTATACAACTCATCCTGTTTTCATTCTGCAGCATAAAATCACTTGTTGTAAACAAGTGATTGTATTCTGCATCCATTAAAATTAGACTTCGCTGCAGAAATAATTAAATTTTGATGATCATGGATTGCGTTGGCACAGAATATAAATCCACAGAAAATACTCAAAATTAAAACAGTTTTAGGACGGATGCGACACTAAATATAAATTTAAAATAATTTTAAAAATCACGATTTTTACACTGAGAAAACATATGAATGCCATATTTTATTTTGAAGTGGGTAAGTGATCTCTTCATATAATAGGTGATTAATTATTATTTTAATTTTTATTTAAGGAAACTATCGAACAAGTTTTACTGAATTTCTTTTCATATATTTTATGCTATGGTTTGAATATTTCCTGCAGTTCGAAGCAGTTTGTGGTTTTTAACTTCCCTTAAAAATTTTTGAAAAATCAGGTCCCATAGGGTTCAATGTATTTAGTATTTTGAAGCGGGCTCAATCCAAAACTAATTTTGTGATATTATTCATTCACATTCCTGTATGTCCCACAGACCGTCTTATCAACAAACTAAAGTTTCATCTTGATAAAGCCATTTTTACGGCAGTTATCGTGCGAACGGACAGACAGACAGATAGACAGAATGAACAGAGTCATGAACACTTTGCAATTATGTTGTAAAGTTTTGAAAATATAAATATCCCCCTCTGAAAAAATTTCTCTGGTGTGTTTCAGCAAAAATAGTTAAATTAATAAATTTCATAAAATATATTTGAAAAATCAATAACTCCTAAAGAGCTTCTTGTTCATTCCTTCGATATACAAATGAGATATTGGTATAAAATATTCAATGCATCTTCTACTAAATGTGGAACTCAAAATTAATCATTGATATTTGAAATTACGTCAAAAATATCAATAGATTCTCGTTAACCAGCCTCTTGATTAACGTACTGACGTGAAAATTAAAGACGATATGCAAATTTTTATCTTCTAAAGATATTTCACTTTTTTATGCATGAAATTATCGATATTTCAGATGCACCTGTGGGATTTTATTTTAATATATGTCCTCTTGATCTTGATTTATTTAAACTTCAAATTTAAAAATTTTGTGATAAAGCTCATAAATAAATATCATATACTTCATTGATTTTGACGACAGTAATTATTTTTTTTAATTAAAATTATGTCAATAATGAAAGGAAATAGCTTCATCCCTACTAGAATATGTATTATTTCATTTTAATAATTTTATCAACATAAGAAATGCAACAAGCAGAACGGCTTTTCTCCAGACACATGCATTTCACAAAAATATATTACTTTTTTCATTCTTATGTATTTGTTTGATTTTCTATTGCAAATTATTGTATTGGTATTGCAAAAAAATAATTTTTATTTCATAAAGTACTGAAGTTCATGGTGATACATTAATGATATATTCTACATGTATCATTTTTACAACAAATGGACTATGTCGTCTCAGGTAAACATCAATTGGGACTACGATCTTGGAAGTAATTTTGTTAATTATATGATAAATTGTAATGATGATTACAAAAATCCAAAGATGTCGAAAAACATCCAGAAATATGCTTCATCTGTAGCTTCATCCGTCGCTTCATCTGTATAGATTATGCCTTATTTCTTTTTAATAATTCTATCAACATATAAAATGTAACAAACAGAACGGCTTTTTCCGAGGCACATGCATTTCACAAAAATATATACATTTCTTTAATTTTATGTATATGTTTGATTTTTTATTGTAAATTATAAATTATGTTATTATTATTGTAAAAACTAATTTTTATGTCATTAAATACCGAAGTTTTTAGTGATGCATTAATGATATATTCTACGTGTATCATTTTTACAACACATGGGACTATCTCGTCCCAATTAAACATCGAATGGGGCTATGAGTTTGAAGTAATTTTGTTAATTATATGATAAATTATAATGATGAATCCAAAAAACTAAAGATATCGAGAAATGTCTAGAAATATGTACAGAATATGTCGATATATTTTGGTCTTAAATCGGGATGCGAAAAAAGGAAGTCAAAATAGATGCTGTTAATATTTACAAAACGTAATACTATTTTTTTGTTTATACTATTGACAGAAATTTTCCAAATTGATTTCAGATATGCCTTTTAATTTAAAGAACATTATGCTTAAACAAAATGCGACAAGATTATGTCAGTTAAGCCTTTCAAGCAATTTGTACAGACATACTGAAATAGGTCTTTTAATTACAGCTGAGCTGGGGTAGCTATAGGAAGACAAAGTTTTTTTCAAATATTCCTTGAACGCAGTCCTATTGTTTTAATGTAGCTTCACAGAATTAGATTGTGTATTTCAAAAGATCTTTAACTTAGGAAATTATTTTTAACTGTAAAACGGTATATTATCTTATAACATTTTTATTAAAGCATTACAAACTCGAAAATATGTTATCCATAAACAGGTTTCTTATTAAGTTTAAAATATGAGTAAAAAAGTATAAATCTGTGGTGTTGTTCTAGAGTTGTAATTGATAATGCTAGAAAGACAAATGGGCAGAAACATAATTACTTTCCTTATATACATAATGTATAAGGAAAGTATTGTGACAGGGTCGAATATTCGAACTCGAGTTTTCGACGGGGTAGCACGTTTCACGCTTCCCTGAACACGAATCGAACATTTTTGAGGTGATGTCTATGTGTGTGTGTGAAAGTATATGTATGTGTGTGCGCGCGCGTGTGTGTGTGTGTGTGTGTATCACTGAGTCTGTGGAGACGATATCTCACGAACGAATAGAGCGATTTGAATAAAATTCGGTACAAAAATCACAATCTATGAATACTGAAAGCATATTGTTATAAAACTAAATCGAATGTCCAGAACCCCTCTAAATTCTCGAGTGAATTTTAAAAAAATCATCAAAATAACAAAACCTTTAAAGTTACGTAAATAGACATTTTTTATGTAATTTTTCCTTAGAAAACGAGTGACATAAACTTTAGAACACCAGCATGGACCGCTCTCGAGATATTGCACATTTTTCAAATAAATTTATCAAAAAAATCCCATAAATTAAAAAAATATTAACGGTTGAGAAACATGGTTATTTTTCATATGTAATATCATGCGATAAATTGGGTGACATCAATGTCATGGATCTAACTCGTTCCATCCACGAGAAAATATAGTTTGAGTAATACTTTTATGTTTGAACGCCAACAGTCATTTATCTGCTGTACGAATACCTTATTTCTGCATCCATAACGGTTAGCGATATTTTGGCGACGAATTTAGCAGAATGCCGCGAACTTGGCGACATTTTTAAATGTTGCCAAATTAACGAAAATCTCGCCAAGTGGATAAAAATGACGCTAAATCAATGGAAATGACTACTAATTGAAGAAAATTCAATATCTTGGAAATAATACAAGTATCTACTATAAGAATAACATTTTTTAACTATAAAAGTAGTAAATTCATTGTATTATATAAGGAAAGTCATGTGTTGCCCACATCAGATTTTTTCATCACTGTAGGATGATAAACCTTACACCACACAATTCCCTAGTACAGGTCTCATTTACTGAAAAGAAAACTCTATATCTCTCGCGATGGATGTTAGATATAAGTTACAAGCGTGTATTGACATTGTCCTTTATGTATTAGAGAATTTTAATGCTGTAAGAGCTATGAGACCAAGAATTACTTTTCGCGTTTTTAGGTGCATAAAAACGCATTTAGGCATGAACACGTACATATATATATATAGATAGATAATTATTAATGCAAGTGATATTTTACCAGTGATATAAGAGGCGAAAACATTATAAAAGTATTATGCTTCAATGTTTATTTTACTCGCATAGTAAGTAAACTCAAAATCATTTTTTTACAGAAAATTAATACAATATCATGCTCTGATATTGAGAATTTATCGAATAAATATTTAATTTCCCAACTCATAATGCGCTTTTGGGTTCTTAGTCTTTAAATATTAGATATAAAATGTGTTGGTTATTTCCTGTGGAATGCGTTATGTAAAAATAAAAGAACAAAAATAAAAGGACAAAAATAAAATTATTTGATATGGTGGAAGCTGGAGCAGAAAAAAAATCAACAGCCGCTCGTTAACGAGCTTCTAGATTACCCTTACGACATAAAAATTTAACAGTATATTCAGGTGTTTTACTCTGCTGCCAAATGTATATCATGATTTTATGTAAGTAATTATCGATATTTCTGATCTATAGTGCCAAAATACTTGCCACTCGAAATATATCATGTTTAAGTATTTCCATCAGTATAGTTAATTTATATTAAAAATCACTCAAAAATCTTGATGACTGGGTATCACTATTAACTTAAGCATGATTTCCCATCATCGTTCTGCAAATTTGCACTTCAAAATTTTGAAACATAGGCGTAACCAGGATGTCGGAAAGCTGAGATATAGATTGGAGGAGAGTGAGTGGGTGTGGTTATAGTTCTATATTTTGTTTTCTATATGCCGCTATGGATAACTAATGCAATTTCTTCCCCAATAAGAGGGTGTTATCACCCTTGCCTACATTTATACTGGGAAACAACTTTAAAATATAGTATTACATCAGATTAAGATGATCATCATGGGTCAAAATTTAGCCAACCTTTTACCATGGTTTAGTTACTTTCTCTGCTCGTTAGTAAAGGAGTGTCGAAAGCCCAAGCCACCCGACTCGTCCTAGGACTCAGAGTAGCAGATTGGATGGCCGGGAAAAAAGTAAAGGAGTGTTGAAGACCCAGACCAGAAGTAAAGGAGTGTGTAAAAATATGATGAAGAATCACAAAACTTCTTTAAAGAAACAAGATATTTTTACAATTTCTATACGAATAGTGTATAATATTGTAAAATAATTGTTTAATATTGTAATATAATTGTATAGTATTGTAAAATAAATGTATAATATTATAAATTAATTGTATAATATTGTTGAAGACTCAGACAGTCCGACTCATCCAAAGGACTAGACTAACTACTTGGACGGCCGGCTTGTATAATATTGTAATTATTTTACAATTCAATTATTTACAATTATTTGCAATTATTTTACAATACAATTATTTTACAATATTTAACAATTATTTTGCAATATTGTATAATATTGTAAAATAATTGTATAATATTGTAAAATAATTGTATAATATTGTAAAATAATTATATAATATTGTAAAAAATGTGGATAATATTGCAAAATTAATTATCCAAACATGTTAAACATTGCTTGTTTTCTATAGTTTTGCACTCTTTTGTCATCTTTTTACAATGCAAGCAGGCAGAATTTTCAACATAGATAATGTTTATGAGGTGAGCGCTCTATTGAGCATTAGACATGATTGCATGGAAACTTTAGCTTTTTGTGCCTCAATTAATTCTACTCTTACAATAAATTTGATGCTGCAATATTAATACGTCCCTTATCAGTTGTCCACGCATTTATGTCTGTGATCAATTTTTTGTGACACGACAATAGTCACAAATATCAATAGATTTTCACAGAATTATAGAATGCATAGAACTACTCGTATATATACTTTTTCTTAAATTCGAGGGAAAAATTAGAAATTTATTAGTAATTCTGTATTTTTAAACAAGGCAGCATAGGACAAAATTTGACATAATCATGAATAGAAGGGTTTAATAATGACTTATTGACCACGCGACTTTATAGTTTCAATCATGGTTGTGAAAAATAGCTGAGATGCAAATTTTTTTGTTCGTGACGTCAGTACAGCCCCATACCTTGAGGAGCAAATCACTCTTCGAGGAGAGGGGGAGGTGTGCATTTCAAAGATTGGCATCAATTGGAATATTTTTGCGAGACCTTTAAAATAAAGGGCAACAAAACTTTGGTTGCAATAATTTGGATCCACAATTCCTAATTAAAAAAAATCCAACAAAATTTGAAAAAACTAATTCCACTGGTATGAGAAAGTTGTCCGCACTCTAGTTAATTGTATTTACGAATTATTGAAAAGATGAGTTATACAATACGACTGCTTGTAAAATACTTTACTTATATCGAATCTGAATCTCTATATTTAGAAAATTTTGCATTTTGAATGTCGGTCACCAAGTTACATAGTAGGGCACTAAAATTTAAGGCCCAGATCCTATTACAATTCACTCCAACCATGGACCGCTTTTGCGATTTTTAAGAGCTTCTCAGCAAGGAATATCTGATGTCTGAAGTAGCACTAAGAAATTCCTGCTGTGCCAGAATATTGATAACCACTATGATGACTGACAGATAAGGTCCACGAAGTCAGCCAGAATGAGTTTTATTACAGATTGAGTTCAAGCTGAATTCGGCTGCAATAACGAAGTTTTCACATACAAAACCTACACGTAAGGGCTTTTCCCAACTTTGTAATTTTAAAATCTATTAGATATTTATGAAAAATCAATAACTCATTTTTAACGAACGCCTTGATTACTATACTGCAAGGGAATTAGATATTGGTATAAAATATAGATTAATTATCTGTAAAATGTGGGATGCAAAAGAAATCGTTGATAGTTCACATTACGGTAAAAAGATCAATAATCCAGCCCCAATGATTACCTCATTGATGGGGTAATGAAAGAGGTGCGCAAATATTTTACTTCCGAAGATATTTCATACTTTTATTTAAGAAATTATTCATATTTCCATGCACCTGTGAGATTTGGATTTTAATATTTCTGTCCATAATGTATATTTGTTTCTTGTTTGAATTTACAGTATTATGTAAAAATATGTTTTAAAAAAAAATTCTATGTTTCAAATATTTCTAGCGTTAGGCAGTTACGGAGTTTCATAATACCTGCTGTTATTTCTCAACATAATCGCATGTGTCCATAATGGGACTTTTCCTATCGATTGGCAAATCTCGGTATAGTGGAAAAATAATAACATAGATTAGCGCTTTTTACTTTCCCTGCAATACATGGTAATGTATAGGGGAAGTATTGGAATCATACCGAAAATCACAACTCGAGTTTTCGACGGATCTACACGTTTCGAGACCTCTAGAATACGAAAAAACCATTTTTAGCGTGACGTCTGTGTGTGTGTCTGTGTGTCTGTGTGTCTGTGTGTCTGTCTGTCTGTGCAGATTTTGTATCCACTGTAACTAAAAAACTACTGAACCGAATTTCACAAAATTTGGTAGGTAAGTCACTTGTAGGCGAGTCTGGTGCTGATTAGTTTTGAGTAAGATTCGGGATAAAAAAACCCGCCTATTTTTGCGAAATGGCCCGCAAAAGCTTGTATCCACTCTAACTGATAAACTGATGGACCGAATTTCACAAAATTCGGTAGATGAATCACTTGTGGGTTACCTTGGTGCTGATTAGATTTTGGTACGATTCGGAAAAAAATGACCTGCCTGTTTTTGGAAAATGGCCCGCAAAAATCGTCCAAATCTAAACTAAAGAACTGGGTATACTCAAATATATCCACTAAATGCTGATTTAATACGTAATTTTTAACGACGAAAATAATAAGACCAACCCCATTACACTAGGACTAGCCGTTCTCGAGATATTTTAGTTTTTCGTACTTTCCCTACGCCACCTTTGAAAATAAGCCCGGTTATCGCATGAGAACGAAAATTGAATTAAAAGTGAAATAAATTTAGTTAAAATAAAGAGAACGCTAATATAAATCTGCAGGGAAAGTCATGTGCTGCCCACATCAGATTTTTACTTTCCCTGCAATACATGTTAATGTATAGGGAAAGTATTGGAATCATGTCGAAAATCGCAACTCGAGTTTTCGACGGATCTACACGTTTCGAGACCTCTAGAATACGAAAAAAACATTTTTAGCGTTACGTGTGTGTGTGTGTCTGTGTGTCTGTCTGTCTGTCTGTGCAGATTTTGTATCCGCTCTAACTAAGAAACTAATCCACCGAATTTCACAAAATTTGGTAGGTAAGTCACTTGTAGGCGAGTCTGGTGTTGATCAGTTTTGGGTACGATTTGCAATAAAAGAACCCGCCCTTTTTTTGCGAAATGGCCCGCAAAAGTTTGTATTCACTCTAACTGAAAAACTACTGGACCGAATGTCACAAAATTCGGTAGATGAGTCACTTGTGGTTTATCCTGGTGCTGATTAGATTTTGGTATGATTCTGAAAGAAATAACCTGCCCTTTTTTGCAAAATGGCCCGCAAAAATCGTCAAAATCTAAACTAAAGAACTAGGTATACTCAAATATATCCATTAAATGCTCGTTTAATACGTAATTTTTAACGACGAAAATAATAAGACCAACCCCATTACACTAGGACTAGCTGTTCTCGAGATATTTTAGTTTTCCGTATTTTCTCTACACCACCTTTGAAAATAATTCCGGTTACCGAATGAGAACGAAAATTGAATTAAAAGTGAAATAAATTTAATTAAAATAAAGAGAACGTTAATATAAGTCTGCAGGGAAAGTCATGTGCTGCCCACATCAGATTTTTTACTTTCCCTGCAATACATGGTAATGTATAGGGAAAGTATTGTAATCATGTCGAAAATCGCAACTCGAGTTTTCGACGGATCTACACGTTTCAAGACCTCTAGAATACGAAAAAACCATTTTTAGCGTGACGTCTGTGTGTGTGTCTGTGTGTCTGTCTGTCTGTGCAGATTTTGTATCCACTCTCACTAAAAAACTAATGGACCGAATTTCACAGAATTTGGTAGGTAAGTCACTTGTGAGCAAGTCTGGTGCTGATTAGTTTTGGGTACGATTTGGAATTAAAAAACCCGCCCTTTTTTGCGAAATGGCCCGCTAAAGCTTGTATTCACTCTAACTGAAAAACTAATGGACCAAATTTCACAAAATTCGGTACATGAGTCACTTATGGATCACCATGGTGCTGATTAGATTTTGGTACGATTCGGAAAAAAATAACCTGCCTTTTTTTTGCAAAATGGCTCGCAGAAATCGTCAAAATCTAAACTAAAGAACTAGGTATACTCAAATATATCCATTAAATGCTCGTTTAATACGTAATTTTTAACGACGAAAATAATAAGACCAATCCCATTACACTAGGACTAGCCGTTTTCGAGATATTTTAGTTTTTCGTATTTTCTCTACGTCACCTTTGAAAATAAGTCCGGTTACCGAATGAGAACGAATATTGAATTAAAAGTGAAATAAATTTAATTAAAATAAAGAGAACGTGGATATAAGTCTGCAGGGAAAGTCATGTGCTGCCCACATCAGATTTTTATAACTAGATCGACTTGAAAATATAAATCTTTTGCTGATATCATTTAAAATAAAAGCATACAATTTAATTTAGATTATTATGAGCAATATACAGCCCCATGCCATAAAGTAAAATTTAAAAAATCTGAGTAACGGTTTCTTTTCGTGGCAATTACCAAACATTCTGTTCATGTAATCCTTATTAAAAGTACATATAGAACACTCACTACTTTGATAACAGTGGACATATTTAAGTTTTGTACGATTATTGTTTTACATTTTAGCTCAAATTCCATCTAACGTTTTGTAATCGTTGTGTTATAGTTTTGTTATAGTTGTTATATTTTATTTTAATTCTTATCGTTTTGTAATCGTTCTATAAACTCAGTTCTTTACTTTGTAATGCATAAAAAATGTTACGAATTTATCTACTCAAGTTTTAACATACTTATTTGTTCAACATTTCTTTCGATTGTCAACTAGTCTTAAACAAATCTGATGTGGGCATCACATGACTTTCCCTACAGACTTATTTCCACGTTCCCTTTATTTTAATTAAATTTATTTCACTTTTAATTCAATTTTCGTTCTCATTTGGTAACTGGACTTATATTCAAAAGCGGTGTAGGGAAAATACAAAAAACTAAAATATATCGAGAACGGCTAGTCCTAGAGTAATGGGGTTGGTCTTATTCTTTTCTTCGTTAAAAATTACGTATAAAGCAAGCATTTAATGTTTATATTTGAGAATACGTAGTTTTTATTTTAGATTTTGACAATATTTGTGGGCCATTTTACAAAAATTGGCAGGTTTTTTTTTCCGAATCGTACCAAAATCTAATCAGCACCAGAGTGACCCACTAGCGACTTATCTACCGAATTTTGTGAAATTCGGTTCATTAGTTTGTCAGCGAGCGTGCATACAGTCATTTGAGGCTCATTTCGCAAAAAAAGGCGGGTTCTTTATCCCGAATCGTACCCAAAACTAATCAGCATCAGATTCGCCTACAAGTGACTTACCTACCAAATTTTATGAAATTCGATCCATTAGATTTTTACTTAGAATGGATAAAAATCTGCACAAACAGACGCACAGACAGACAGAAAGACACACAGACACACAGACCAACACACACACACGCAGACGTCACGCTAAAATAGTTTTTTAGTATTCTAGAGGTCTCGAAACGTATAGATCCGTCGAAAACTCGAGTTGCGATTTTCGACATGATTCCAATACTTTCCCTATACATTACCATGTATTGCAGGGAAAGTAATAATTCATGGTTTTCTCCTAATCTAACCTTCCTGAAAATTCATAGGTCCTTTAATTTTCAAATATGTCACACTTCAAATATGTTCGATTCGAGTTCAGAGATGCTTGCATTCAACAAAGTGCTCTACTGCCGAAAACTTGAATTCAAAATTTCGACTCCATCGCAACGCTTTCCTTATATACTATGTACATTTTTATCAACCTGTATACAAATAAATTTTGGGATCTCGATAGAGTATACTGTATGTTATTCGTTGCTAAATATACTTGATATATGGAAGCTAAATAAATACACATTGGGGAAAACTACCGTTAAATTTTGCTAGCTCATAAATTCCCTGACCAATCGGAGATATTTTCGACAACAATTGGCTCTGTTCAATTTACTATCAATGCCATTTCATATTACGTAGTATTTAGAAGCTCTGCTGACTGACTTGATTTTGTAGCGCTATGAGTTTTCAAGTTTAGTTTTTTTTTCAAAATTTCATTCAATAATTTGGGTTCATCAGAATATTCGATTAAATGTAAAGCCAATAAGCTTCCAGTATTTACTGATTGCAGATTGTGTACCAAATTTCGTTCGATACTCCACATTCGTTAGTGAGATATCGGCTTCACAGGCTAATGGGCACACACCGACCCACACACTAAAGCACATATCACTTCAAAAACGTTCGATTCGATTTCGTAAATGCTTGAAACGTGCCTTTTAGTCGAAAACTTGAATTCGAATTTTCGACTGCGTCATAGTAGAAATCAGTCGTCACAAGACAGGAATTATAGTATATAGTTTTTGCATGAAATTAATGAGCAGGTATTAAAATCTTGTAAATTATTTTTTAAACTTAAAAACCTAGTTTTTCAGACTAAATGTATCATATTACTTAAAGTTCTTCTTTAGCTTTGGTATCCTTAACAACTCCAAAAATCGATACTATATGTTTTATAAACGGAGCTAATAAATTGGAAGCTAGCGAAATATGCAAAAAAAACAAAGTATTGTGTTTCGGAAAAGCATCAAATTATTTTTAATCTCCTTATAATTAACGTGTTGCGCCAGAAAATAAAAAAAATGGGCAACGACGAATTTAGAAACATGATCTTTGACGTTCAGCTAAAGTTATATGCTAATGCAGGCACATTTTTATTTCAAGCGTTTCAATGATATAAAAATGTGTGATAAAATATTCGCATATGAAATAAATTTATCTCAATCTTATACAGATTTTTTTTTTAAATTTTACAACTCGGGGGTATCAACTCTGTTCCCAACACCAGTTAGGCTAACGAGCTCTATTTACGCTTTTTCAGAAATCCGATGAATTAATGTAATTAAGGATAGCAAATATTTTCTGTTCTTATAGAAACGAAATATCTAGTCCAAACTTCTGATACTTTAAAATAAATATGTTAATCTAAAAAAATATATTTCTCTTTTAGTTCATCTTATTTTACAACTAAAGAAAATTTAAAGAAATCTAAGTCTGCTAGTAGTGTGGCCCACAGAATTTTAGGACCCCAATGCACAATGGGCTAGTCCTCCTGCTAACCCTATTTTATAAAGTTATTTGTGATCTTTCATAAATAACTAGTATGTTTATGTGGCCCAGGATCCCAGCATCCCGGGCCCCGTAGGCAATGCATTATTCTGCCCCACATGTAGGAGAATCTAAATTGTAAATAACAAATTTGAGCCCAGGGGATCTATTTTGAGCCAATGTCGTATCAAATTTAAGTCAAGAAATTTGAGTCAATATAGGATATTGTATGATTTTCAAGAGTTACGATATCAATTGCTTATTAGCTTAAAATGTAGCCACATGAAAAATTATTAAATTATTATAAAAAATATATATGCTATATCTATTTTGACTTTCCCGTACGTAGTATGTCTTGAATAGCACGAACAATTTTGATTTCGAGATTTTAGTGCGAATACATTTCTTAAGATCTCCTGAAGACGTTTTGACTATTTATGGAGTGCTGACCTTCTATCTGCCTGTATGTCTGTAATCTATTTATTGGATACACTCTAGCTGCCACAAATATTAATTGTTTTTCAACATTAATATCCCACGTTCGTATCAAAAAATCTAGAACTAAATAAAAAAAATTTAAATTTTGAGAGAAAATTTCGAAATTTGTTTAAAATGTGTATTCCTTATACATATAATGTATAAGGAAAGTATTGTGATGGGGTCGAAAATTGAAAATCGAGTTTTCGACGGGACAGCACGTTTCAAGCAACCCTGATCCCGAATAGAACATTTTTGAGGTGATGTCTATGTGTGCGTGAAAGTATGTTTGTGTGTCAGTAAGACTACGGAGACGATATCTCACGAACGAATGGAGCGATTCGAATGAAACTTAGAACAAAAATCACAATATATGAATACTGGAAGCCTATCGTTTCAAAACACAATCGAATGTCCAAAATCCCAATAAATTTTCAAGTGAAATTTTGAAAAAATCATCAAAAATTCAAGACCTTTAATAAAGTTGCGCAAATAGACATTTCTGATATAATTTTTTCCTTAGAAGACAATTGAGATAAACTTTAAAACGTTAGCATGATCCGTTCTCGAAATATTGCACTTTTTTAAAATAAATTTATCAAAAAATCCCATAAATTAAGGAAAATATTAACTGTTGAGAAACATGTTTACTTTTCATATGTAATATCATGCGATAAATTCGGTGACACCATTCTCATGGATCTAACTCGTTCCATTCACGAGAAAAGATACTTTGAGTAATACTTTTGTATTTGGACGCCAATAGTTATTTATCTGCTGTAAGAATAACTCATTTATCCGTTCATAACGCTTGGCGAGATTTTGGCGACGAATTTAGCGAAATGTCTTCAACTTGGCGACATTCTTATATATTGCCAAATTAACAAAAATCTCGCCAAATGGATAAAAATGACGCTGAAAATGACGAGTAATTGAAGAAAATTCAATATCTTGGAAAGAATGTAAGTATCTACTTTAAGAATAACATTTTTTACTGTAAATGTAGTAAATTCATTGCATTATATAAGGAAAGTCATGTGTTGCCCACATCAGATTTTTTTAGTATGGTAGCATAAAACAAAATTTGATATAATCATGCATAAAAGGGTTTAAGAATATCTCCATGATCGCGAGGTTTTAGTTTCAATCATTTTTACGAAAAATAGCCGCGATAATATGTTTTCTATTCGGGACGTCATTAGGTCCCTAAATTAGGTGACCATTAGGTGGGAGTAACATTGTCAAGTAGGGTCACAATAGAAACTCCCCATTGTCAAATATTGTATCAATCGAAATATTTTCTCAAGCTCTTTAAACTGTATGTATCGTACTATAATTAAAGTGTATCATCTTACAATAATTATAATCATTTTGACCCATGATACCGATTTTTCAAATATATTCTAGTAAAATTTTAACAAGAAAGATCAATCATGCATACAGCATTGATTATGAAACACTTTCCAACTTCAATGCAATGTTTTATAAGAATCTCTAAAATGCGATACATTCCTCGGTAATATATTTAAAATTATCCCAATAATACATTAATTTATTATATTTGAAAACTCCATTGAAGAAAATGAAATTCATTTAAATGACGGCATTGAAATTTAAATTGCCTGGTTTAAACATCTCTAAAATGCGATACATTCCTCGGTAATATTTTTAAATTTATCATAATACTACAATAATTTATTATATTTAAAAACTTCATCGAAACAAATGAACTTTATTCAAATGACGTCATTGAAATATAAATCGCCTGTATATAAAAGCAGCGTTTCATTCATCACAATACTATAATAATTTATTTATTTAAAAATTTGAAAAATTGTCATCTACTATATTTATTTTAAAATGTTAAACCTCTCTTATACATAAAATAATTAAACACTTGGGGAAATATTTATTATATAATATATCTCATTTTTCTTTCTGGAGGATATAGCAAGAGTCAGAATTTAATTGAATATGTTCTTCTTCCTATAATAAATAATTTTTATTTAAAAAACTACCTAATATATTTTACTGAAATTCTTTTGTATATATTTTATGGGATAATTTAAATATTTCCTAAAATTTTCGAAGCAATTTGTGAATTTTAAACATCCTTAAAAAATGTTTGAAAAATTAGGTCCAATAGGGTTCAATGTATTTCATTACTTCAATCCGGGTTCAATCCAAAACTAATTGGGTGATATTATTCATTTACATTTTTATAGGTCCCACAGACCGTCTGAACAATATACTAAAATTTTATTTTGATGAAGTCATTTTTACAGCAGTTATCGTGCTAACGGGCAGACAGGCAGACATGCAGACATACAGACAGATAGACAGACAGACAGAATAAACCGAATAAACAAAGTCATAAACACTTTTCAACTTTGTTGTAAAGTGTTAAAAAGTATACATAATTATTTAAAAAATATGGGACAACTTTACGAGATGGTAGTACACACCAAACCAATCATTTTTACTTTCCCTGCAACACATGGTAATGTATAGGGAAAGTATTGGAATCATGTAGAAAATCGCAACTCGAGTTTTCGACGGATCTACACGTTTCGAGACCTCTAGAATACGAAAAAACCATTTTTAGCGTGAAGTCTGTGTGTGTGTCTGTGTGTCTGTCTGTGCAGATTTTGTATCCACTCTAACTAAAAAAGTAATTGACCGAGTTTCATAAAATTTGGTAGATAAGTCACTTTTGGGCGAATCTGGTGCTGATTTGTTTTGGGTACGATTCGGGATGAAAGAACCCGCCTTTTTTTGCGAAATGGCCCCCAAAAGCTTGTATCCACTCTAGCTGAAACACTAATGGACCGAATTCCTCAAAATTTATTAAGTAATTCACTTGTGGGACACCCTGGTGCTGATTAGATTTTGGTATGATTCGGGAAAGAATAACCTGTCTTTTTTTGCAAAATGGGCCGCAAAATAAATCTAAAATAAATAACTACGTATGCTCAAATATATCCATAAAATCCTTGTTTAATACGTAATTTTTAACGAAGTAAAGAATAAGACCAACTCCATTACACTAGGACTAACCGTTCTCGAGATATTTTCGTTTTCTCGTTTTTTTTCTGCGTCACCTTTGAAATTGAGTCCAGTAACCAAATGAGAACGAAAATTGAATGTGAATAGTGAATTAAATTTATTTAAAATAAAGATAATGTGTATATAAGTCTGCAGGGAAAGTCATGTGCTGCTCACATCAGATTTTTCTTGATAGTGTACCGGATCCGAAATAAAACGTATTAGAATTTATAAAATTACATTTAATAAACAATAATTACAGTAGTGGCTCAAAAGAGTGATCGCCATCATAAATGCACTTTTCACAACGGTGATGTAGGGATTGGCGAACTCTCTTGAACAGCCCAGGCATGCCGTGCACTTTGTCAGAAGCGGCAAAAATGTTGTGACGAATTCCTCTTCAGATTCAAGGGGTGCGTCATAGACGAGACACTTGAGATTTCCCCATAAAAAGAAGTCAAAACACGACAGATCGGGCGATAGTTGGAACCAAGCTGTGGGACCACCTCGCCCAATCTATCGCCATGTAACACCTTTACATTTCATTTCCGACCCGGTAAACAATAACGAAATCTGCTTGTTTTGGTGAGTACTACCGTCTAGTAAAGTTTGATCCATCTTTCTTTAATCACCCTGTATGGTTCGTTGATGTAATTGTATAGATTTTTACGTTCCCTGTAATACATGGTTATGTATAGGGAAAGTATTGGAATCATGCCGAAAATCGCAACTCGAGTTTCCGACGGATCTATACGTATCCAGACCTCTATAATACGAAAAAAAACTATTTTTAACCTGACGTTTGTGTGTCTGTCTGTGCAATGTGTGTATCTACTCTAACTAAAAAACTAATGGACCGAATTTCATAAAATTTGGTAGGTAAGTCACTTGGGTGAAACCCTGGTGCTGATTCGTTTTTGGTAGGATTCGCAAAAACAGAACCCTCCATTTATTCCGGAATGGCTCTTAAAAATGTCATGTATCCACTCTAGCTAAAATACTAATTGGCCAAATTTCATAAAATTTAGTAGATACGTTATGTGTAAGATTTTTTGAGGCTGATTAGATTTTGGTATGATTCGAAAAAGAACAACATATTTTTTTTTTGCAAAATGGCCCTCAATAATCGTTAAAATCTAAAATAGAAACTACGTATGCTCAAGTATATCCATTAAATGCTTGTCTTATACGTAATTTTTAACGAAGAAAAGAATAAGATCAACCCCATTACACTAGGACTAGCCGCTCTCGAGATATGTTAAGTTTTTCGTTTTTTCTCTGCGCCACCTTTGGAAAAGAGTCCAGTTATCAAATGAGAACGAAAATTGAATTAAAAGTGAATTAAATGTATATAAAATAAAGAAAACGTGGGTATAAGTCTGCAGGGAAAGTCATGTGCTGCCCACATCAGATTTTTACTCTTAAATTTAGTTTACCTTAATATGCGCTACATTTGTATAAAATGTAAATAAATCATATTTATTTGTGAAAAATAATTCTGTCTCGGTATTCACAGTTTTTACATAACCCTTTTATTCAGTTATTCTATTTTAGGGAACCAGAAAAGCCGCTGATATTAAAAATGTTTTTCTCATTTGTTGCCTTTTAATGAACAACGGTTGGAGCGTTCTGGTTTGACGATTAGTGAAATTAAATGCCAACTCATACCGTTTCCTTTCACCAATATTAGAAAAATATATCTAGAGAGAATACTATTTACATAATTAATACAAAAATATATAATCAATTTCCGTTCCTCAGAGGAAAGGAGTTTATGAAAGAAACGTGGTGATGAAAATTACCGAAAAAAAAAAATCAATAGCCGCTCTAATGAGCATCATCTTTTTCGAACAGCGGAGAACATTAAGTGTAAAGCAAACGTTCAATATCTCGATTAGATTTTAGATATATCTACGCACATTTTGGAGTGATTGAATATCGACCATATTCTTAATATCGAAGGTATTTTCACATGTAACACACTTTTCTTATAATGACGATAAAAGGAAAATTATACTGTTTAATCTAGAGGTTGAACGGTGAAATTTCCGTGAAGTAGACCAAATAAATTTCGAACGGTAGGAGCTTGGTCTATGAAATTGGAGTATTGGTATGGTAAAGTGACTATATCAAAAGAGGTTTAGAATAATGGTAGTCATCTTAAAGCTGTGAAAGTGAGGTTTTGGTATGGTAAAATGACTGAGTCGAAATTTTTTTAAATAATTTTAGTGAGAGTAAGAACTGTGAACGTGTGATTTTGTTATGCTAAAGAAACTATGTCGAAATACATTTTGAATTATTGTAGTGAGCGTAATAGCTGTGAACGTGATGTATTGGTAGGGCAAAGTGACTATATTGAAATAAGTTTTGAATAATGGTAGTCAGCGTAGGTGCTGTGAAAGTGATATTTTGGTATAGTAAAGTGACTATGTCGAAATAAGTTTTGAATAATGGTAGTCAGCTTAAGAACTGTGAAAGTGGGGTATTGATATGGTAAAGCGACGATGTCGAAATAAGTTTTGAAGAAAGGTAGTCAGCGTAAAAACTGTGAAAGTGAGGTATTGGTATGGTAAAGTGACTATATTGAGAAATGAGTTTTCAATAATGGTAGTCAGTGTAAGAGATTCTTCTTCTTCAACCCAGACCGTCTGACCTACCAGAAAGGTATCATGTATATGTTTGGACAGTCTGGAAGTGCCATTCAATTCGAACCGGAACCCAATGGGAGAGGCATCCACAGGAACCGTACCCTCCTTCCCCTACCACCAACCTTTCGAAAGTACTTACAGACCCACATATTTAATGTGATCGTACTTCTCATGAACACAGCGACAGTTTTGGCAATGGTGGAAATCGAACCCGAGCCGTTCGAGCTCTATTTCCGCGAGCACTGCGCTGTCTCACCTCTCAGGGTAAGAGCTGTGAAAGTGAGGTATTGGTATAATAAAGTGACCATGTGCGACCAGATGACACAAAGGGCAACTCTCCCTAGCGGAAAAATGTTGATGTTGGCAGTCTTATCTAGGAAACTATGTGATATAGAAAAGTAAATTATAATGTGAAGATCATTATCGAATTAGTTCTAAACGACATATCTCAAAAATTATTGGTGCAATTAGAAAACTCTAATAGTTGATTTGCGTATTATATGCAAATGTGGCTCTGGTGCGCAACACCGCTCCTGAATCTAAAACAAGCAAGACAATTTGCAGACAATCGTCTAAAATCAGATGTAATCAAAAATATCATGACATGATATTTGAATCAAAATTGTTGAGAGATGGTGATGCCATACGACTAATTTGGACGAAATGCTATGGAATTGCAGTTCCAATTTATTACGATTTCCTACTGCCCCACAACTGCCCAATTAATGTCCGAATGCTCGTTAATGTCATATTGATATTTGAGGATGTCATAGTGATATATGACGGTTGGAGAGTGAAACATGACATTTTTCAGTTCCTTCCGAAATCGTTCTCTTTCGGAAGCCATTTTTATTCCAAGCTTTTAATTCTGAATGCGTTTGCACTTTCATACTGAAAATGTGGGAATTTCGCTCGGGCAGATGTTCCGAAGCTAATGTCTTATTCCTTTATTTCATGACCGGGAGCTGCGGTTTCGCTTCTGCAGGCGGTGGCGCGAGGTTCCGAACAGACCGTTTGATGCTACATTTTAATTTCGTGCAAGGAGTTGACGGTCGAGGCGACCTATATTACCATTTTTCACAGTAGAGGGGCGCTCTTAGCCCTGAGTTTTCGTTGGAGAAGGAGCTCGTAATTCTCGCTCCGAAAAGTCTGACACAAGAGAATTTATGACCCAACGGTCATCTTTGTGTTTCGGATTATAATTTTGATTCAGAAGGAATCTTATAATCCGTGTGGGCCAAGACAATTTCTTTTATTTCAAAATTACTAATTTCTCATTTATTTATTTCAGATCTAATTTCGGAAAATTCTGAATAGTCGACAAAAGAAATCGAGCGCGATGACATTCTGCATGACTAGCCGTTTCGAAGAGTTCATAGGTTACCCCAGCCAAGCTTGTTAAGTTTCGAGATTTATTTGGATGTTCTACATTAAAGACGTGTGAATACAGTCAAAGTATTTGGATCATTTCCACCAAAATATTGGAGTGAATTTTCTCGGCTGGAATTCAACCAGTGTGTGTGCACAATTTGCTTCTTGATCCTTTGCGATTTTGAGTCAAAGTACTCATATCTAAATAATCGGTGCTTGTGTGAAATTGGGTATTCGAAACAGTGATGAAATATTCAGGTGTTTAAAATCATTTATGTGGCATAAATATAGAGAAAACATCGAAATTCTTAAAAGATAATTTCTGAATCTAAATTGTGGTCAGAATTTTAGTCGATAAAGTGAAACCATATTTAATTTACATCAAGAGTAATTACCTTCACTATTTGATTATATATATATATATATATATATATATATATATATAATGTCATGTTTAATGCTTCTAGTATTATAGAGAATGATGCCTTTTAAGTTCAAAGGCCAAATATTGCCTAGATATATTTAATACAGAAAATGGCTAGAATTATCTTCTTTGCCTATTTAATTTTAATATATATATATATATATATATATATATATATATATATATATATATATATATATATATATATATATATATATATATATATATATATATATATAAATAAAATAGTTTATTATGATAATTTGTCTCATGTTTTCCCAACCTGATCTTGTTGTTAGTTTGCTATGTGCCTGTGTGTCCAGTTTGCATTTTGTAAGCCTGGGCAGCCGGATCTGAGGTTATTGCAAAAACAACGCTAAAGTAAGTCGCACTTAATATCAAATTTCTTTGTTTGTGTGATCCTTGGAAGATGCTTAATTTCATAACTCCTTTCCGCCCTCCTGTCCTTGGATACACATTCTGGTGCATATAAAATGAACTTGTTTATTTCCATCGCACACAAATTCCCTGTGTGACACGGTTCCTGTGTGACATTAACGTACAACGGAAAGTACAAAAGTTTCTGGAATGCAAGAATATATTGGGGCATACGGGATGTACATTGAACATACTGTACTTTAAATATATATACAGATCTATTGTATTAAATGAAATGTCTTATCTAACTAATATGGTGATGCTCTAGAACTTTCCATTCGCCTACTTTCTATTTCTGTATCTCTCACGTTTTCCTAGATTGAATTTGCTATCCAGTCAAGAAGTATTTCAGTTTAATTTAATACAATTGTTTATTTGAATTGTTATCTGTGTCGACACATAGCCCTGGCAGTAGAATATTTCACAGTTTGTCTTCCCTCAGGT
The DNA here is from genome assembly GCA_951213105.1 of Amaurobius ferox. Classification (NCBI taxonomy): domain Eukaryota; kingdom Metazoa; phylum Arthropoda; class Arachnida; order Araneae; family Amaurobiidae; genus Amaurobius; species Amaurobius ferox. The sequence continues at coordinate 103,531,628 of OX578147.1, forward strand.
TTAATTTCAGTTAAGACACTTTTGATTAGTTAAAATTGTAAAAATGAGTTGAGACTTTAACAAACATTTGACATTTTTCGTTGCTAATATTTTGAGAAATTAAAGAATTTGGAAGAAACTTTAAATTATTCGTTAGCGTTTATAATTAAAAGATACGAAAATTCACTATTCGTTGTCATCCGCAGTGTGTCTTTCTGACATACATCCGGAGAAGATTATTAACCCCCAACTGGAGACATTTTATATTAACTCAATTTCTATTTATGTGACAGCATTTGCATATATTTATATAGGGCAAATAGAAAACTAGCCCCTCTAAAGGTTCATTCTCCCCCCCCCCTTGGCCCCAAAGACCTGAAAGACTTCATGGTCATTTGACGAGAATCATAGCTTGCTGGTTAGTAAAATTTCCAATTTTTTTTGTTATTTTGATCATTTTTATGTTGTCTGGGATTCGGCAATTTTTTCCCCACGGGCATGATCGACTGTTCTTTCGGGCGTGCCGAGTCTCTGGGAGCATTTTCATGAAGTCAAAGCTAGCTTCTAACCAGGAAATAGGGGTCGCAATTCCCCTTGACCTTTCTGCAACCCTGTAAACACAATCATTCCACCTATATACTTTCTATTTTCATTTTAAATCTTATATTTCAAGACTCTGATAGTGCGGCAATTTACGCCTTTCTCTTTCTTGAATTTCATACTTTTTGAGATTGTATTTCTTTATATATATATATATATAAATATATATTTCCGAATTGCTCAAAATACATAAGTACATCAAAAACTCGTATTTGAAAATTGTAATCCCTTCATATTACTCCCCCTATATTTTATATTAGGCATGTAGATAAATTAAAAATTATGTTAATCATAAATATTAATTTTATTTATTCTGTTTCATACGATAAACTTTTTAAATTATGCACTGAAAGTTTTGACCTGGAAAAAAGGTTTCGAAAAAAAAAATAAAATTTATCTTACAGGTGACTCTGAAATATTGAAAATGCACAACAAAAAAGCATGAAATATTTTTGGAAGTAAAATATTTGCATATCCCATAATTTTTATGCCAGTGAAGCAATCAAAGAGGTCGTTAAGCTGGAGCTGTTGGTGTTTTTCACCTTATTTCCACCATTACAGTTTTTTTTATTCTTAGCTTGTAAACCCAGTAACATATTTTATATTTAAATCTAATAAGGGTTAATATGTTATGACTTTGACCTTTTGGGGGATTTCAAATGTCTGTTTGATTGCAATATGAGAAAAAATAATTCTATTTGTTGTTAATACGAATACTATGTGATGCTGTGCATTACATATAATTCCGCTAAACTTTTATGTAATTCCTTTCGATATATTATAAATGCTTTAAATAATTTACTTTTAGAACAAAGACACAAATTATATATATATATATATATATATATATATATATATATTCAAAACGAAAACTCAAATTATGTATACAATTCTACATCAAATTACCAGGATACTACCTAGGATAAGGCGCATTGGAGCTCTATAATCCGAAGCAGGAGATAACTTAGAAAAGGAAAAAATATGTAAAGGGGGGATGCCAGATAAATTGCCTATAAATGGCTGAGAGGGATGGCGACCTCTCATCCCCGTTTAAAGTACTTTTATGTCTAGACAACGCTCACGGAAACCAATGCAATATAATGACAGGTCTCCGATATATGTGCAAAATCGAAGGCACTAGAACGAAGACAGAAAGGGAATATCGAGAGGCAGAAATTTATAATGTCAATCTGACTACCGTACAATCCGGAATGCACAAAACTCTTCCTAAAGTAAACATTTTAACGCATGCGTACATCGTTATACACTGTTATGATGTCATATTACCTATGTCTTGTCTAAATGAGTATTCTTCTTCTTTAAAGAAGGAATTATAATGATGTTTAAAAAAATTTATCGGGTAATATTTTTTATATGCTTCTTGCATGATTCTTCTGTTACTTATGATACAATCATTTTTGAAAGTATTATTGTGGAGATTTCTTCTGAGGTGTCCTGTGATGATATTACGGAAAATATTCTTAATCAAATTTTAATTCCATTCTATGATTTGGTTAATCTTCATATCAAAATTGTCACGTTTATTGTACAATACCGTATAAATTCCTTTTATATTGTTGTATCTTATGGTGATGTCTAGGAAATTAACTTCGTCTTTTTTAGTATTAAGGTTCTTGATCAGTTCCAGTTCCTGGGGATAAAAGCTAAAATCGAATTCAGGAGTATACAAGTATTGTCCTAATAGCACATCGTCCACGAATCTATAATATGGTAATTCATATAATATATGATAACCTCTTTCGAAATATGATAAATATATGTCTGCTAAGATTGAAGAGCAACCCCCACCCATAGGGATGCCTTTGATTTGTGGATAAAATTACTTTCCATTATACAGCACGTTTTCGTATAAAACCAATTTGATAAGATCCAAATACCTACGATAAGTGATTACATTTTTGAGATTATATTCCTCGTGCACCAATAGAAGTATGTCATGTAGTTTTGAAAGGTCGATGTTGTTAAAAAGGTCACGGAAGTCATAACTTGCAAACTGCATATCTTTATTGAAGAATTTTAGACGTTTTATGACTTCATTGCTGTTTTTTATCATAATAGAGTTTTGTAGTAATAAAGCTTTAAATACAGGTTTAAGGATATACAGTAATTTCCTGTTAGCTAACGTTAAATATGAATTACATCCCACTGTTACAGTACGGAATTTTACAGGTTTTTTTATGTAGTTTTGGGATGAGGACCAGATATGGGAAATCCACTGATTTTAATTTAATGTCGATTCTTTTGTATAATGCTTTGAACTTATTTGACATTACTGCAATATTATATGGTAAAGGTTTATACATAGTAGGTTCCATGTAAGATTTCTGCAAAGTTTCAAGGTAATAAGTTTTGCAGGTAAATGCGTAATTTGCTTAAGTTTTCTATGATATTCATTGATAAATTTAGGATATTGTATTTCCATTCTCCGAAGGCCGTGATAGGTAAACTATATTTAATTGCCATTTTGTAAATAAAAGTATCCAGATCTTGATTGAATTCTTCTTTGACGTGGTTATATTCCTGGTTACGGAATTTTGTACTTTTTTCAAACAGTCTTCTTAATTGTAAATCTTCAATCACTGTAAGATTACCCGTAATAATATGATCATGGTACACATCCCTAAAAGTACTGTTTTGACAATTACATACCTTTGAATCATATAAAGATATATTTTTACTTAAGTGATTATAATTGTACAACATCCTCCCATTGGGACGTACGAATCGGTATGTGAGCTTAACCTTGATGTTAGTTATAGGTATCAATTTATTTAATTGATTAAGCATTAGCTTAATAGGTATACTTTCAAAAGTTTTATTTTTGAAGGTGGTAACAAAGTATACTATATGATCGTCTTTTTTGGGATGATTCTGCAAGTCAATATTAAATGTTTTAGCTCTCAATTTCACAAAATCCAGTAATATGGCAAAATTATGATTTAGGTCATCATTAGTTCTTTGATCCAATGATGTTATATGATCCATGATGAATTCCCAAATTCGAGACAAGTATTTAAGTCTGATTCCAAACACCATATTCTTAATCCAATTGTATTTGACATAAGCATTTTTGTTGAATAAGTCCATTTAATTTTTTTAATTTGTAAGAGTGTCTTTATAGCTAATATATCTTTTTCTTCCACCACGTTTCCACCTAGAGGTTTTACGCTGATATAATGTACTTGAAACAGGGAGTGAATATTCTTTTTTACAGTGTTCTATATTATAATTATCTTTGAATATGGCAGTGTTTAGTCCAAAAGGGAATGCCGAACCAAATTGCATAATATGTGTACATTCCCACCATAAACGTTCTTGAAGATGAGGTACGATATCCATATAATAAACAAGTATATATATATATATATATATATATATATATATATATATATATATATATATATATATATATATATGCAATATTTACTTACAGTTTTCACAAATTTAGATTATTCGCTTGCAATTAAATAAGTCATAATGCCACAGGTGCATTAGATGTGTCGATAATTCCTTATAAAAAATTAAACATCTTCGCAAGTTAAACATTTACGTACTCTCTTTAATTTCCCTGTCAGCTAGGCAATCAGGAAGTTCGTTAATGGGAAGTTATTGATTTTTTCTTAAAATTTACCATAACTTATTTCTTTTGATTCCACATTCTATAAAACATTAATAACATATTTCTGTGATTCTACGCAGAATTTAATATTCGAGGTAAGTTGCAAAATTCGATTTTTCAAATATATGGTGAAATTCGATGTGTAGAATACATACAAATCTCCAAAATAAAATATGTAAGCATAGTTTGTGTTTCTATTTAGTAAATAATTTACATATATATGTTTTTGTAGGCAATTTGGCACTTTTTAACTATGAACACTGTTCTTCCGTGAATGATATACATAGCCTAAAAAACACAAATTAGTAATACAGTGCACAATATCCTCGGGCGTAACCATTTTGTATAATTGCATTTTAACTATTTCTTCAACAGCAGTATTTATACCTGTGAAAGGTAGGAGCAGTCTAAAAAATGAAGTTGCACCTTCCCTCATAAGTTTCATTTTGTTTAACCTTTTGGGGGCAATTATCAATAACAGTAGTCATTTTAAATAAATAACAGCAAAATTCCAGCTTCTGGATCGTAAATGTGGGGGAAAGTGCTTCTCGAGATTCTGGGGATATTTTTCAATCTTCCATTTTGTCTGTCTCCCAGAGAATAGATCATTCGGATTCCGTTAGGCCTGCATGTCAAGCTGGGGCATACATTGCAGTGAACAGAAGCTGAAACATTGAGGAACAACGAGAATGTGTGCAGAAATGGAAAAGACACAAGAAAATACTGAATAATAAAAATTATAATTACTAACAGGATGTATCAAGCATGAATCCTAAGAGTGTAACAAACAATAGTTCCACAATATTATGTAAAGAATAAGATTAGCTGAAACGATGAAGTATAACGCATTTAATTTTTAATTTATTGTTACGGGGTATTAGATAGAAAGATATACAAATGAGGTCATTAACAAACTTTAATTATATTATATTTTTAAGCTACACATATATCTAAATAACCTAAGTTTCCTGGTATTAAACTAATCTTATTAGTTTTGGAACTTTCAGTATGAATAATATATACCTTTAATTTTATTATAAGTTATTATTGACATCCCCGCTAATGAAATTTTTTTACAGTTGGGAGAAAGTATCCATAATGTTCTATAGCCAGTAGTAGACAATAGGTGAGTTTAATCCAAGCCACAACCAAACAGGTAGTGCATAGTATCAATATAACTGCAACTAATTTTTACATCAAATAAGTGTTTAACTGTGAATTTTAATCCATCTAACTAATCAAATCACATTTATTTGTTACCCCAAATAATGAACACCGGCTCATAACTTTTCGCTACGTGTGGCAATCATATTCTGATATCCTTACTTATTTTTCTAATTCTTTGTAGGCATATTTTTTCTACTCTTAAATTAGTCCAAATTCAAATCTTTTTCAGAAACCGTAATTTTTTCTTTACACTGTTTCACCAAAACAATTATTTTTCTTAACTATTCAAAAATTAATTATTTAATTCCTTATGCAATTAAACAAGAAGAACATTTTCTCCCTCTGAAATAATTCAACACTGTGATTACTAAATGATATATGGAACAATAATTGTGTCAATATGTTTATTGTAAAATAATTAGGTTCGCAGAATGATATATCAAAATTACTCTCCCAAATTATATTCCGGAATTACCCAACACAAGACAAAATATCACACGCTTTCAGAATGTGGCTAGATTACCATAATTTTATTTTTAAACAAGTTGAATTAAAAAACAGTTTCATAGAAGCCATTCCAACAGTATTTACATTTTGTATTGTATTTCAAATTATAAATTTTAACATAAGTACTGAACTAAATCAAAAATTTTATTTCAAATATAAGAGTTCACAGTTATTGAGTACCACTTCACAAAATACCAATTTAAATTAATAGATTATACCATTGAGTATTATTATACATTCACTAATGAACACTGAATTGGAGAATACCTCTTACCAACACAGGCACTGAAATAAATGAAGGTTAGCAAAGCAAATTTTCTGCACCAACTACTAACCTAGTAGGATGGAATACACATTCCATCCTCCTAGCTCCCAATATGTTGGTGAAATACAGAAATACATCACAGGTAATCACTGCCGAACTTCCGCCGTAGCTGCTCCAAAATGTCCAGCAATAGCTATAAAATTCGAAATACAGCTGAAAAGAGAACTTTATAAGTAATAAACACAACACGTCTTATGGAGTCTTTAATTCTGAGCAAAATATCAGCTAAAAATAAAACTTTATGAGTAACAAGAAAGATCAATCATACATAAAGCATTGATTATGAAACACTTTCCAACTTCAATGCAATTTTATATAAACATTCCTAAAATGCGATACATTCCTCGGTAATATTTTTAAAATTACCATAATACTACAGTAATTTATTATATTTGAAAACTTCATCGAAAACAAGTAAACTTTATTCAAATGACGTCATCGAAATATAAATCGCCTGTCTATAAAAGCTGCATGACATTCATAAACATTTTTCCAATCATTTCATTCATCACAATACTATAATAATTTATTTAATTTAAAAACTTAATACCATGGAGGTACAGACAATTTAACTCTATGCTTAAAACTTCATCCAAAAATCGCCTGGTTGGTTCTCTGTCTAAAATCAATGAATGTTTCATTCATATCAGGTATGTTGCAGACTCCATGAGCTAAATAATTTTGCATTAAAGGAATGCAGCAATTCTTATAGAACTCATTATATATCTTTTGATGTTTACCTTTTCTATAAGTGACAATTAGGCTTCGTTGTAGAAATAATCAAAGTTTGATAATTATTTAAACTCACATATATTGTAATTGTGTTGTTTCAGTATGTAGATGCACAGAAATTAAGCAAAAATAAAGCTGTTTTAGGACGGATGCAACATTAAATATGAATTAGAAAGAACTTTAAAGATCACGATTTTGATACAAGGTGGATGTCATAATTTACTTTGAAGTAGGTCACGTGATCTCTTCATATAATGGTAACGTGATCCTTCCATTTAAAGCGAGTAATTATTATTTTAAATTTTATTTAAAAACTACTGAAAATATTTTGCTGCATTTTATATATATATATTATGGGATTATTTGAATATTTCCTAAAACATTCGAAGCAATTTGTGAATTTTAAATTTGCTTAAAAAATATTTGAAAAATTAGGTCCCATAGAGGTTCAATTTATTTCATTTTTTCAACCAGGGTTCAATCCAAAACTAATTAGCTGATATTATTCATGTATATTCCCATAGGTCCCACAGACCGTCTAAACAACATACTAAAATTTCATTTTGATAAAGTCATTTTTACGGCAGTTATCGTGCTAACGGACAGACAGACAGACAGAATGAACAAAGTCATAAACACTTTTCATCTATGTCTTAAAGTGTTAATAATCACAACATGTCTTTTGGAGTCTTCAATTCTGAGCAAAATATAAGCTTAAACGAACCAAAAATCCCCAGAGCTAAACACTTACTGAATTTAACTTCCGTTCTAAAGATATTTTGCATATAATTCTATAGGGGGAATTCGAACTATAAATCAGACAGATGTATATAAATTCGCGTGTAAAACATTTTTTTTTACAGTTCACGAAAAACTATACTTTTATAATTTTTCCTTCAAACGGATGCGTCGCCCAAAGGCATCCGCCCCTGTTGAAAACAATAGCCAATAAAGAGAAAAAGTTCATATTAGCATTGGCATTGTATTATTATTAACACTTATTGTATTTTTGATTGACAGAGATATATTGGTATCTATATGAAAATACTGTGAAATGTTTGAGTCATCAATCTTGAAATTACATTAACGAGCTAGGCTCTAGTTTACTAAGACGCTAAATAAAAGCAAAATTAATATAATAACAAGAAAGAGAAATCATGCATAAAGCATTGATTATGAAACACTTTCCAACTTCAATGCAATTTCATACAAACATCTCTACAATGCGATACATTCCTCGGTAATATTTTTAAAATCATCATAACGCTACAATAATTTATAATATTTAAAAAAACCACTTAACATATTTTGCTGTTTATACATTTTATGGGATAATTTGAATATTTCTTAAAATTTTCGAAGCAATTTGTGAATTTTAAATTCGCTTAAAAACCTTTAAAACATAAGGTCCCATAGCGTCCAATGTATTTCATTTCTTCAACACGGGTTCAATAAAAAACTAATTGGGTTATGTTATTCATTTTTATTCCCATAAATCTCACAGATCGTCTGAAAACGTACTAAAATTTCATTTTTGATAAAGTCATTTTTACGGCAATTATCGTGCTATCTGACAGACAGAGAGACAGAAAGAATGAACAAAGTCATAAACACTTTCAACTGTGTTGAAAAGTGTTAAAAAAGCATCCGATAGTCAGATAGATTAACGCAACTGATACATCACATGTTATTTTTTTATGATGTCATTTGAATGATTGTCAGCTGTTTTCGATGAAGTTTCCAAATATAATAAATTATTGTAGTATTTTGATAATTTTAAAAATATTACCGAGGAATGTATCGCATTTTAGAGATATTTAAACCAGGCAATTTATATTTCAATGCCGTCATTTGAATGAAGTTCATTTTTTTCGATGAAGGTATAAGTTTTCAAATATAATAAATTAATGTAGTATTGTGATAAGTTTTAAAATAGTACTAGGAATGTATTGCATTTTACAGATGTTTAAATAAAATTGCATTGAAGTTAGAAATTGTTTCATAATCAATGCTTTAAGCATGATTGATCATTCTTGTATTTTATAGAATACGTTTAAATCAGGGTCCTTATTGATACATTTACATAACTTAAAATTCATCAGTATATTTCACCGTAACATATTTGGAACTTAACTTCCATATTAGACGACAGTTAAGGTCAAATTTATAAAATGCAATGCAATAAGTTACATCTGTAAATATACAATACTCTGTAAAATAAACAAAAAGAAACAATTATGATTAAAACAATATAAATAACATGAAAGCATAAATATTAAAATTTTAATGTCACTTCTGAACATGCAATATAGATAAATCATTGTACAAAATGATTAAATATTGCTGGTTTAAAACTATTTGCAAATCTTCTGTAATTTTCCTGCCAGTGGGGTAATCAGAAAGCTCGTTAACGAGGCTTATATTGATTTATTTCGACATTTTCAAAATGGCTGAATTTTTTGCATTCCTCGTTCAAAACTTTAATAACATATTTTATATCCAATATCTAAAGAATTTCGATCCTAAGAAAATAATTGTGAGTATTCTTCTTGTAAAATTGATTGAACTTAAATATCTTTTTAATACGAAAATCTTAAGATGCAGTTGATTATCAACGTACATGATTTTCATATAAAACCAAAATATCAGGTAAAAGATATTTAAAACATAATATATACCCTTACAGTCGGTCCTAGATATCTCAAATTTGGAAGCGTAAAAATAATTCCAAACATTAAACATTTGAATTATCGAAAAAACTCAGAAAAAGTGCTTCTAATTATAGGACCCTACATAATATGTAGACAGTATTTAAATATAAAAAATCTGATGTCGGCAGCACATGACTTTCCTATATAATACAATGGATTAACTAGTTTTACAATAAAAAAATCTGATGTGGGCAGCACATGACTTTCCTTATATAATGCAACGAATTTCCTACTTTTATAGTTAAAAAACATGTTGTTCTTAAAGTAGATACTTATATTCTTTAAAAGATATTGAAATTTCTTCAATTAGTCGTCATTTCCATTGATTTAGCGTCATTTTTATACAATTGGCGAGATTTTTGTTAATTTAGCAACATTTAAAAATGTCGTCAAGTTGGTGACATTCCGCCAAATTCGTCGTCAAAATCTCGCCAAGCGTTATGGCCGGAGAAATAAGTTATTCTTACAACGGATAAATTACTATTGGCGTCCAAATACAAAAGTATTACTCAAAGTACCTTTTCTCGTGAATGGAACGAGTTAGATTCACGAGAATAATGTCACCAAATTTATCGTATGAAATTACATATGAAAAGTGAACATGTGTCTTAACAGTTAATATTTTTTTTAATTTGTCGGATTTTTTGATACATTTATTCGATTGTGTTTTAAAACAACAGGCTTCCAGTATTTACAGATTGTGAGTTTTGTACCAAATTACATTCGAATCGCTTCATTCGTTCGTGAGATATCGTCTCCATCGCGCGCGCGCGCACACACACATCACAGTTAATACATTTTTTTTTATGGAATTTTTTGATAAATTTATTTAAAAAATGTGCATCGTAAGAACGGTTCGTGCTGACGTTCTAAAGTTTATGTCAATCGTTTTCTAAGGAAAAATGACATAAGAAATGCCTATTTGCGTAACTTTATTGAAGGCTTTGATCTTTTGATGATTTTTTTAAAATTTCACTCGAAAATTGTGGGGGTTTCTGAACATTCGATTGTGTTTTAAAACAACAGGCTTCCAGTATTTACTGATTGTGATTTTTATACCAAATTACATTCGATTCGCTCTATTCGTTCGTGATATATCGTCTCCACGCACACACACACACACACACACACACACACACACACACACACACACACACACACATCACTTCAAAAATGTTCGATTCGTGATCAGGGATGCTTGAAACGTGCTCTCCCGTCGAAAACTCGAATTCGAAGTTTCGACCCCGTCACAATACTTTCCTTATACATTATGTATATAAGGAAAGTAATTAACCCTACTGAGAGAAAATACCGATTAGTTTCGACATTACACTTGTAGAAAATACTTTTGAATTTGTATATAGTTCTGCATTTATTTTCTTGCTGTATATGCGTACAGCTTGAATTGATTTTATGTAGAAAAACTTATGCATTGAAACAAATTTGAATATTTGGAAAATATTTCCAAAACAGATTGATGATAGTTTTGTGTTCTCTCGAACTTAATAACGTGTTCCAGATGCACAATTTGTTAAAAAATTTCAAAATTCATTAGAGTTCGACAAATGTTTTCACAATGCTCATTAAAGGATGTACTTCAATTGGCTATACCAAAGGTGGTAAGCAAACTTCGTTTTCACCTCCAGCCATACGTTTCCTTGCAATTCGTTACCAATACCTCACTCTACAATTCTGTATAAAACCCTGCTGCAAAACCTGCAGTTTATATAATGTTCTAAAGCAGAACCTCAACTTTAACTGACTTAAAGTTTTGCGGCGGAATTGTCAATCTAAAGAACAAAATAGTCCTTGATATAGGTCATATTCCGGTCTAATTCCTTAAACCAATTTCGAAAAATATCTTAATTTATTCGACACATATTCAAATTTTGGAATGCTGGCAAGAAAATTAATGTTCGCATATCGCTTTTACAGTATTTGAATAGTAAATGTGCTATGAACGCAAACATTATCAAAATATCAAAAAATCCGAGCTATAGAAATTCGAGATAACGAGTGTCGATAGTAATTAGTTTGATACCAATCTTACGAAATTATGAATATTAATTTTACATGTATGCAAGTTCTTTTAAAAATTAGTATAGCAATCAGAAATATTTGTCAATGGCATTCGGGTATCAGTCCTAAAATTTGAGAGCTTTTCGGTTTATGTTCAGAGATCAATTGAAAAGTGTTCTGGCGGTAATTCCGCAAGAAGTTTTTATTGTGTTTTGTACTTAATTAGAAAATTTTTTCAGGAGTAATGTTCGAATGCATTTATTTGTATATCTATTGAGTTTGAAAATTAAATTCAATTCGTAGCTTACAACTTCGGCGCTATTTTTTACAGGGAGATTGTATTCTCTCCATTTTATGTCAACAACCCACTGAAAAGGGTTCGGCGTGACGCCAACAAAGAACGATATAGACTCAAAGGACAACGTTAAATAGACAACGTTATAAAGTTTAATTTTTAATTGCATTTATTATTCTAAAAGATAAATATTGCTTTATAAACCTTAATCTAACGGTTGAAATTTAACATTGTTATATAACCTAAGAAACAATACAAGTTTGTAAAAATTGACAGGTACTCGCGGCATTGTATATCAAACACCACCCAGATTTCAGGCAGCTGGAAAAAGAGGTAGTGGCAATCTATAGTTCTGGTTTCGGAGAAGCGCAGCTCCCCCCAAAACATAATACGAGGAAACATAATACGAGGAGGCAGAAGCGCTCGTTCCAGCACAAATCTTTAGACTCGCTAAGACAAACCAATGCATAACTTACCAGGCCAAGGAAAGGACTTATACAAATTTATGCCAATCCCGTCTAGAGCCAGTAGTGTAACAGCCAACAAGCTAAAACACCTAGAACACTGGAAGAGTAGTATTTGCAAGTTGCTATCGAGAGAGTAGTTGCTAGTGCGAAACATCTCGCCATATCGTGGAGGACTATTTTCGGATGTTAAGATAGTGATACGGAGATGTGCTATAGATAGTGATAGGGAGATAAGATAGTGATACGGAGATGTGTGTTATATGTAATATGTTTCTGTATATCCAGCTGTAGGAGTATGTGGGCCTTCATGACAAGTTTAGATGAATCACGTGGTTGATATTCGCCGCCATGTATTCCTGCTTAAGCATTTTGCGGCTTGTCCATGTTTCGTAGCGACGTGATTTCGTCCTATCTTGCAGAATACTTTGGCTTATGGGATTTGTAGATTACGTATGTTCTGTAGCAAGATGAAACTGTTCTAGCTTTAAGAAATAGCTTGGTTATGTACTTTGTGGATGACCTGTGTTTCGTAGCGAAACGATTCCGTTTTCGCCTCCAGAACTTCCCTGTTTATGTGGTGAGTTTATTATAATGCTCTGCATCAAAACGATTTCGCGGTAGATTCTAGACATTTACTTCTTATTTGTTTGTAGATCACCCATGTTCCGTAGCTTGATGTATCCGTGATGTTTTCCTGGAAATTTCCTACCTGTGAGTATTGCTTTACTATTTCACTGTCTACTGTTCTGTACCTTAAAATAATGTATTGATCTAGTTTATTTTTAATAAATACGAGTTTTTGTTTTACATGCTTGTTTTCCTTTGCTGACTGTTCTTCAATGTGTTTACATCCCACAACCAACTAATTAGGGGATTAGTATTGCTGCCCTGTGGCGAAACTGCTTCTTTTCTGAAATCAGTATCATAATTGCTATAACATGGCATTGCATATTTTACATTCGAATCTTACAAACAAGATAAAATATAACAGTTGAAAAATTAATATAATGCTTAGCATACATATATATTTTTAATCAAAAATGACAATCATAAATTTTCTAATGATACTATATGTGTAAAATGATATTCTTCTTATTTGATTAAGTGTCATCATTTTATATAAAAAATCATTTTAAACTTTGGTTATATTTTGAAAGTCCAATTACGTTTAAAAGCAGCATGATCCCAGAATTCATGAATTGCAATTACCGCACCGCCATTTAATTAAAATATTCCATTTGTTCTTTAGATATAGCGTATACATCATAATCTTTGGTGCATATCCATGCACACATGCACTGCAAAGAAGATAAATACTTGCAATTCTGTTCCAGTAGCTACAGACTAGAGTATCTAACAAGAACAAAGATACATGGTCCCATTCTCGGTTGGAGCAGCAAGTCTCTTTACAACACATATACCTGGATGTCCAAATAAATGTTCTATGTCCTAGAATGAGCCGGACGGTCTGGGTCATCAACATATATCCAACTAGATAAACATACGTAAGTACACGCATACATGCAGACATTCATCTTAAGAACACTAGATTCATTTTCAAATATTGACAACCAGGACAAATTCTTTGAAAAGTTTCATTTTTTAGCCCTTCACAATATTACTTTCCTTGCAATACATGGTAATGCATAGGGAAAATATTGGAATCGTGCCAAAAATTGCAACTTGAGTTTCGAAGGATTTACACATTTTGGGAACTCTAGAACACGAATAATCTAGTTTTAGTATGGCATCTGTATGTGTGTGTCCCTTGTGAGAGATCCTGGTGCTGATTAAATGTTGGTACGATTTGCGAAATGGCCAGCATAAATTGTCTATATCCAGTATAGGTGAAAAACTAGTAAACCAAATGTCACACAATTTATTGATAACTCACTTGTAGGTTAACCTGGTGCTGATTAGATTTTGGTACGATTCGGAAAAAGGAACCTGCTTTATTTTGAGAAATGAACCACAAAAATCATTAAATATAAAAATAAAAGACTACGTATGTTTAAATAATATATCAATTAAATATTTATTGACGACGAAAATCTAAGACTAACACAATTACTCTAGAATTAACCGTTCTCTAGATGTTGAAGTTTTTTCGCATTTTCGCTGCGCTATCTTTGAAATTAAGTCCAACTCAAATGAAAACGAAAATTGAATTAAATATGCAAATTCAGTGTAATTTAAAATAATTATGGCTATTGTTTTGTGCACCTAAATTCCATTTAATGGGTTATTGAAGAAGTAATGAGAATGCTAAGATCAGTCTGCATGGAAAGTCATGTGCTGTCCATATCAGATTTCTTTTCGTAGTCATTATACTATGTATGAAAGAAAATAAAAATTATTACGGAAATTAGCATAAGTAGAAGAAAATCGTACTTTGACTTAGATGATACAGTAAGTTCATTCATAATATTAGAAATTGAAATTAAATTTTTACGTTAAATTTAACTTGACTAATGAATTTAAAAAATTCAATTAAACATTTTCTTCATTAGACGGCCATACAGATACAGACCAAACTAAAACATACAAATATGTAATACAATTTTATTGGGTAAAAATAACCTAAAAACATCTACCAGTAAACTTAACTGAATATTTAATTATAAAATATTTTAATCTCAACTGATTTTATACTAAAAATTATATAATGAATAAATTAACAGATGCTAATAACTTTGAAAATATATTTATATTCAATACCGACTCAAAATTCCAAATTAAGTGTCACACTGTTTGAACTTTATTAAAACGTATAAAACATACTTATGAATAACATTATTTCCAAGACCAAACTTCATTAATTTTGAAACTTATGTTTGTAGAACGTGGCCAGACTTAATTTCTATTTGAGATTCAGTAGGACGACCGAATCGTTGCAACATAAAATGAAAGTTTGTGTAAGCTTTCAGAACAAATTAAGGTAACTTGAAAATAAATAAAATTGTCCATCTAAAACTTTTACCAGGAAATATGTTAAACTATCTTCTCTCTTTTACAAAAAATAAAATGGTGTGCTGCATTTTAAGCAGAAAGATATTAGAATGCATTCACAAATAGAACTACTGAATGTATCAATTCAATGTATCCCAAGCACTGTTACAAGTACCCCTAGGGATATGCAAATTGGTTCATAAAGGTACGTTGTCGAACTCGTTAATTTAGTTTTAAGCTAAGTTTCCATCCGAACAAAAGCTGAGACAAATTGGATCCAAAACCAAAAATAACAAGGATGTTTTCATGAAAGTCTCCAAATGTATGCTTTGGGGGTAAGAGTGGTAGCATACGAGTTGTATAACAAAAATAAATTGACATTTTAGTAAATGGTAGATCCTCTCTTGTCAGCTATACAAGCCGATATTCGGTGCGGTATAGAGTTAATTAAATTGCTTATTCCCTATTGTGAAAGTTCCTGCTACAAATGCTGCATTGGTCAGCAATTTCAGTGGTATTATGGGACTGTTGCAATTGCCGTCCAAACATGTCTCGTTGGTAAATCAGTGAAGAAATCCGCAAAGCCCAAAGAGAGACACTTGGTACCACAGCAGGGCGGGTCAGGGACCATCCGTCAAATCACACCGGGGCCCCATGTAGGGATCACCTCCGGAGATACAATGCAGCACCCGCAAGAAACGAAACAAACGAACCACGAAAGTCAAGAAACACAACAACCACCATACAGCTCTGTCGATATCAACACTCGACCAGAAATCCCATAAGCTTTATTAGGCTAAAAGAAAAATACAACAAACTGCATCACAAGGTGGAAGCAAAACATACAAAAGAAGATGCAAGATGAGTAGGGAGAAGAGGACAACAAGTCTCCAATAAGAGAAGTAAGGAGTCGGAATAAGTAAGGAGGCTGACAGCGATGTTCCTCAGTCTTATCTTAGCCATAGGATGCAGAGATAGTTCAAGAAGTTTACGTTGTTGGAAATTCGTAGATAAATGAACATTTCTAAGATCGCTCCATAGTATGCAATCATATACTCAGTGAGAAGCTGTATCAGTTGAGTTTGCACAGGGTCATACATCAGTTTTGCTGAAGAAAATATGTTGGTATTGGGTAAATAATTTGATTGAGATAGAAAGCTCCAAACAAACGAGTGTCGGAAACTTTGGGAAGGAGCTCGAACAGAGATATCTCCATGAAACTGTTCTCCCAGCGAGACTGCCACAATGTCTTGATTTCCAAGTTCATAATGGTTTTGAGTCGAGAATTGGAGATAGGAAAATAGTAGCCCACATCTACTTTAGAGGTAGATAATTCGGTTTTTTTTTGATCGGCCAACTCATTCCCCATGACACCAATGTGGACTTTTATTCAGTGTAATGAGATTTTGCACACCAAGTCGCAAATGCCAACGGCCGTACCGTGCTGAAAACACCGGTTCTCGTTAGATCACCGAAGTCAAGCAGCATCGGGAGCGGTTAGTACTTGGGTGGGTGACCACCTGGGAACACCGCGTGCTGTTGGCCATTTCGGACGCGGTAGCCCGGTGGTTTGCGCTCTGGATTTGCACGCTGCCACAACTGCCGCCGTGTTCATTCGGAATACGATCACATTAAACATGTGGGTCCGTAAGTCCTTCTGAGAGGTTGGTGGTAGGGGAAGGAGGGTACAGTCGTTGTGGATGCCTCTCCCACGGGGTTCTGGTCTAAATTGGATGGCACATCCCGGACATCCAAACGCTTACCTTATACCTTTCTGGTAGGTCGGACGGTCTGGGTCTCAACAACAACACCAAGTCGCAAAAGAAAGTGTCGAAAATCTAAGCACTCGACTCAACCTGAGGCATGAGCAGCAGTTTGAGTGACAGGGCAAAAGAAAGTGTGTCATTGGTAAATGAAACCTGACGGGTTGATAGAGTAAGCAGAACAATTGGCTGCAGAATATTTTCGATATAAGCAAGCCGTCAGATTAGCTTGCATCATAACCAGGGGAGTTGAACTAACCTACAAGATGGCTTGACAGAGTTTCACACCACGTATGATGGCAGTTAGCTCTCGATAACAAATAGGGAACGGAACGCTAGACAATCCTCTTCTACACACGTTTGCGGCAGTCATCAGCACTGAGAGAGAAGCGTGATTCGCGGCTAAAGACAACATACTTCCGATTCGGCAGTATTCAGACATGACCGAACTCTGCATTAATTTAGACGGATCTGCCTATATTGACGGTCAAAGGTCAGCGCCTTAATGTACTTCAATACCTAAAACCATTTTCTGCCAGTCGTATTCGAATAGCATCATTTGACATTGAGGCTTGTCTATTTGTGGTTCCCTGAGACTCTGGGACTGTTATATGTACCTTCTCTGATACACTTTTGCCAACACCGAGCAATTATCATATCTTTCCGTCCAAAATGACGACTAATACGTACGTGGGATCAGCCAGTTGTCCTTAGGTCTATGACTCGACTTATCTGTAAATCCGACAATTGTTGGAAGATCTGGTAAGCACGTGTCAAAGGCATCTTTATATCACAACTTGCAGTATCAAATCTGAAAACATACTTCCGACTGAGAGAGAATACCTATCGTTTTAAATCGTGAATGATCTGTTCTTCTCATGCGCATTGCATGGGCCCTATAACATCATTGGAGCTGACAGTTTGATCATTTGCATAATTCGTAAAACGATATTTACATGTAGAGTCTCTCTGTTGTAGCCCCACATTTTATGGGTTAATGTAATGGCGGGGATATTGATGAAACGTGACCTCTTAATTTAGAATTTAGCCACACCAGCACCAGCACCACTACAAAAACCATGATCAAAAAATGCCGCAAAAATAACCCACAGGTCCACACACTCCTGTCGGGAGAAGTAAATCTCCGCGATGACCTACAGCCCAGTAGAACCTAAATAACCTGAAAACATTCAAACTCAAAACCTTACCTAAAGGAACGTCTTCTTCACAAAACACAAAAGAAATTACAATACACAAATAAATAAACATAATTTTGAAGTTAAAATGAATTTTCATTTATTCAAGAAGTTAAATTCACTATGTATTTCAAATACAACAGCTGAATCTCTCAGCACACCACTGGACACATGCGCAGATTTCATCAGAGCGCCACTGGCTTTAAAACTTCCAAAATGTAATAAAAGGTGGTAAACCACATGTCATAATGATATCAAAAATAGGTATGGTCAAATTACTGGGATGAGCACTCTGAGAGTTAAAAGAAAGCATTTTTGATAATTAATCAAAACAGAAATTATATTATTAGAATATGCATTAAATTGAAGCTACAGAATACAATGGATGGTTTCACTCTCCACATCTGGCCTATCTTGATCAAAATATAAAGGTCGCTTACCCCTGTCATCAAGTCGACGTAAGTAAGGTCGTAGTTCTCAACATCAGCCAATCGCCCACACGGCGATAAATCGGTGTTTCACAACGAAAGGCCGGCACACACATTCAGGGATTCTCCAGAATGGCCCAGCCTGGACTGATGGCGTCATTCACTAGAACTACTCGGGTAGCGACGATACGATTTACCTTCCCGGTATGAGCCTCGGGAGCATTCCACAAGCCAGCTCGATGTTAAGGTATTAGTCCCGGAATGAGCATCGGGTTCGCTCTACGTGCAGTTTCGACGTTATTTCATTCCTGTATGAGCCTCGGGATCGTACCAAAAATGGTCGTTAGAAAGGCAGCATTCCTCAGCTCACGAATCTCTAGGAATCTGCCTGGAGGTCAGACTCCCGAGATTCGGAGTGAGCGTTGCTATCGTGAACTGCCTACAGAGTAGTAAGAGCGTTAGAGCAGACGAGCATAAGAGAGCGAGTCGTAGTGTCGTACAAGACAGAGCACCAGGCGCGAAGCGCCTTTAATCTCCAGTTTCAATATGTGGTTCTTATCGTCAAACTGTGACATTAATTCAGTGACCCTAATTGGAGGTTCAAGGTTTTTATTTACTACATTTTATTATTTGTCCTAGCTCCTAGTGTGGCAGTTTGTTGCACATTTAGAGTTTAAGCAGTTTTGGGGGTTGATGCAGATCTAAGGGTTACCTAGCGTTTTGGCAGTTTAGAGTTTAGAATATTTTTTTTTTTTTTTTTTTTTATAAAATAATAGTCGCGAGTTTTACTTAAAAAATCAGATGTTTGAGGTGGGATCTTTTAATTCCGATTATCGATGTTTAGAACAGCGCGGGGTCTCTTACGAGATTTGGCCTTGCGATGATCATAGTCATGCAGATTGAATAACAGTTCGTTTGGAACGGATGGCAAATTTCTGTAAAATTTAAGCGATAGCTTTTTAATTTGGGCTCTAACAGTTTTTATTTTGAAGTCATTCCTAATTACCGAGTTTCTTAAGTACCTGGGAGCTTTCCTGATAATCCGTAGGATTTTGTTTTGTTTTGTCCCTAGGAGGTCTATTGTAGTTTTACAGGCATATCCCTATACGGGTGCTGCATACAGCATTCCCGGGCGGATGACCGATTTATAAATTAGGAGTTTATTTTGATAACTTAGATTTCCGTTTCCTATCATTGGGTATAAGGCTCCTGTGGCCATATACGCTTTTTTGATTAAGTTCGTTACGTGCTGTTTCCAGGTTAGGTGGGAATCTATCGTTACACCTAGGTATTTAGTAGATTTTTCCGCTTTTAGGGCATGGTTGTTTATGTACAGAGGCGGCGGAGGTTTACGTTTTCTAGAGAAATAAATCCAATGACATTTATTGGGGTTTAATTTTATTCGCCATTTTTCCAGCCAAGTTTGGAGTATGTCTAAGTGTTGTTGTAGCTGTCTGTGCATTACTGAGACATAGGGGTGTTTTGCAAGTAACGCACTGTCGTCTGCATAGAGTGCCAGCTCTGTGTTTGGAGTCTTAGGGATGTCGTTCAGGTATATGTTAAAGAGTGTCGGGCCCAGGATAGAACCTTGCGGTACACTACTTTTAATGAGCTTGGGTGTAGATAAGTTACCTCCTACTCTGACTTGAAAGTGTCTGTTATTTAAGTATGAGATTAAAAGTTTGACAAGTGCGTCAGGGACTTTTAAAGTGATCAATTTGTACGTTAATCCACAGTGCCATACTTTATCAAAGGCTTTTTGTATGTCCAGAAAAATCGCAGCTGTGGGTGTCTTGTTATTGAGACCAGAAGATATGTACTCTACCACTCTCAGCAATTGATGAGTGGTGGAGTGCTTTGGCCGAAATCCAAACTGCTCCGGAATGATAATGTCATTCTCACTAAGGTGCGTGTTCAGTCTCTTAAGAATAATTTTCTCAGTAATTTTACTAAGTGTCGGTAGCAAGCTAATTGGTCTGTAGTTGGCTGGAATTGTGGCATCCTCACCAGGTTTATGGATTGCTAAAATTATCGCTTCCTTCCATTCTTTGGGGAAATAGTTGAGTTTTAATATTTTATTTATTAAGATAGTCAAGTAACATATTACGTTTAAGGGTAGGTTTTTAACCGCAATATTTCTGATTTTGTCGTGCCCTGGGCTTTTACGGTTTTTGAGATTTTTAATAATTTCTACTATCTCCTGCGGGGTGGCTGGGTCAATCTCAGCCGTTACCGGGGAATTCCTGAAGTTATTTAACGTTTGACTAACCATTCTTAGGGTGTCCTGACACATTAGATCGTGGTTTGGTTGGAATTGTTTTTCATAATGGCTTGCGAGCGCCTCGGCCTTTTCCTCGTCTGAGTACGCGATTTTAGCACCATCTATTAGTGGCGGGAGCTTAATTTGAGGTTTTCTGAGTCTTTTTGCGAATTGCCAGAGCGATACGTCTTCTGGGCTAAGGGATTCGATTAGTTCTTTATACTGTTGCTGCTTTTCTGCGACAATTTTTTCCCTGACTTTGCACGTGAGTCTGTTAAGCTCCCTTTTAAGGGCGGGGTCTCTGTTAGCCTGCCATGTCTTACGTATTCTATTTCTTTGCCTGACTAATTGTTTGACATGGTGGGAAAGAAGAGAGCGAGACTACTACTTGCTTAGTGTGACCAATGGAAGGGAGTCCCTAGTCCGAAGACTTTAACCTCCGGTATAATGCCTATATTTGATATTCATGACATAAGTTGAGCAGATATGATATGAAAAGTAAAAATAAAATAAAGTTAAAACTTAAGAAAATTAACATGAGCATCCCCAGAACTAAAAAATTTAAAGGAATTAACTAAAAAATAAGGAATTAAACGTTAGAAAGCCGGTACCGCATGCGGTCCGGTGCTGCCATCAATAGCAGCGAGCAAGAGTTAAATGCTAAAAAAGAATGAAGCCAAAAAAAAAAGAATTAAAAAAACTTTGAAGGAGAGAAAATGGAATGAAAAAGAAGTTATAAAGCTAAGGGGGGTCATACAAAACAGCACGGGGCCGCTTTTTCTGCTCACGAGGGTCATAATCTGTTAGAGTGAAAAGTGTTTCATTTTTGATAGTGGGAATATTGTGATAAAATTTTTCAGAAAGTTTTTTGATAGTAAATTTGATGGTGTTTATGTCGAAGTCTTTACGAATAATGTCATTTCGAAGGTATCGCGGTGCTTTCCGTATGATTCTTAAAATTCTGTTTTGCTCTATCTGTATTCTCTCCAGGTTCGTTTTGCAGGCATAGCCCCAAATAGGGCAAGCATAAAGAAGGATGGGGAGAATGATTTGTTTGAATAAAAGGATTTTGTTACTAAGGTCAAGGTGTTTTGAAAAAAGGAGATGGTTGAGAGCGCCGGCGAGCTTTTTAGTCTTTTTGATAACATGGGTAAGGTGGTTGCTCCAGGTGAGACGACTGTCCAGGTGGACACCGAGGTATTTAGCTGTACGTTGGAAGCAAACTGGCTGATCTTTGATTTGAAGCGGGGGAGGGGGGAAACGTTTCCAAGAGAAGAAGATGGCCTGTGATTTGCGTGCATTAATTTTGATGTTCCAATTTTTAAAATAGGTTTCAAGGAGGGAAATGTGGTTTTGAAGGTGGGCATGAAGAAAATTAATATTACGATGGGCGGAAATGATGCAGGTGTCATCAGCATAAAGGCAAAGGGTGGTATGGGGCGAACGAGGTATATCATTAACAAAAATGTTGAAGAGGAGGGGGGCCAGGATAGAACCTTGGGGTACCCCTGCTTTGATTGGTTTATTATTTGAAAGGGTGTTAAGGACACGGACATGGAAGTTACGATTTTGAAGATAGGAATTTATGATGAGGATGAGGGGGGAGGGGACTTTTATTTGAATAAGTTTAAAGATGAGTCCAAGATGGTAGGTTTTATCGAATGCTTTCTCAACGTCAAGTAAAAGGGCTCCAGCTGACTGTTTGTTGCGGAAGCCGTCAGAAACAAATTCCACAACACGCAGCAGCTGGTGGGTAGTAGAGTGGGAGGATCGAAAACCGAATTGCTCAGGAATGATAATATTAATTTTGTCAATGAAATTGAAGAGACGATTTTGAATGATACGTTCAGCCAGTTTGCTGAGGGAGGAGAGGAGCGAGATGGGGCGGTAAGAAGCGGGGTCGGCAGGGACGCCGCCCGGCTTGAAAATGGGAATAATAACTGCCGTTTTCCAACAATCAGGGAAGTGACGGAATTTAAGAATTGCGTTGATTACATGAACAAGATAAAAAAGGATATTTAAGGGGATGAATTTAAGGGCTTTGTTAGTTATTTTATCAAGACCAGGGTTTTTTTTATTTTTGAAGTTTCTAATGTGGTCATAGAGTTCCGACGGGTTGGTGGGTTCAATGGGCTCAGGGTGGGGGGCATTAATGAAGTTCGAGACGATTTGACTGACGTGAGCGTGAAAAGAGTTGTTTGAATTAGAGTTATTAGGTTCAAATTGTCTTTGATAGTTGGCCGCTAAAGTGTTAGCCTTTTCAAGATTGGAAAAGGCAGTGCCAGTGTCGGAGAGGAGGGGGGGGGGAGCTGAGCGAAGGGTTTCCTAATGCGTTTAATTTCCTTCCATATGGAGCCGTCTTCGGGAGAGAGGGACTCGATATATTCCTTCCATTTGTTTTGTTTAAATTTAGAAATGTCAGATTTAATTTTGCGATTTTGGGCATTTAAAATAATTTTGATTTGGGGATTCCTAGAAATCTGCCAAAGATTCCGGGTGAAGTTCTTAATTTTAATTTGGTTTTTAAGGTGGTGGGGAAGGGAGTTATAACGAGGGGCAGGGCGGGTTGTAGTGGCGTTTGCCAGGGAGCGTTGCAGTTCGAGAGTAATGTTGGAAACAGCATGTTCCAGGTCGGCAGTGTTTTTGATTTTAGGGTTCATGAGCGTAGAATTTTGAAGAGTGAGTTTGAAATTTTTCCAATTTATAGAGGTGGGTAAACCAGAAGAGGGAAGGAGCGTATTTAGTTGAATGGTAAGGAGGACAGGGAGGTGGTCGGAGCTGAGTTCGTTAAGGGTGTCGGTAGTGTAAGGAAAACGGATATTTTTAAGGAGTGCAAAATCAATAGTAGAGGGGGTAGCTGAAAAAGAAAAATGAGTGGGGTTAGAGGGGACGGCAACATGGATATTATTACTGGTGATATACTTGTGGATTTGATTACCGTAGGGGTTTCGACGGCGGCAGTTCCAAGCAGGGTGGTGGGCATTAAAGTCGCCGGCTATAATAAGTCTGTGATTACAATTGAAGATACGATTAAGGTCAGCAGTGAGGTCAATGGAGCAATTAGGTTTAATGTAGACTGAACCGATGGTTAGGGTGGGCTGATTTGGAAGAGTAATATTTACAAGTTTATTTTCAATGAGATTGTTGTTAAGGGTGTTGAGCTCATAGTGCGGAATGTTACTTTTGACATATACGGAGACTCCTCCGTAGGAGGAGTGGGAATTTTGAGTCAGATTACGAAGGGCAGTGTATTTTTGATAGTTGGCGATATTAAGGGAGGGGGGGCGACGGCCGGGTATGATTTCCTGGATAAGGATGATTTCCACAGAGTTATTATTAATGAAGTCGCGGAGTTCGGTGATTTTAGGGACAAGGCCGTTAGCGTTCCAGAAGAGAATACGGATAGAGTCTTGAAGATTACTCGTCATTTTGGTCGGATGTGTCTGAGCTAAAAACCTCTTCGAGGGCCGAAATAATTGCAAAAAGTTTGTTGAGAGGATTGGTGGCTTCATTGAACTTGGTTTGGATAATGTTAATAATTTTTTTTATTTTAATCATGTCAATATTGAAACTGTTAAAGATGTTTTTGATTTCATGGAATATTGAAAAAAGATCTGAGAATTGCGAAGTAGAGTTGGGTTTAGGTTTCTGATTGGTTGTTGCAGTTTGGTCAGGATAGGTGTTGCTTGGTTTGGTAATGTAAGAGTGAATTTTAAGATTTTGAAGTGGAAGGTTGTTTGGGTCTGTAAGAGGGTTTTGATTGGAGGGTTTGGTTTGAGAATTTGATTGGTGGGTTTGAGGTGCTATTTTTTGAGGTGGAGGATGGGTAGCAATTTCAGCGAAGGATTTTTTTGGGGGGCGGAGGTTGCAACTGGAGTTTCTGAATTTTCAGGGATGATGGTTGAATTTTTTGGTTGGTTTTGGGAAGGAATTACAGTAGGATGCCGGATGGGTGGAAAGTCAGAGGGTTTTGGAACAATTTGCCTAGAGGCGGTGGGAGGGGGGGCTGAGAAATTTAAGATGGGAGCATTTTTGTTGTGCGGGTTCGCAGGGCAGAGCCTAAAATTTGCGGTGTGAGGGCCGAGGCAGTTGGCACATTTAGCAGGGGTGTCTCTGGGTTTTTGGCATTCGCGTGAGACATGGCCTTCGCCACACTTGAAGCACCTGGGGGGGAGCTGAAAGCAGTCACTCGAATGATTGTATAGCTGGCATCTAAAGCACATTTTAATGGCCCGGGATTGAAAGTCAGTAACACGAATCTGCATATCAAGAAGGGTGCGGATATCTCTTATTTTTTCCCAACCTCTGGTGGGGTTTAGGTAAGTTAGAAAAATGGGGAGGGGGGCTTTAGTTTTGAGGTCCTTTAGTTGCGAAATTCTATGGATGCTGAATCCAAGGGAGGTTAATTCTTCAATAATTTCAATTATCAGGGAGTTAGGGGGGAGTCCTTTTAAAAGAATTTTGATGGGCCTTTCGGCTTTCAGGTTGATGGAATGAAATTCAATTTTTTGATCGATCAGGAATCTTTGGACAAGTCTAAAATCATCGACAGTTTGGGGATATACTTTTATAAATTATCCTGCAAGTTGTGCTCTGACAGGAGCGGAGACAAGGGTGTTTAGAGTTTTAACTAAGTTCCTCCAGTTGCTTGGGCAATTTATGAAGAAGGGTTCTGGGCGGGGGGAGTAAATTTCAGTATTAGAGTCATTTGGCGCTGAAGGCACAGCGGGGGAGGGTGTGGTTTCCGGAATAGGGGTGGTATCCATCGAAGGTGAATTTTCATTGGTTGCAGGAATATTCTCAGAATCTTCCGAAATCATATCAGTGAGTGCAGAAAAAGCATTCCGAGTAGAAGTTTTTTCTTTAGAGGTGATTACAGAGGCCGTACGGCAAGTTTTTTTGAGGGGGGGTAGAATATAACCTTCCAAATCCTCGATGCTGGTCTCAGCAGTGTTGCTAGAGATAGAACTAGTGCTATTTTCAGCTTAGGCATTTGCCCATGATGAGTTAGGCTCATTATTGCTATCATTAGGATTTGGGGGGATTCCCCACATTAAGTTAGATTTCAAGTTAGTTTTAAGAACATTTAGATTTAAGTTGCTCTGACTAATGGAGTTAACATTATTTTGATCATTAATTTTAAGAATACAATTATTGTTGGCTTCAAAAGTCTTAATTTCAGTTAGGTAGGGGGTATGCTCGTTTGCTAGAAAATTCTGCTCAAAAAAGTCAATCAGATCAAGGCACATACCTCTGAAGACTTGGATGCTTCTGGAGGTGTCTCCGGCTTGAGTCAGCTTCCACTCGTGGATCAGGAATTCATAAGTGAGTCGGATGTCGTTCATTTGCTGTAAGAAGCCGGCATCAGAATTATCCAAGGAGGGAAACAGACCATCACGAAATCTTATGAGAAAGTTTCCGATATCAGGTGGCATGAGTGTACCATCCGGCAAAAGGGATGTACCGGACTCCATGTCCGAATCAGCAAGGAAAGAAAAGATGGCGTACGCAGGTCGCTAAAGCAAAAAGGCAGAGAGGTCACGAAAAACGTATGAACAGGACGAAGTCTCAGAGTAAGAGCTAAGAGCTAAGAGAAGAAGAGAGCGAGAAAAGGTGCGCACGGCTTTTATACCTTTTCAGCCACGGACCTGGACGAAAGCTTCCAGTCCGTCACAACCAATAGAAAACATTCATGATATTTCCCGCCGAGAAAAGGTTCTCACGGCCAAACGCCAGCATGTCTCGACAGAATGTCTGGAGAACCACCTGCTATAAACAACCGTTGCAAAAGCTCATTATCGTCTGCAGCACAAATGTATAGAAACTATGAAATTATTTACATTGGCACTTCCATTTTCGACTGCCAAAAAGACCTTGAACTCAACAGAAGAAATAACTCTCAAAGCGCTCGCACATTTTAAATAATATGTTAGAAATGATTTTGATTTCGGTTTAAGAATAATATATGTTCCAAAAGAACACATAAAACGACAAAAAGGGGTTTTTCAAGGCAGAATTAAAATCTGTAAAAGAGCTGTATATAAAGAAATATAATACATAAATTTATATATTTTACATAAAAGTAATTCGATTTGAATATCGACATTACATTAATATATTCTTTATGTCCTCTCTCTCTCTCTCTCTGTATATATATATATATATATATATATATATATATATATATATATATATATATACATATATATATATATATATATATATATATATATATATATATATATATATATATACATATATATATATATATATACATATATATATATATATATATACATATATATATGTATATATATAGGTGTATATGTATATATATATATATATATATATATATATATATATATATATATATATATATATATATATATATATATATATATATATATATATATATATATATATATATATATATATATATATATATGTTAAACAGTATATCTTAAACTTATAATATATGTTGAACAGTTTATCGGTTTAAATAAGGTTTTCCTATCTGAATTTGTTCACAGTCCCCCGTCTAAATCTATCTATATTTAATCAGTCTCCAGTTGATTGCTTTTTCTTCCATTTTAACTCCCATATATGTTCATCACTCTATTTTCTACTGCGAATTGTCTCAGAATTGATTGTGATTTATTGATTGCAGTCAGAGTTTTAAGTTTTGGGCAGATAATTGAATTGTCTGGGAGTGGGCATCAAACTTATGTTTTATGATAAATATGAATTTCCGCGTATAAGGATTGATCAAATTAATAACATATTTTGACAGATTTAAAACTTTAGAAGCTTTCCGAAATAAATTTTGAAAACTATACATATATGAATGGATCAACTATATAATACATTTTAATAGATCGAGTTTCGACGTTTTGTGAAATACACTTTAACTGTACAAATTCTAGTTTAGACAAATAAGCAAGATCGGTTAGCTAAAATACTAAATGCAATACGTGTGTCATAAAATAAGAAAAAGCCCAAACTGCTAACTGGATAAATCAGAAAAATATAAATTTCTTTAGTCACACCAGGCGAATTCAAAAAATAGTACCAAACAATTTAAAAGGCAAAACATAGCCTTCTTCATAAGAATATATAATACAGAGTATTAATACAAACAAAGGCAAGAATACGTCTGTAAAATTGGATGTTTCATTTCACTCAAGTGGTTAATCGTTGCAAACAAAAATTTTAAAAAATTGAAAGGGTGTGGTAACTATAAAATGAAAAAAAAAAATGTAATTGACTGATGAAAATGTTTTGAATGAATAAATAATTTGGCATCACGTCTGATGTTAAAATAGCAAAATTAAACACACATCCATAACAGAAGGTCTTTATTTCACTTCCTTAAGACGTACAAACGTTTAAAAAAGGCCATAGCGCTTTCGAGCATAAGTATGCTCTTCATCAGTGGCTAAACGGAAATAAAGTTTGAATCGTTCATATATAGATCAGATATAGCGACAAAATTTGCATAAATACAATTTACAAAAGAATCTACGTTTAGAAAATGATAAACCGTAAACAATTTTTCAAAAATTTTAACAACAAAAGAACAGCATATTAAATTACAATTTAATAACAGAAATCAAAATAAAGGGGTGGGGGTGGCAATCAAGCATAATCCCAAAGAGGAAGACGTCAAAGATAACTTTGCAGAGACTTGAATTGCATGGAGTCGAGAATGAGTCGCCAACTGTAACTCAAATTCATAACAGAATCAAAATTACAAACGGACTCACGGTAAATATAAATAAAAATGGATTCAAAAAGGAGAATATAGCGAGGATTATTACAACGCATCAAAAGGAAAGTCTTTTCAAAAAGAGGCTGAAAATTATCTTTAACAACAAATTGAGCAAGAGCCGTAGAAAGTTTACTATCCCTGACATACCGAGCATGTTCTGCTAAACGGATGCCAACGGTGCGTTTAGTACTTCTAATATAAAATTTAAAATTACCATCGGTGGACAACAGGGAAACAACATACACCCCAGCAAAGCTTCTAAAGCCATCCCTATCACCCAGTTTATCAGACCGAATACGGTTAAATAAAGAAGAAATATTAGAATGTGCAGGTCTGAAACCAAACTCAGAATAAAATTGGATAAAGGGGCGGAAAATCGTAGGATTGTACGTAAAACTAGACCTATAAGTCAAACGATCTTTTAAGGCAATAAGTTTAGTATCAAAAAGGGTATATTTACGGTGAACTTGGAAGAAAACCTTATAAATAAACTCAAAGGAGTAGGCAGCCTCACGGCCAAGGCCAAAAATAAATTCAATTTCATCACTTAAAGCAGAGATCGATGAACAAACATTAAAAGCGCGATTAAAATAAGCATAACAAGAAGCTTTTTTATAGGAAAGAGGATGGTAAGAATTAGCACGAATACAAGAATTAGTAAAAGAAGGTTTACGGAAAACTGAGGTTTGAAAACCAGTAGCAGAACGGGTGACCAGTACATCAAGAAAATACAAAGAACCATTAGTTTCATGTTCGACAGTAAAATTGACAGAAGGGTAAAAATCTTTAACTTTAGACAAAAGAAAATAAAGATCTTCTAAATCACTATCCCAAACAATAAACACATCATCCACAAAACGGCACCAAAGAGAGGGGGGGGGGATGAAAAAGGCAAAATCTCATTCTCGAGTTCCTGCAAAACCGCCTCGGCCAAAATACCAGATAAAGGGCTACCCATAGGGGCACCACAGGTTTGTAGATAAATAGCATCATGGAAACCAAAATAATTTGATTAATAAAATATTAATGAAATTTTCAGTTGAATTGATAGAAAATTTATGGTTATTAAAAAAAGGTTTCAAGAAGAAGGCAAGGGATTTTTCTAAAAGATAAGTAGGACTATCAACAAGTAGGTCCCAACATTGCTTTTGTAAGCTCTGCAGAAAAATCTATACTATCTGATCCATGATGGTATTGTTATAAAGGTGCAACATTCAAATAATTAAAATGAACAACAATCATTCAAATCAATCAATTTATCACATGATATTAATGATTATTATTTAGTTGCGATATATGACATTTTCACCGATATTATTACGGATGGTTACTGCAGGTTTAATTAAAAAACATTCTTCATATAAGTTTTAATTTGAATAAATGGAATTAATATCACAAATTATACAGTTTAACCTATTTTCAGTCAGTGGTTGCCAAAATGGTCGGTACCACTTTTTGGTGATATAAGGCAGAGTGGATATTGAAGCCAAATTTAGAGCAGAGACGTGAATTCACCTGTGTACGATTTTGGCTCATTTGCAGTTGCCATAGTCAGAGCTTCCATTGTAATACGTTTTCGCAGTGTGTAAGAAAACGACTTTTTAGTAAGTAGAAAATTACAGATAGCTATCAGAAACAACACATAATGGTTTCAAACTTCCTTGTTTCATTTGTAAAATCATATTCGGTTAAACACCCTTTTTAATGCGGCCATTCTACTTTACTCGAAGTACAGACAGAGTTATCTGATTACTTACTGTTGAAGACTAACTCTGGTGATGGAGCTTATTGTTGTATTTTAAAAATGGTATTGTGTGGATTATAGCTTTTATGTAGTCATTCCTTTCCGCTTTAATTATTTCAGGCTGATTTCAAGCAAATAACTCATGTTCAGATTAATAGAAATATAATATAAAGATTCTTGCTACAGTGAGGTGTGGTAAGTGAACTAACTCCCAACATTTATGACATCAATATTATAACGTTGCCGAAACCTTAGCATCTGGACCTGTACTCGAACACCTTATAGTAAAGTTATTATCAGGTGCCAGTTAGTTAAATTGCTAAATTACACGAAGAAAATTATTGGAATGAAAAACAAATTGTAAAATTGATACACAATACACATAATAAATATTTCACGTATCACAAAACCCATGACTTCGAGATGAACTTTTTTAATTACAGGTAGATGTGGATTGGTTTAGACTTAAAGAAATTTTATATTAAAACATATACAATAAATAATAATGAAGTATTTCAAAATATGCATTATATAATAAAATTATACAATAATAATAATAATAGGAAAACATAATATAAGATAATTTATGGCATAAAAGTCCCATATTTAAAGTGCTTATGGTAATGCTTATGGGTATATGGTAATAATAATATTACCATATACTCCAAATACGTTACAATATAAGAAATAAGAAAAAAAATTAAAATAATATTTATTAAAATTACTAACAATATTAAAATCGATACAGCAGAAGCAAAATATATAAATAACGAATTTAGATGTATAAAAATTTAAAGGTTCAACTCTCAAGAAGTCGAAAATTAGACGCCATGCAAAACTGTTTGACAAAGGTCGAAATTACAAATGGTGTTAGGATAAATATACATAATTAGGAATAGAAGAAACAAAATATTACGTGAATTATTAAAATTAGTTAAAAGAAATGTTTTGTCAATAACTGGGATCATTAAGTTACCATTAATGACCATTTGGGATAAAGCGAAGGAGAATTTATTAATTTTAATATCACCCGCATTTTCGTATAATCGAATGTCAACAATACTCTTATTACTGCCGATATAAGAAAGAAATGAACTATTTTTATATGAAATGATAACTACAGAATACACCCCTGCCTGGTTTAAGACATTACTATTAAACTAATCGCTACGAATACGACTAAACATAGTGGTAACAGAGGGTTAAATTTAGATTCGCAACAAAACTGTACCAGAGGATGGAAAATCATAGAATTTTATGAAGGACTCCATTTGTAAGGCAAAAATTCTCGAAATCAGAGCGATTTTAATTTTAGGATAGATAAATTTAGAATGGATAGTGGAGAAAATTTGATATCTAAATTGGAAAAAGAAGAAATAAATAAATTGGAAAGACTTTAGTAGTCAAGATTAAAGATAAAATTAATTTAGTTACATAAGTCATCGTTAAAGGCAAAATTAAAATAGCAATAAAAAACGCTTTTATAGAAGAAATAGGGTAGGAAGTATTAGCTGGAAGAATTGTGATTTGAACGTCTTTCAGTGTGATCAGATAATTCCTTTTACTTGAAAGTGTTTTTTCTTTAAAATTAAATTTTTATACGTGATGATGTTTTAGATAAATAATTTAACAATATTTTATTATTGTTAAATTAATTAAATTATAAAATTGTATTTGTTTTTATAATAAATATGCAATTGCTTCTAACTTGACATCCATTGTTATTACTTTGCTTACGCACTATTTTGGATAATGCTTTTTATAGGATAAGGTATGACACAATTATGCATAATACAGCTTACTGAGTCATCGGCTACTGAATTTTGCTGCTCATGCCCTAGGGCCAGTCGAGTTGTTTGGGTTTTCGACCTTAATTAGCCATTGCGGCAAAGTTTACGCCAATATTTTGAATGCATCATTTATAAAATGGCGCTTTAAAGCTTATTTTTCACCGCCTCAAAAGCTTTTTACTTTAGTTTACCACTTGGTCCTCACCAGATTAGTTGCAGAACAAAATGTAACACTTGCTTAGGAATTTATTCGAAGAAATTCAATTAAATAAAGTGAAATTCAAATTTCTAGTTTTTCGCAATACTGTGTGTTTTATCAGCAATAAGTGTTTTATCCTAAATCAGTTTTTATCAGCAATACTAGCAGCAAGTGCTTTATCAGCAAACCCAGTTGAAATTTGTTGAATCATTTTGATTGCTTCAATTTCCCTTTGTATCCGTCTTTCGAATTGCTCATTAACGAAAACAGAATTGTGAAGTGTGCTCTTGCTGTGTCTTCAAAATATCTCATTGATGATTGCTTTCAAGTGACAAAATAGAAACTTTAAAAGTTGTGACAATGAGTGTTTGAAAATTGGCACATATTTGAGATCTAGTTCCTTTTATTGATTCTTTATTAAAAAGATCTTGACAAGAAAGGTTAGCTGAATTCTTTCATCTTTGTTTTAATGAGTTATAGAAAACACTGATGTCTCCTTTTATGTTGCGGTACATTAGCTTTGATTGTCACTAAGGGTGTTCTTTGTTTACTACTGATATAATTAAATTGAATAAAGTATTTCATATTTATACATATGTAACTACAATTAATTTATAGATAAAGGCTAATTAAAATATAAACACGCGTATTCTTGTTGTTTTTAAATCGAATAAATGTAGCAACATTTTTCATATAATTGTTGGATAGTATAATTTTGAAAGTACAACATCTTTAAATAGAGAAATGTTTTTTTAAATTTATATGACACAAATTTGAAAATACATTAAATTAAAATTTAAATATGATCATGAAATGTCATGATCGTTGATGGGTATCGATCGTTGGGTATCATTGTTGGGATCGTTTTGATCGTTGTTGGGTATCGATCGTAGGGTCAATCGTTGGGTATGTCATGATCGTTTTTAAAATAATTATGTTTAAAATATAAATTACAAACTATTCAGTATGTATCGTTAAAAATTATCTAATTCATTATTCATTGAATCTTCAATGAGAGTAATGACTAAAATACTGCAAAGTGACTTTTGCGAAGTGAATTAAATGGTGAATAAAATAGGACACGACAATCCACTAACCACCG
Organism: Amaurobius ferox; assembly: GCA_951213105.1. Lineage (NCBI taxonomy): Eukaryota > Metazoa > Arthropoda > Arachnida > Araneae > Amaurobiidae > Amaurobius > Amaurobius ferox. The sequence continues at coordinate 103,565,269 of OX578147.1, forward strand.
ATCAACAAATAAAAGTTCAGCTTGACAAGCTAAAGTAGTGCTGACAAAGTTTATTTTACTATTTATATTCACTATGTCTCATGTATCATTGCTTATATTTAAATATTTACACATATACATAGTATATAGAAACATATATTCAAAACACGATTATGATAGCGAATAATAATAAATTATACGATTATACTTTATTTTAGTATCATTAAATTCATAATGCTTTGCAATATATATAGCCCTAATATGCACAACATTACCCTTACATTAGGTAAATGAAAAGTATTATAATTTTCCATATAAGTTATTCCAGATTAATTATTTGTTTAACTGCTGCTTGAGGAATAATAACAATTTGAACAACAATAACCAAGTTGCAGTATTTTACATGTATTCCGCGAATGTTATTATGCATTTAAACGTACTTCACACATAAAATTTAGTCTCCATAATAGATGTATTAGCTATTTAATTCATATATTATACGAATATAACATATGTTCAATTTTACACACATATTACACTTTGGACCTAGCCACTTTCTCGCATAAAAAAATTATTTAGAGAACTCCATAGCTTGCTCCACTTTTTTCCAAATCGTCACAATTTCTCTATTTGCCTGTAAATCTGTCTTGAATAGCTTGTTCCACTTTTTTTCAAATCATAGCCAGTTCCGTATTCGCATGTAAATCCGTCTTTCACAGCTTCTTTCACTCTTTTCAAAACTGTCGATATTTCCACATTCGCTTACAAACCTACCTTTCTGTATCAGTGGAGCCGTCCAAGGGGATGTCATAATCCCCCACCCCCTGTACCAAGAACCGAACGGAACCTATTGGAATTCAGAGAAAGGATATTTGGAGAAATGGAAAATATTATATTTGGTTAACAACCTCTCCCACCCCACCCTGCGCCTGTTGGTACAATTGCTCCATATTTCAGACAAATATCTTCTATAATTAAACTTAACATAGGTATTCCTGATTGTACAAGAAATGTTGCTGTTTAGCTCGATTTTTTTTTTGAGAAGTAGTTGATGTTTCTACATATTTTAGATGTGTTCTTGTTGCCAGAGTGCAGAAACGTTATAATTATTCTAATATTTTACAAAATGCGTCATGATATATGGTATGTTGCAAAATACTACACATATTTGTGGCTTCTGATTTTCCAACAAGCCTCCTTTTCTTCTACTTGGTTGACTGAAGACACTGAATCAAATATCCGAATGTTCTTTGAATTGCATCTGACGACATAGCGTGCAGTACAGCCCAGTAGTTAGAGCACAGGGATTGCACTCAGAGGACATGAATTGGATTCCCGGCTTTGCGTATTCGTCACGTATTCACGCAGAATACGAGCACGTTAAATAAATAGGTCTAAAAGTCATTCCCAAAGGTTGGTGGTAGGGGAAGGAGGGGGCAGTAACTGTGGATGTCGTCCACACAGAATTTTGGTTTAAATTAAGCAGATCTACCCCGGCCGTCCAAAAAAAATAATTTACGCTTTACGGTTGGTTGGACGGTTTGGATCGAAATATCGACACCCGACGACAAGGGAATGGGATAGCCTGAAGTGGTTAAGGCGAGATGGTGGCACGCGGCAGTCTCCTGTCCGTTTCTCGTTTAAACGGATAATAGGCACAATAAATCTGTGGGCCGACATAATTCGAGAGGTGATGGATTAGGGAAAGGATGGTACGGTCCATGTGGCTGTCCTCCTCATTAGATTCTGGCTTAAATTAGATGGTACATCCCGGCTGTTCAAATATATTCGCATAGGTTCGTGGATCTGGTTTGGAAGAAAGACAGTTTGTCTTCCCTTAATAACTGCTAATAAAGAACTGCAAGTTAGCAGTCATACAAAGAATTGAATACATATATTTGGAAAGTCCAAAGCAAGAATTCTTATCCAAGGAAACATACATTGAAATAGAGATGTCGATCATATAAATAGCAACACAAGTAGATAAAGCGGCCTAGTCCACGCATTACGTCAGCGATGAAACGGAACAAGATATACTGATATGAGATTTTTAAAAAAATGTGAGAAAAAATTAAAAGCTTTAAATTACTAGCAAAAATAAAGGAATAGTGTGAAATCAGAGGGAGAGAAAAATGAAAAATCACATAAAGAGGAAAATATTAATAATGCGAAAATAGTAAATAAATAGGTGTGAAAAAAGGTTGAAAGCATAAGACAAATGGAAATTTGTGTTATTATCAATTGTATCAAAACATGTGTGAAAAAACTGTGTCAAGGATCAAATGTGCTACCTTCGTCAAAACTCAAAACTTTACAACCAACCAATTAAAATATAACTAAACAAACACCAATAATTAAGAAAATAACAAAAATTAGGAAAGATATCAACTTTTGGAGTGCTGAATTAGCCAAATTATTACAATAACACACAACCAAACTACTTTAAATTTATCAAAGCATGATACTAGAAATAAGAAGAATATGAACAAAGAACCAAGAAAGATCAATCATGCTTAAAGCATTGATTATGAAACACTTTCCAACTTCAATGCAATTTTATTTAAACAAATCTAAAATGCAATACATTCCTCGGAAATTATTTTAAACTTATCACAATACTGCATTAATTTATTATATTTGAAAACTTAAACCTTCATCGAAAAAAATGAACTTCATTCAAATGACGGCATTGAAATATAAATTGCCTGGTTTAAACATCTCTAAAATGTTATACATTCCTCGGTAATAGTTTTAGAATTATCATAATACTACGATAATTTATTATATTTGAAAACTTCATCGAAAACAACTGAAGTTAATTCAAATGACGTCATAGAAAAAATAACACGCCTGGCTCTCTCAATAAAAGCAGCATTTCATTCATAATTATTTTCCCATTCATGTCATTCATCACAATACTATAATAATTTATTTTATTTAAAAATTAAGACCATAGAGCTACAAAAAATTAAACTCTATGCTTGAAACTTCATCGAAAAAAATCGTCCTTCTCTTTATGAAATCAATTAATATTTCATTCATATCAGCCATGCAGACTCCATGGACTAAATTATTTTGTGTTAAAAAAATACAGGAATTCTAATACAACTCATTCTATATATTTTGCTGTTTACATTTTACACAAGTGAAATATAGGCTTAGTTGTAGAAATAATTAAACTCAGATGAGCATTTAAACTCAAATATATGTCATTGCGTTGTTTCAGTATGTAGATGCACAGAATTTAAGCAAATATAAAGTAGTTTTAGGACGGATACAACACTCAATATGAATTAAAAAGAACTTAAAAAAATCACGATTTTGAAACAAGATGGATGCCATATATCATTTTGAAGTGGGTCATGTGATCGTTTCATATCATGGTCACGTGATCGTTTCATATAAGAGGTGTAATTACTATTTTAATTTTTATTTAAAAAACCACTGAATATATTTCGCTGAATTTTTTTTATATATTTTATGGAACAATTTGAATATTACCTAAAATTTTCGAAGGAATTTGTGAATTTTAAATCCGCTTAAAAAATGTTTGATAAATTAGGTCCCATAGGGCTCAATGTATTTCATTTTTTCGACCCGGGTTCAATCCAAAACTAATTGGGTGATATTATTCATTTATATTCCCATAGGTTCTACAGACCGTCTGAACAACATACTAAAATTTCATTTTGATTAAGTCATTTTTACGGCAGTTATCGTGCTAACGGACAGATAGACAGACAGACAGACAGACAGACAGACAGAATGAAGAAAGTCATAAACACTTTTCAACTTTGTTGTAAAGTGTTAATAATGAAGTAACATGTAGCCATTTGAGCTAAATTTATCAATTCTCTTCAGCAAACATGCCGATCAAACTCCTTTTATAGAAGTAGTGAATGTGATAGTAAATAAGAAGATTATAGCCAAAATAATGACACCAATTGATGTCGAAATCTACTGAAGCTACCATCGTACAACTGAAATCAAATAATATTCGATCAAACTATTAAAAATTGCCTAAAAATGGAAAGTGAAGAGAAATATTAGAAATTGGAAGAAATACGCAATGAGTTAACCCAATCAATTAAATGGTATGCGAAACTACATTAAAATTCAAAGCTAATACTGATGGAATTAAAAAGAATATTTAACAACATAATAAACTATGTAAAAACTACAATAGCTTCAAACTGGAACTTGTTTTACTGGAAATTTAAACAAAGATAGGAAAGTAGTCTGTTCCGGAATTTATATCAGCTGGTAGAATTATTAGATAAATCCAAATAACAATTAATCACACTATTTTAAAACACTCCTGAATGAAACTGAAATTCAGAAGGGAACAAGAAATTGAGTAAACAACGAACAGTTTCGGAAACTATAGGAGATAACTTTTAAAGTTATGGATGTGTATGTACGTAATTTTTCCAGGCTACGTAGAATTAATGAAATGCTAATTTACCTTTACCAAATAAGCAGAGTCCAAATGATTAAATGCTACTTAAAAAAATAGCATTGTTGCAAAGATCACAGAACAAGAAAATTTTCATTTGCTAACATGCAGCGCATGCGTTTTTTACGAATTTTCATGACTTATTACTCGAGGAGTGAATTTTTATTGAACAGTCTTTATGAGAGTATATAACGCAATAATTTATTTATACTCCTAGCTTATTTTATCTATTTGGCTTTGGGTTTGAGCCATGACAAACAGTTACTAGAATGTGTCAAAGAGATGGTGATGTTAAATTTGTATGCAGGGCAAATTTTTTATAGATATATGCTATTAATTTAAAATGAAAAGTTAATTAAATGCGTCTGTAAGTAGTTGATGGACCGTCTATATGCAATGTTAATCTTTCACAGATATATGAAATTAATTTTAAACGAAAAGTTAATCGAATGTGCCAAAAAGTTTGTAATAAACAATTTCTATGCGATGCAAATCTGTCATAGATATATGCTATCAATGTACAATATGGGCATACAATTCAGTTTAATATCTAGAAAGGCATTATTAATATGATATAAAAGTATTCAATATGAAAACTCGAAACTTTTAATACTAGCCTCATGGAAATTACCCCAAAAGCCCTATTTTCAACAATGGGATCAAATTAAATGTCTTTGAGTATAATATTTCCATTGAGATATAATTCTTTGTTATATGGCACTCTAAAATGCCAAATCTTGACCATGCGACAACGACTATAAATGGATCGTCACATTGTTGCCATATATAATGTTCTGCGCCCTATTAAATAAGTGAAAATTTATGAATCATAAAACTTTTACTATGTGAACGTTTTTCGCGTCGTAATTTAATTTAACACAGTACATTTTATCTCACGTCATCCAACGATGGTTGCATAGCTATTTTTTATTTTAACACATGTAGTATTACATATTTTGACAGTACATGTGAATTTTTTTTAATTTTTATAGTTCGATTTTTTTATATTTTTGTAGCAGCAATTTTCAAAAAATTGCGCACAAAATTTGTTATTTTTGCACAGCTATATGTTTATGAAAATTATGTTATCTGAGAAACTATTAATTTTAAATACTTGGATCAACAACCAGTTTCTGAACAGTCCCATTATTTGGTTATTGAAAAATAACTGGTGTCTGTAAAATTCAGAAAGTATCGAAACTTTTTTGATACGGATTACTTATAACAATAATTAATCACACATTTTTAAAACATTTTAAAACAAACTTCAAATTTTAAATGGAAGTTGTGCTACTTTAGTAGATTCTAAGTCACATTAGTAGATGCTGAAGTCAAACTGATTGAGGATTCTAGCAATTTTATTACTAATTTTAGAATAAACAGGAAGGGAAATAATATTGCTAAAAATGTTAACTGGATCTATCTCTCATGTGGCTTAGAAAATTTTATAAAAATACGATCAACAATATTTTGTGTTTCATTCATAAAAATACGATCAACAATATTTTGTGTTTCATTAGGCTTAACAAAATGTACGATGTAGCATACTGAATAGTTCTAGGAACATAAAATTTTCCATTTATCAATATCATGTATAAAGCTGACATTACTCAATAGTTTCAAAACTTTTGCAACTATTACCAATAATTATATATTTCTCTCTATACAACAATTCGATCTTGGCATTCTTTTATGACACATTAAATTCGATTGATCATTCAATGTGGTAGGTATATCGTTTAAAAATATCGATATTTCCTTCCAAAGCTGTAATACGTTCAATACTATCGATATCAGATTTCAATTCTAACCGATAAAACGTACTGTAAATATTTCTAAAATAATGTCCAGAGCCGGGAGTTCATTTATGATTTACAACAGTATGCTGTTCTAATTATAGTAATCATCGCTTTAAGTGATACACAGCTTCATATATGCTGGTGATTCTTTAGTGCTTTTGTCCTTTGCTGTGTATCCGAATCTAAATAATATGCTTATATTAACTCAATCAGTATATAAGCATTTTCCATTAAAGGGACACGAGAATTTTCGAGGATGAAAATTACATATATTTGATTATATTACTTCGGTTTTGAATAAAGCAACGTGTTTCCCCTGTTTTTAAATAGAAAGATTTATGCTACAGCATTTGCATGGTGGTAATGTGCATATTACTGTTTTATTAGTACACAATAACACATTATTCGAAGTTGCCCGGATCCTAAACAAGCTCCTACTAATTAAATAATACAGTCAGATAACATCAATTGATTTCCGAATCTGCCGTTTTGAATGAAAACCATTCCCGTGATCTGCGTTAATATATATGTTTCGTTATATATATATCTATATATATATATATCTATATATATCTATATATATATATATATATATATATATATATATATATATATATATATTATATATATATATAATATAATATATATATATATATATATATATATATATATATATATATATATATATATATATATATATATATATATATATATATATATATATATATATATATATATATATATATTACGTGGCAGTGAAAATGAGACACCAAGAAGGAGTGGGCAGAAAAATATGAAAATTTCAGGGTAGATTCAGCTCACCGAGTTATGCAAATGATGCGAAATGCGCAGGTGTCACGCTCACATTGAGTGAGATATAAGGGAAGGAACCTGCAGAATCGGCAATAGTCGCGTCGCTATGTCTGCCTGGGAAATAATTTTGCAATATTTTTGTGTCTAGGAAACTTATAAAAGCAGATAATGCCAGGTCGCAGCCAACCGAGGCAGTTCCTGCAGACAGACGATTTCACGAGGGGTACGGTGATCGGACTCAGAAGAGCAGGTTGGTCCATACGTCAAATCTCAGCGTACAGCTACCTACACGCGTCCACGATGCAACGGCTGTGGCGAAGATGGTTGGAACAAGGGAATGTGACACGTCTGAGGGGTGCCGGTACTGCCAGAGCGACTTAGCACTCGTGGACCAACGCATCCACCGGTAACGGTTGAAGCCCCACAGGCTACTTTCGTCGCCCTTTTGCTGTATGAGCAGGACACCCTTGATGCTCTCATATCGACAAGGACTATTATCCGCCAATTGGTCGCCGGGGACTGGCGGCGGTTGGTTTCGGTCGGCGGGGCGATGGTCTCCTGTCCCCTTGCAGTCTCGGCTGGTGAGCTCGTTGCCTGGTGGAGTCGGCGGTTTTCTCCGTCCAGCGGGACGGAGTGGCCCGTTGTCCGATTGGGTATCTCTCTTTTCTCGGGCGTGCGGCAAATCCCTTTAAGCCGTCGCTGGCAAGGGGCACGGTCTGGGTCGCGGAATTGGTCGCCGGCGACCTGCACTCATGGCGCCCATTAAGAAGACTGCCATTGACCCAGCAGCATATTGACCCAAAAGCTCCTTTTGCAATGGTGACGGGATAGAGCCACGTGGACGGCGGATTGGCACATGGTCGTATTCTCAGACGAGTCACGCTTCTGTTTTAGCAATGACAATCGCCGTGTACGAATTTGGTGTCAAAATGGTGACAGATCCCTTCTGTCCGCATACGAGGATGAGATGCTGGAGTCGGTGACACTACCCTTCCTTCAGAGGGTGCCCAATGCATGTAATTCACGAGCAGGATAACGCCCGACCACACACGACACACATCAGCCAACATGCCCTCCAAGGTATCCAGATGCTTCCCTGGCTACCAGTCTCTCCTGATCTCTCGAGAATCGAACACGTCTGGGGCGTGGTTGGAAGTCACTTGCGTGCCCTGCCACCGCCGGGTTTAGAAGATGAACTCTGGTAAATAGTTGACAGGGAATGGGAAGCCATCCCTATATATATATATATATATATATATATATATATATATATATATATATATATATATATATATATATATATATATATATATATATATATATATATATATATATATATATATATATATTAGAAATATGTAATAATGAGAAATTCAAGTAATATTAACATCACCATAGAAGCAAAATCACGGCCATACTGCCGATAAGAGAAGAGAACAGCACCAGCCCAAATTCGATGATTAGTCAGAATTAAATTCCGCTCAGGTCTGAGTATTTAACTCGAACTAACCCAAACAAATGCGTGTTTCAGATTGAGCAATGGTACATTACTATAAATACTCAAACTCAGACTACAGACATCAAAAACTGAAAAAATAAAGATAGGAAACATTAAGAAAATGTGTATAACCTTGCGGCATGAACCCTTCATCTTTCACGATTTATATACGCGATCAACGTCAACAGCTGAAATATCTAGAAGAACCGGAATGAACAAGTCGAAATACAACCAAGGAGGCAGTACGAACGTTCACGGTAATACTCCCAGACCCGTCCAGTGAGTCTAAGCAGGAGACCGGACAAGCAATTCAGAATATGAACAACCCGTATAAGCAATTCAGAATATGTATATGAATCAAAGATGAAAATTTTTACTAAACATGTAATTCATAGGGAAACTGGATAAACGAGAATGTCACTATATACTATTATAAGGGCGCTCAAATCATAGTTTCAAAACTTTCGAAAGTTACAACTTTTTAGTGAAAATAAAATTCAAAGCATTAATATTAATTCATCTTATTTTCCGATTTTTGATTTTTCTAATTTTTTTGATTTATTTTATTATTTTTCATTTTTATTTACTTATATAATTAATAAATAATTATGTGTGTATATATATATATATAAATATATATATATATATATATATATATATATTTAAATTTTAATCTAAAAAGTTTGCAACATTAGAGTCATTATTACTTGCATTTATTAGTAATGTATTAGGATAAATGTTAAATACTATAGGGATATTATTAAGAGATACACATAATATATGTCATCTCAATATCTAAACATGTGCATATTATGCAATCTTGGACTAATGTTGTTTTCTTAAAAGGATACAGATTAGCTAACAATGATGGGGCATAACCCCCTTGTGGGATACCAACCTGTTGTTTAAGAAAAATACCACCGAGTTGAATATAATTATCATAAAGAGTGAAATTAAGTAAATTTTTTTAAAAGAAAATTTGAATATTTTAGGTTTATATATGTATATATATATATATATATATATGTATATATCACTCCATTGCATCATAGTTTAAATACCAAAGTTTAAATACATCGCAATCACACTAAGCATTATAATAAAATTTACGCTTCTGAAAATGAATTTGAATACGAACACTTAACAAACATGTATTGATTCTATTGTTATATCCATATTGGATATAGTTCTTAATCTTTCTGAACGAATTACTTTGAAAATAAACACATTTTAAAAAATAATATTGCTTAACCTGTTGACTAAATCAAATTATTAATGGTAAAATCTAGCACAGTCTGACTTATTTAACACCTTCGTCAAACAGCAGCCTATGTATCCACTAATGCAAACAACACATTCTCACAAGACCACATGCAGTCAGAGGGGAGTACACAAAAATAAAATATATGTTAAATTAGACATGAATACTCAACTCAATGATCTCAATTCACAATTTGAAATTCACTATGTTTTGGCCAAAAATCAGGAACTAGGTATTTACAATTAAAACACAACATTTAAATAATGTTTATCATTCAATAATAGAACTAAATGACAAAAAACAATTTTGACACTTTATATTTGACCTTTTAATAACAAGAGCTAGACAACTGGATAGTAATCTCAAACTTTCACGCCCAGAAAAGCGACCTAACAAACTTATTGTGTAATAAATTATTCTAATCCATTTATTAATTGTATTAACTTTAAGCAAATATTTGAAATATTTACAAACATTTTACCAATTTAAATGGACACTTTATCAAAGCGTATAAATAATATCTTGTAACATTTGGACGAAGAATAACTACTATTTATAACTGAAACATTTAAACAATTCAGTAACTTGTTCGTGTTTTGAATCTCTAACCAACCATTTCTAGAATAAAATCATGGACACTACTACATGGACACTAATACAGACTTTCCATTATATATATAAAAAAAATACTTTAAGTTATAGCCTTATATCTTGATAAATGTATTTTTAAAATTTCAGGTAAATGACCTATTGAAGCCTTTAAGGGCTGGCAAGTCTTCATCTAGTATATTAAACAATTGCTTAATCAGTTACCTATACAGGATTAAGCACCAAGCCACGACAACCTGCTAATTTATGCCGATATAAAGGTTTGCTGCGAAGGAATGATCTTTCATCCAGAAAAGCCACAGCCAGGGAAACGTACTTGGGGGAATCATTCACCGGATAAAATCCGAAGAATAAGCAGTCGAGCCCGACCCCAGTTGCCGGCCAGATTTAGGCTCAAGTCATGAATAGACGCAGTTCAGGCAATCACAGCAACGTGGAAGAGTCCGAGGCCTAACTGCCTCACTGGTACGACTGCCGGTTCCTCGAAAGCCGGTTCCCCGGATTTATTTAACCCCTCCCCCCAGGTTGGAGGATCAGAGCTACAGAGCTAATATCCGTTCACCACTCAAAAAGTGGGCCGCCCCGGGGGGGGACCAGTTACCTATACAGTCATATGCACATAATTATAAAGATGTGATAAAAGAGATAAAATTACTACCAGATAAATTTTGTAATCATTTATGTAGATAAAGCAGCTAGTCAATATGCGCTTAGGTGCAAATAATTTTATTTGAAAGTACATAATAGACATTTTAATACATCCGTAACTTTAACACCAATACAACATAGACAAACTATTCTCAGGAAACAAATTCTTCCTTACTACAAGCTAATTCAACCCAAACACAATCTAAGTTATCCTTATATGGTACTTATACCAAAATTCCATAAATCACCTATTATATTTAGAGCAGTTACTAGTGGGTTTAATTCATATTCAGATGCAGCGAATAAAAACTTCTATCCGTCATAAACCAACTCTATGCTCATTTCGCTGAGCAGAGAACTCATATTATGAAAAAAAAAATAGAGCTGGTGAAAAACTATATCACCAAATATAAATACCAAACATGTATGATCTACAAGCATTTGGGTTTTAAGACCTTTTCGATAATATCGACATTCATGATTTATATAAAGTCATAATACATTTATATGAACAATATGCTTAATCTGAAAACCTCATGGTACCAAAATAGAAAACTTTATTAAAAATCATTATATACAACCAATATTTATCTCAAGGTACTTGAATTTACAAACTAAAACAGGGAATTCCACAGGAAGGACTCTCATCCACCATTTTTCCAACTTATATCTACACCACTGATAAATTATGTACAGCTACCATAGTCACACCATGTATCGTAATTGACGTCTCATTACTTTTCAATTTTCTCCTCCCTATCCACAACGGATTGGAAATGGTTGCTTTGAATCCAGGATCAAGTAATTAAAAATAGAAATAATCTTAAATATAAGATCTTTGACGAAACTGCTTCGTATAATTTCAAAGTCAACAAAATTCAACATCGCAGCTTTCAAACTTTGTGTTTAAAAATATCGTTATCAACCAAATCATACGAATAAAACAGTTAGGTTAACCATGTTACATGAACGAACATATTCAAAATTTAATAACAACCACTATCAAAAATCACTACTCTCCCAAACTTATTTTTGTCTTTATAAAAAAAATTTAAATTCTAAACCACGCTCAAATTACAGCATCATATTGATACGTCAGTCTCAACTGCTTATGAATAACTAAATGTCCTATCCATCAAGAAGTTAACATTACGTGTAACAACATCATCTATGTGTAAACAGCATCATCTAAAGACTGCACGACAAGCTGTGGAATATTTAAAAAAAAATATGAAAGTAAGAGTTATAAATAAAACAAGTACTTGGTATAAAATATCCCTTTTTCCATGTTCCGTAGATAAGATGAGGTACGGAATAAGATATACTTTTGGTAACGAAAGGTGAAAAATAATTTTTTTAACTACACATTTAGATGAAAGTATTTTTATAAATCATATATGTAATGCATGTACTTAAGGTACTAATCTCCTTGTTCCCTGCATAAGCACACATAATGTAAATGCAAGAATTGTGTGTAAGATGAAAAGTCTTTCATCTTTCTGACCTTCCTGGGGTCTAATCTCCATGAAACGTCCAACCAAAAGACTTAATCCAGGAATGGAAGCATAGACCACGTTTAAATTTAAATGGATAAAAATGGAAAGAGTAATGTTGATTAAAGGGAGGGATAGCAATTCCCAATGATAGTGACGGTGCTAATTTCACATCATCTTAAAAGTTTCGAATCAACTACATTTATAGAGATGCTTAAAATACATACGTTGCCAATAAAATTTATGGAAAAGCGATGTTGCCAAAATCTTTGTAAAATGCGTTTATAACTTTACTGTGTAGTGCATTACAGTAGTATTTGATGTAGCTCACAGGGTAATGCTGTCGTAAGGCCTCCTGGATGCATTTTCTGTCACTAATGATGCGATCACGTTTTTAAGTATGCATTCTCAAGTTGCGAAGGAAATGATTTTTGATGATATTGCGAAAAACGGTAGTGTTCAAATTCGAATTCCAGTCAACAATGTAATTAATGTTGATGTCGAATGAGTTTCTCTTATCACATAGTTTCATATATAATTCTTAAATTTCTTCATTTTCACAAAAATTGATACTAATGACAAGATATATATATATATATAGCCTATATCAAGACCAGACGTAGAACAACGCCATATTGACGTGCTCACTTTGTGTAGATCTTTCATTGCAATTTATCATCCAATTGTTCCGGAATTCTAATAATTTCTTTTTCTGTACATCCACATTCCATGTATCAAATTTTGTCTCTTTTGGATAATGCTTCCTTGATTATTCGATTTTATTTTTCTTAGAGTGTATAAATGATTGCAAATATGCTGTTGTACTTGAGAAACAAACACAGCTAACAATGGAATTTTTGTCCTGGATATTAGTGAACGTAATATTTTCTGGGTGCTGCGATTTTAACAAACAGTAATCTGTTTTAATTGTTCTACAATTTGAGTATGTGCATCACTATACCGATTACAATCTATATAAAAACAGTATAATGTGTTTGTGTTATTTCAGACATTCCTGTAGCTCTCTAATAATCTGGAAGGCTGATTGTTTGCAAACGTATTACATCATCTGTCAAACAGAACCTAAAGGAGTTGGAATTTTGATTCGCGACACGTGACAGAGAAAGTGGGGTTTTTGAAAATTATTTTGAGACCTTCCACAAGACCTTGAAGACATGGAAGGATGGATCTTTGTATCGACCTACTGGCAGAACCTACTGTATCTGATTGTGTTACATCCTTCTATCCACCGGAGATGGGAAACATTTTCCTCAAAACGTCTTTTCATACTTTAAAGTAGATTCCGGTACTTAAAGAATCCGGTACTTAAATCTAATTTTTGCACACTTCCTGAAGTTTTGCAACACTGAACCTAACGTATTGGAACTATATTTCCGATATGTCGCTCATGTGTGGACTAAATGGGGTATTGGAAAAGACACTCAAGACGTTGACATTGACCCAATGAACAGAGAAAATGCAGAATTCTCAAAAAGTCATTCTGTATCATTTAGAAGTCCCAGGTGAATAAAAAGACTGAATCTTTGCACACTTATAGCAATAACCACGAGGAATAATCTATCGGAAATATATTTTCGACTCCTAGCTAGGTAGGACCAACTGCGGTGACTATAATTATTTTTAGAAACTCCAGAAGCTCTCTTTGACCCAGTGAACAGAGACTATTGTCGCATCGCAGTTGTCGGCGGACAAGAAAGACGACCACGACACGCAAAGGAAACATAGCACCAACGTACATTGCGCTATTAAAATTGAATTATTAATATACACAATAAATTCCTCAAAACCCAGGACCTTCTGTCTGGAAGAATTATTTCCCAGATGGGTAGCAGCAACAAAACAAGAAATTAATGGTGTGACAAGCATGAAAGTTAAGACAAGAGAAGTTAAAAATACTCAGATTTATTAAATATTGTAAATTATTATTTAGACTTATAGAATCTTACCACAATATATCACTTCAAGATAAACAACATAAATCAACTTTTGATTTTCATGAACAATATTATTCCTCTTATTTGAAATAGCATCAATTATAATCATATTCATTCATTTACAATAAATTCGACTTAGGATCTAATTATGAATCTAATTAACACAGTTCACTACATTGTTAAACTCATGTACTTATTAATCAAGACCTTCATTAAGCTCTGCTAGTGCCAGAGAAGTTTAGAAATTAAGAGTCTGTCCGAGTTAGATCAAATATTACTTCTTGTAGGTGTAAACAAAGTTCTTGAATCTCGATTCTTTAATAATTTGGATTCTATTATAAAAGTTTCAGCAATTTCATGTCTTAATTCCGATTCCGTGTCCAACCGAAAGATCTAGAACATCAGTTGAAACATTTCGACTTCAAACGGTTACTAGAATAAAAATAAAAGAATTAGAATTTAGTTTATGGAATATTTAGCCAGGGATCTTTTTCCAGGTAAAATTTAGGGATTTCAATCATCTCCTGGGCACAGTAGGGGCCACCGGCCTAAATTTTCTTTGTTCCACGGCTTCTCTAATTTAGCTGCGTCCGTGCGGCCTAAAAGTTCCAAACTGAAAGCCTCCAGCGACCACCGGAAAAGTCAATATCACCGGCCGAGAACTATTTCTGTTGACTGAGCAAGAAGCAACAGTTTTAAGATTTCTCCTTCAAAGCACCTACGTCACTTCACAGACGAGAACTCGGAGACACTAAGATTAACAACAGAAAAACAAACTCACACTGCAAAGCAGAAATGAAAAATCCAACTTAAATCTAACTGAACAAATTTTAGCATATTACAGGCGTAGAAAAGGAGTTTTTTCACGCCGCGTTTACACAAAAATTCAATATAGAACAGAATGTCGACATGACAATGTGTACGATTCTCAAAAATACATTCTAGGTCCGACAGAAGTCCCACGTGATTTAAAAGGCTAAGTAATTGCGCATTTATAGCAATAATAACGGGAAAACATCTAAAGGACGTCTGTATATGCTTTGTGCTAGGGGAAGGACCAAATAGAGTGACTATATGTCTTTTCAGAAACTCCAGAATCTACCATTGACCCAGTAAAATGAGAATATAGATGATTCTCAAAATTCTATATGGATGATTCTCAAAAAGACGTTCTAGGTCCCATAAAAGTCCCAGGTGATTTAGAAGGCTAAAAATTTGCACATGTATAACAATAACAACGGGAAAACATCTAAAGGAAGTCTATATTTGCTTTCTGTTCAGGGGAAGGGCCAAGTAGAGTGACTATAAGTCTTTTCAGAAACTGCTTTCTTCTCAGTCGTAAAACCAAATGGAGAGCCTTAAAGTCTTTTCAGAAACTCCAGAAATTCGTTGTTGTTGTTGTTTCTAATGACCTACTGTTTCGGTACAGCCGATACAGGACCAGCGACGCAGGAAGCAGGAAAGAACGAAGGAAGACACACAAGACAAGAGAACAAAGTTTAATACAAGCAAGCATCAATGACGAAGGTCGGAGGTGGGGTGCAGCTTCACATTTAAACGAGGACCCAGAAGTCGGAAGACTGACTTATTTCAATAAACATCCATACCTTACTCGGGATTCGAACCCGAGCCCACCAGACAGCAGCCGAAGACGCTATCCACTTCACCGCCTGGCAGGCCCAGAAATTCGCATTGACCCAATGAACAGATAAAATGAATGATTCTAAAAAAACCTGGACCTTCTGGATGAAGCCTTAGATGGCAGAATATATGAACAATATTAGTAATAACCACGGAGACATACTGGGTGATTCAAAAGTTCGCTTCAAACTCTCGACACTCAGGGGGCTGCCGCAGATAAAGCCATGGAGATCACTTTTGCATGGAGATGATTTCACTCCTAACCGGCCTGCGACATCCCCAGATCTCACACCTGTGATTTTAGGTATCACCACAACGAGAAATCACATGGTGTGCGATCTGGGGATCTCGCAGGTCAGCCATGTGTGCAATCACATGACTGACTGTCTCGTTGTAGTGATACCTAAAATCACGGGTTTGAGATCTGCGGATCTGGCAGACCGGTCATGATTGCAATCACCTCCATGCATAAGTCATTTCCATGGCTTTATCTGCGGCAGCCCCCTGAGTGTCCAAAGTTTGAACTATTTTTTTTTCATGCCACACAAAATCCCTCAACACGGTGAATATTAATATGCAAACCGCATGTCTCTCCGACCCATAAATATCATTCATAGGGTTTACTTTTGTTCCGAACTTTTGAATCACCCGATATTTTCGGTTTCTGCTGAGAGTTGAACCAAGTGAGGTGCCGATAATCCTTTTCAGATACACCAGAAGTCATTACTGACCTAACACCAGAAGTCATTACTGACCTGAACCTTTCGCGATGGTTGACGCGCCCGCGCGTCGACTGCGAACTTGTATTTAAGTACGATGGTCACGTATCGGGGTTTGGAAAAATTTACCCTAAAAGACGGTGGTCACGTGAGCGCGTTTTCATATGGAACGTTTTCATTTGAATTTATTTGTCTACTAGATGGCGTTAAATGCCCATGTGAACAACTTCAATATATTTTGTAGATACTTTACCTTAGTTAGGGGGGCATCCAATAAATTATTTCTTTCTCTGGAGCAGTGAAACATGGTTTTGTAATATAAACAAATAGAACACTTCTTGCAGCATCTACAGTTTTATAATTAATTTTCAGGTCTCGTTTTGATTTTAGCTTAATGATTTCTTTGGTGAATTATAGGAATGTAAGAGAGTATTTTTTTTTAGTTTGGGTTTTAAAGGAATGTGCGGCAGTGAAATTATTAGGTTATTTCGGATCAGTGACTGGCTGGGCCAGGACGTTTTTTTCCTGTGGAAAAATATACTCTTATGATAAACGAACCGGGCAGTAATGAAATTGATGCAGATTGTAAAGATTCGTGGAACTGTGGTATTTTTGAAGATGAATATGGAAATGCAAATGATTCTTTAGATTCTGAGCGTACTATTATTACAACGCCGCCAGCTTCAGTAGCTGTTTCTGCGAATTATGTTTTTGGACAGGATATTTGAAAGATTTTAATTCTTTTGAGTTTTTAGCATACTTGGAATCAATCACAATATTATGCCGCCAAATTTAGATAAGAAAATTAATTTCTTTAGCATATTTTTCGACGATGAATAGTAAAATTCATAGTAAAAGCAACTGACGAGTATTTTGCATTCCGATTCGTATGAAAAATATACATCAAATTGAAAATACATATTTCCATTATTCCTGAAAAAAGTAGATTTCTGTGTTGAAGAGGTGATTTTTAGGGAATTTATTTCGAGAGTTAGGCTTAGCGCAGCAAATTAGCCGTCCTTTGGGAAAAGTTCAGAAGCGAAGAGCTCCGTCTTTCGGGCCACGGCAGTTTCGGAATGCTGCCGTCCAGAAAGGGAGGCTGGAACTGAAATGTCATACTTATAGAAATGGCCACGGAACATAATGTAACTGTTATAATTTTTTATTCAAACCGCTGTTTCCGTTTCCGACGTTTACCATTTTATATTCACGGACGTACTGAAAAAATCATTTAGAGTTTAAATTCCCACAATAATGAAATGTATGCAAGGGGAGGCCATATAAGCTATATTCACACAAAGAGTAACGTGATTTATTAAAGTATAAAACAGGAGCTTAGCTTTACTATGTTGCATATATTTACGTAGAACTATGTCCGGGTCGTGCAAGAAATGGATCATTGTTATTCATGCAGTCATCATTTAATGTGCGACAAAATACGCCACAATATAGATTCAGTGGTTTGATATACGGCAGGAGTAGGGCAATGATATAAGAAGTGCGATACGTGGCGGCTGCGTGAAGGATATCTACAGCTGTGCATATATCTTAGGACGTGGTGTATCTTTCCCTATTTAGCTCTACATAAATCATAGATCTCTCCCTTTTCATATAAGAGTAATAACCATGAGAATGAATTGCACATTTCTTTTTTAAGTTGTTGGCTCCCCCTGTGTAATGTGGAGAAATACGTAACAATAATTATTCACATATCTTCGGTTGCAGTGTTATATTCCCTATCTAACTTTATATATACCATCTCTCTCTCTCTCTCTCTTCATTTTTGAGCAATAACTGCGAGAGTGGGTTGTACTTTTTCATCACATTCAATTCCCAAGTTTGCAAGAAATTGCGTAGTTAATGCAAGAAAAGGCGTAGGCCTACTTAAAAAGATATGCCATTCTCAGTTTATTCAACATTTAACATTACAATAAAATATTCTTTCGTAAAAAGCTCTCACCTAAACTTATGAAGAGAACTAAAATTAATAAAATTAATAAAAGTAAATACAGACTATTAAACCCACTGCCGTACTGAGTATGCCGCACGTCTTTCGTAAAAACAGTTGAGAACCGCACATTATAATAATATAAAATAAAATGCATTTAAAATGCGTCAAAATATTTAAGAGTGTTAATTTCACTGTGATAGATTAAAATTTTTAATAATTCACGCATATTCAGCACTGTAGATTTTAAATTTGAAAATGGTCTTGACAATGCGTAAATGTACATTATATTATCGAATGAATTGGTCTAAATGTGCACATATTTATGTATTTCTCATTTTAGTATTTCTTCCAGGAAAAATTGAGTGCATCCTGATATAAACCGTTATTACCAGCTATACATAGGGAATTAAAATTTCGCTAATTCAATTCATCAAATTACAACGGCAGTTATCTCCATAACCACCTTAATGCTTCCTCTGTCTTTCCCGAAGTAGTAATCAGTGTGAGAATCCAAATTCCTTTTCACAAAACTAACGATTTTGGAGCGTGGTGACAAGACTTTATTGTTCACTTCATTGCACCAATACTTCGATAATTCCCTTCAGGAAATATATATGCTTACGGAATATATTTTCCAGAATTTGTAAGGGAAGATGGATTAATAGTAAAGAGGATACTATTAAATTACTGATAGAACGCCGTTTATTTGGAAGATTATTTTATTATCTCATACTGACTTTGTAAATAGGATAGAATGTATTTATGTTAATGAAACTATTATAATATATTACATTTATATATACCAGTGCTTCAAAAACTTTTCTGTTTGAAGGAACTTTGCAAAGTCCACTTCGACGAAAAAAGCTTGCAATTTCATTCTCAATGGTAGAACGTTGGCTGTCCAGATCAGAGATCTAGGGTTCGATTTCCGTCTGAAAATGAACCTAGTACTACTATTACGACTAGTGCGGATTCAGTGGATTTTGGACGTTTGAGCGGCGAATTCAAATTGAGAGGATAACGACCACGCATGATACTACCAGGATGAAAATAATAGCAGCAAGAAACTAACTTGCGGTAAAAATAGCAGAAGGTGGTCAATCGGATTGTCAGTTGCCCACTGTTGTGCAATACTTGTACCACAAGTTGCACTTGCAATTACGAATGCCAAGAAAGATAATGAGCAATGTAAATGCAGTAGAGGAAACCAATTGGAAAGCAATCATAGATAAACAGCGTTCATCCCCTTCTGCATCAACGACAAAGGGGAGTGGAGATATGAAACCAATGGGGGAAATAAGAAAGTGCCCCAAAAGTTTGTGCCAGAAAGTTCGAGAGATTTTAATTTTGGACAATGAACTAACAACATGTCTCTTGGATTTGTGCAAAAAATATCTACTGTGAGCGCTAAAAGAAAGCGTGGCTCAGAAGTGTGATGTGCAATAGAATCTTACAGCATAGTGATTGCGCGAATAAGTGTTGAAATGCAAGAAAGCATAGGTATTTATGTATTTCATTTGTCGCTAATCATCGCGGAAGGCATTCATTTAACGGTTATCTAATAATGAACAATTAGTTCATACGAATCTATGTCGTAATAACGAGTTCTTGTATTTTAAACTAAAAGAACTATTTTGAATTTCGGTAGATTAAAAGAAAGTGTCTAAATATATTTGTTCATTATATTATGTGTGTAAATATGTTTATTAATGAAATATTGGTAGCGCTAGATATATTATAATAATGGATTTATGAATAGTAATAATAATCAAGACATAAATAGATATCTATAAACTTAAATATTAAATAAATTGGTCAAATTTAGATACGTGTGTTTATTTATATCTTGTGTATTTGTCTCTCCGGCTTGAGAACCGGGAGTTTACATGCTCCACCCTTAGTGAAGGCATCAAAGGTAAGTCCTAGTATAGAAATTTTGATAAGGGCTACTTTACCTTATGATACCCACCAATCTGACATTAGATGGTGGAGAATGCAGAGTTCACTTCGACGATAAGAACTTGCAATTTCGGCCCAGTAGCTCAAAGGTAGAACGTTGACTAACTAGCTCAGATATTTAGGGTTCGATTCCCGGCTAAGGCAGCAATATTCTTTATAAATTTAAATTGTTTCGTTAAATCCCAAATTGTCTGACGCATGTTAGTTTTGTGAGAGATGAATTACAAAATAGACGTGTAAAAGCAGTAATGTTCATAAATAGTAACTAACCATTTTTATAATAAAATATTTCAAAAATATTTGATGTATTTTTCTATTGATTAAATAATATTAATAAGAAAATGACAAGCTTTATTGCTTTACATCTTGTAAATAATTTCAACCACATTAGGTATATATTTTACATTGACTTTATCTTAATATAATTAATTTCATAAATATTAATATCATATTATTAATATCTTTTATAGACAATACATTTTAAACTGCCTGCAGTGATTAGAACTGATGGAATTTTAAAAATATGTCATTTCATTTACAAAAACAGTTATTTCTGTAAACATCTCAGTGCTATGTCTCATTTTCTCAAAGCTGTAGAATATTCTACGAGCTAGAAGAATTCCCATTTTGGAGTGAAATAACAAGAATTTGCTTTTAGTGGAGCAGGATGCAAAATATTTTGTTCGTCCAATACATCTTGAAGATTTTATATTTATTTCCCTTTGTAAGTGTGGATGGAATGAAGTAGTGTAAATTATAGTTACACAAACTTAAATTTTACGAAATATAATTATTATGGCATCGTATACTTTTATTGCATTTTTATATTTCACTCATGTTTTCTTATCAAGAAATTATCTGTATAACATTTATGATTTTGATCTGAATAACATCTATGATTTTGATCTGAATAACATCTATGATTTTGATCTGAATAACATCTATGCTTGGAGAGTATCTGGCAAAGAAATCGTAGTGTTACGAAAAATGAATACAATCTAGACACTTATACATCCGAACCATATAGGTAGGCATGTAAATATATTTTCTCGATTTATCGAAAACAGGATCCCGATTATGAATGTATAAAAATTATTTTAATATTTTATTATTCCGAATAATTTTGTTTTTGAAAATCGTAAAATATCTACCCTAGTGAGTATTTGTTTCAGTTTGTTTGTTTTTTACTTTCACCCAAAACGTCTTTGAAACTATAAAATATGATTAAACATGCTGTGTCAGACAAACAGTATTTGTATTTTGATACAAGAAATGAATTAGATGACTTTCAGACTGCCAGAACTATCGGTTTTAAAGAAATTTCATTTTTAAGCAATATATGAAAATTTGTGCAAGGTCATTTTAAAAAGTGTTTCGAATATTATAGTAATATAAGGTCCAAATTTGCCACCACCATTCATATCATACTTTATTTATATTTTATAAAAAAAAATGTGTATCTCGAAAACAAAACAACATGTAATCACCATATATGGTTTATAATCAACAACAATTTTATTATTCTAGGAAACTCCAATATCTACTCGCTACGCTTGCAAACCCCGTAATTCTATTTGCGAGTGGAGAAGCTTCTACGCAGGCGTAATACATGTGGCAGTTGGTTAACAAAGGTTGGTTTACAATGTACACAAGCATACATTGTGAACCGTCCTTTGTTAAATAAAATTTACCAGCCCTGCAGATCACTTCATGAGCTCTTTTAATAAGACATCAGCTTTTTTAATTTGTCACATAAAACCAAGCGATTCTCCATGCACTGACAGTTAATGAAAAATAATTCTAAAAATTTGAAATCCAGCACGAGTTATAAAATAATCAGTTTTACAATTCGTTACATAAAGCCTTGTGATTCCCTGTACATTCGTAGTTTTGGAAATTTAATTCTCTCACTTTCAAAAGTAGTTATCTTTAGAACCACCCAATTGCTGGGTCTCAATTTTCCTAAACTGTAATCAGTCTCTGAAAACACATGCTATTTTGCAACACTAATGACTTCGGAGCAAGATGGCATGTCTTTGTATTTGTGTCGCAGAGCCAGAATTTCGATATTTTCCTTCATGATCCTTTAATGGAAAATTTTATATCTTCCTGTCGTTCTATGTGGAAATGCAAACGAAAAATTACTTTAATTTAATTATAAATAAATGTAATTTACTTATAATTAAATTAAAGTAAATTACAGTTATACTTGTATCTATATATAATATTTGAATAATAATGGCACCAGACACTGAAACATAAATGTTTTATACAGTTTATTCAAGAAACAGATATTTAAAAATAATTTTAGATAAAACAAAGTCTAGAAACTTATTTTCCTCCAAAATAATATATTATCTATAGCATAATTACATTTAATAATATTCTCTTATTACGTTCCTTATATACATAATGTATAAGGCAATTATTGGGACCGCGTCGAAAATTCGAATTCGAGTTTTCGACGGGAGAGCACGTTTCAAGCATCCCTGATCACGAATCAAACATTTTTGAAGTGATGTCTGTGCGTGTGTGTGAAAGTATGTGTGTGTGTGCGTGTCAGTGAGTCTTTGGAGACGATATCTCACGAACGAATGGAGCGATTCGAATGAAATTTGGTACGAAAATCACAATTCGTAAATACTGGAAGTCTGTTGCTTTAAAACGCAATCGAATGCTCAGAACTCCCTAAATTTTCGAGTGAATTTTTGAAAAAATCATCAAAAAATCAAAACTTTTAATAAAGTTACGCAAATAGACATTTCTTATGTAATTTTTCCATAGAAAATTATTGACATAAACTTTAGAACGCTAGCTTGAACCTTCCTCGAGTTATTGCACATTTTTCAAGTACATTTATCAAAAAATCCCATAAATTAAAAAAAATATTAACTGTTGAGAGATATGATCACTTTTCATATGTAATATCACGAGATAAATTTGGTGACATCATTGTCGTGGATCCAGCTCGTTCCATTTATGAGAAAATATACTTTGAGTAATACTTTGTGATTTGATCGCCAATAGTCATTTATCTGCTATAAGAATAACTTATTTCTCCGTCCATAACGCTTAGCGAGATTTTGGCTACTTATTTGGTGGAATGTCGCCAACTTGGCGACTTTTCTAAATGTTGCCAAATTAACGAAAATGTCGCCAAATGGATAAAAATGTCGCTAAATCAATGAAAATGACGACAAATTGTCGAGAATGCAATAGTATCTTGGAATGAATATAAGTATCTACTATAAGAAAAATCTATTTTTTTAATGTAAAGTAGTAAATTTATCGCATTATATAAGGAAAGTCATGTGTTGCCCACATCAGATTTCTGACTTTTATATTTTAGTGACTTTTGTTTGATACTTAAGATGCATCTACCTACGGCTAAAATTTTAACCGGGTGGTATTATAAAGATAAAAAAGAATCCGAAAACTCCTTAACTCTAAAACTAACCCCTTAAGATACAATAGTTTTTTTTTTTTTTTACATTTTTGGTACGTCACCGGTTAAAATACATTCAGTCACCAAATAAATATAAAGGAAAATTGAAATAAAATGGTAAACAATCAGAACAATTTTAAATAATTATACGTGCTATTTTGTGTTATTAAACTTAATTTAATGAACTACTATTAAAGAAAGACAGTTTGAGTAGGCATGAAAACCATATGCTGCCGATATCATATTTTTTAATTTGTTACATAAAACCAAGCGATTCCCCATGCATTAGCAGTGCCTTAAAATTAATTCTTAAAATTTTAAATCCAAAAGGAGACATAAAATAATCAGTTTTATAATTTGTTACATAAAATGTTGTGATTCCCTGTGCATTATCAGTTTCCGAAAATTAATTCTCTCACTTCAAAAGTAGTTATCTCGACAACCACCCATTTACTGTGTTTCAATTTTTCCAAGCTGTAATCAGTCTCTGAAAAACAAATGCCATTTTACAAGACTAATGACTCCGGAGCATGATGTGGCTTCTTTGCTGTTAATGTCCCAGAGATTTTATTTGCATTTTTGCTACGTCACCTTTGAAAATACATTCAGTCACCAAATGAAAAGGAAAAATGAATAGAAACTGTAAATTCTGTGCAATTTAAAATAATTATACGTGTAATTTTGTGTTATTAAACTCTATTTAAAAAACTGCAAAAGAAATAAATATATTTTAAGTCCGCATGGAAATCATGTGCAGCCGACATCATATTTTTTAGTTTGTTGCATAAAACCATGGATCCCCATGCATCAGCAGTTCCTGTAAATGAATTATCAAACTTTTAAATTCAGAATGAGACATAAAATTATCAGTTTTACAATTTGTTCCATAAAATCATGTGATTCCTTGTGCATTTGCAGTTTCCGAAAATTAATTCTCTCACTTCCAATAGTAGTTTTCTCTACAACCACCCAACTGCTGCCTCTCAATTTTCCCAAGCTGTAATCAGTCTCTGAAAATAAATGCCATTTTCCAAGACTAATTACTCCGGAGCTTGATCGCACGTCTTTGTTGTTAGTGTCGCAGAGCTAGAATTGCGATATTTCGCTTCATGAATCTTTAATAGAATATTTTATATCTTCCTTTCGTTCTACGTGGAAATTCATGTTTAATTAAATTAAAGAAAATTTACTTTTATGCTTATATCAATACAATATTTGGACAAGAAAGACACCGGGTACTGAAACTTGAAAATTTTATAAAATTATTTTATTCTATTTTATTCGTGGAACAAATAATTCTATTAACTTTAGATGCATCGATTTCTAGAAACATATTCTACATCCAAAATACCATATCATCTCTCTAGCATGATTACATGTAATAATACTCCTATACAGTTAATTTAATGAATTTGATTTATTACTTAAAAATACAGCTACCTGCGTTTAACGTAGTTTCCAGGTGGTATTTTGAAAATAACTAATTTTAATATAATAGTTGATTAAGAAGGACGAAAATTCCAAGTGCCCTCCTACTACACTTGCAGACAGCAATTACCATAAACACCCAGGTTTGTAAATTCCGAACCAATACAACCAAAGAAATAGTATCCGCGGAATACATATACGTAATTACAAAATATATATTTCTTTACTCACGCTGCGCCACCGTGTAACCCACTGTGCCCCATTGCATATTCCGTATTCTATGGTATACTACCTGACTCTAAAAGCTCCCTGGTACCTAATCGTTGGCCCTGGTTAAGTAGGGATATCAAAGTTAATAACTTTAACGAAAAGAAAAAAAAATAATCAGACCAGCTGTACCATGGACATTTTTAATTTTTTATTTTACAATGAATTTACACCATTGACAAATTAAAGGAAATTAAACTCACAATAAAATGGCGATTAATTGTAATGGTTTTTGCTTGGTAAACATTGGAGTTGGGAATTTATGAATTGCTTAGCAAAATGTAAAGTAATGTACGACACGTAGACCGTGTGTCAAAAAAAACCCCGCCAATTTCCCTTCGAAAATCTTAATTGTGTTTATATTGAAAACTTTTTTAAAATACAACATTAATATTCACAATAAAAAGAAAGAAAGAATTGAAGTCTGAAAAATACCAGACTTTATTTTAAAAATATATTATCATTACTTTTACAGCAAATCAATATTAGTTAAATTACTTTTCTTTTAACTTCTTACATCCATTGGCGACACATTTTCTAAAGATATTTTCCAAAGCATTTTAAGATAGTGTGATGACGTTTCTAAATTGTATTAGCACCAAATGAGCTCAATACCCTTCAAACAGTCAAAACTTTCCATTTTATATAAATACATATTTTCATAATAAACATCCTTATATTATACTAGCAGCATACCCGTTCTTCGTACGGAGTATATAATATAAAGAAACTTGAAATTCATAATCATGCGCAAATTCTTATAGTATACTAAATGACATGTTTAATCAAAATATTCTGTTAAAATATTTAATATAATGCTCCTAAAAAGAAGTTTAAGAATCTCTGTTCTCGCTATATAAAATTATCTTCATGGACATATCTGAAGAATAAAACATCTTGGACCCCTTATATAAGCAAATATAAAAAAAAATATGGAATTGAATCAATATATGCAAAATAAAAGCGTTAAAATTGTATGGGACCCGTACTAATTATATACGCGAATATTAGAAAATATAACCTGTATTAGTAGATTACATGTATAAATTGAAAATACCAATAAACCCGTAGTCTTTAAATCTGAAGACAGTCATTTATTCCAATATATGTCAAAATGAAAGTGCTAAAATTATATGGGAAGATATACACGTACTACTTATAATGTCCGATTAGTAGTAGAAGATTACCCGTTTTGCAATATGAGTCACAAATGTTTTTTGGTAAAATACAACAGACGACGTAATAAATTGAATATATAATTAATCCCCTTAATCTTCATACCAGAAGACTGTACTTGATTCCAATATATATGCCAATATATGTCAAAATATATGCCAATATACCTGTACTACTTATATTCTCGTAGGTTAGAAGATATACCCGTGCATTCCTAGAAAATTACTCGTACAACGTACAATATGCGTGTGTCAGCAATTTTTGCCGCAATAAAACAATGGCGTAATAACTTAAAAATATCAATAATCACTGAATCATGAATTCCGGAAAATATCAATAATAATAATGTTTAAACCTGAAGAGTATAATTGATATTATCCAGTCCAAAATGAAATGGCAATGAAATTTATTTTATATACATATCTTCATTATTCAAATCGGAAAGGATTTAATAAAAATCGTCTGCCGCATAAACACATTGGATTTAAATCCGTTGCTAAGCGACATGATATCATTTGCTTCAAATAAATTGGTAGAAAAAATATCGTCTAAATAGTTATATTTCTATGGAACATTTGGCGACAGTTTCGTCAAATTAGCGACATTTTAAAAAATCGCCAAATTTATCGCCAAGTGGGACTGTAGAACTGACAGTTCCACTTTCCGACAAATTGACGAAATATCATCACAGTACTATCCCCTAACAAAAAACAATTAATATCATTTATGTAGCGCAATTTTATCAATTTCAAGATATTTTTATAGGTTTGAAAACATTTTTATCAATTTGGTGACATTTTAAAAATTCGCTAAATGTATTACTAAGTAGGATGGTTGGTCTGACAGATAAATGCTAACCAAACATCATTTCAGTACTCTCTTCTAACAAAACAAAAAAAAATTTCATTGATATGTAGAAGACCCAAGCCACACGACCAACCCGAAGGTTTATGGTAGCTGTTTGTGTGTCGTTTATATCAATTTGGCGACATTTCCGTCAATTTGGCAAAGTTTAAGAAAAGTTGTCAAATTAGCGATATCCCTCCAAATTCGTAGCTTTGAATTTGCAGATCTGAATGAAACATTCTTATCCCGTTTCAATATACTAAATGAAAACACTACAATTGTATTAGAAGATATACCCGCTCTACTCTTTTTCTGTTTCAACAATCGGCTATATGAATTTATTGGCTAAACACAATATATGAGTTTAGTAGCTAAATACGATATAAGCTTGAAAACTCTTTGCCAAAATAAATGAAATTGATGTACGCAGTCAGCAGTTAATATAATTAAAAGAAAAATCAAACCGTCCATTCATAAGATATACTTTTATATCCATTTATCCATTTATTTATTATTTAAATCGAAAAAAAAATAATAAAAACATTAACAAACACATTTAATTTAATTGTGATGCCGAGCAACATGATATATCCTCCTAAAATGTTAAAATTTATTAACCACTAACAGCACACCCGTTATTCGTACGGAGTGTATAATTTAAAGAAACTTAAAGTTCGCAATCATGTGCAAATTCTGTTAAAATATTAAATTTATTGCTCCTAAAGAGAAGTTTAAGAATATATGTTCTCACTATGCAAAATTATCTTCACGATCAGATCTGAAGAATAAAACATCCTGCCCCCTTTTGTAAGCAAATTTACAGAAGAAAAAATAGGAATTGAATGAATATATGCAACCCCGTACTAATTATATTGTCGCAGATCAGAAAATATGCCAATGTGTTAGTAGAAGATTACCCGTATTACATTTGCCAAAATATTTGCCAAAATAAAAGAGATGACGTAATAAATTGAAAACATCAATAATATCCGTATTCTTTATACCAGAAGGTCGTAATTGATTCCAATATATGCCAATATATATCAAAACATATGTCAATATACCTGTACTACTTATATTCTCGTAGATTAAAAGATATACACGTGTATTTGTAGAAGATTCGTACAACATACAATATATGAGTTTAAACAATTTTTGTCATAATAAAATAATTGCATAATAACTTGAAAATATCAATAATCCTTGAATCAATAATCCCCGAAAATATAAATAATAATAATTTTTAAACCTGAAGACCGTAATTGATATTATCCAGTCAAAAATGCTATAAGAAAAATCAAATCGTTCTTTTCTAAAATATATTTTTATATCCATTTATTTATTATTCAAATCGAAAAAATAATTATTAAAATTAACAGACAGATTTAATTTAATTGCGTTTCTGAGTAACATGATATAAGATAGAATCTTATAACATGTTAAATATGTCATGTCTTATAACATAAACTGCGAAATTAAATAACGATTTTGATTTCTCTATACTTCTCGTTGTTCCGTAAAAGCTTGTTTTAAATAAACCATGAACCATGGAGATAGATTTCCCCTTTAAATCATGTTTCAAACAATTCATGTTTTCAGAAAGTGACTAATTAACGCAAAAAATCTCCCATTAAACTCAGAGATTAAATTTTAATTCACTTTCAAACGATTTTCAAGCTTTTCGTTTGGATAAACCACGGAGTTAGGGAGTAGAACTCCTAGGAAAAAGTTCCGTTTTTCATTAATATCTCGACAACCCCAGGTCTTAGAAACTCGAAACTTGGACAAAATTTATGGGGGGATATTTCAAGGCTATTCACCAAATTTCATTAAATTCGGTTCAGCCGTTTTTCCGTGATGATGAGACAAACGAAAATTTCGTTTTTTACTAATATCTCGAGAACCACTGGTCGTAGAAACTCAAAACACAGATATAATTTTAAGTGGGGCTATTTCTGGGCTACCCACAAAATTTCATCAGATTCGGTTCAGCCGTTCTCCCGTGATGGTGTGACAAACAGACAGACAGACAGACAGACAGACAGACAGACAGACAGACAGACAGATTTTCATTTTTATTTATATAGATTTATTATTTATAATAAATCCTCCAAATACCTTTGCTTTTAATAAATTCCCTTTTCACCTATAGGTATAGTTTTATTAAATTAAATGCTAATGGTCTTCTGTAGCAATGATTCTTTTATTAAACACCAACATAGATTTTTGGAATGAGAGTAATCTGATAAAATTATAGACATGCATGTGTGAATGAGCTTCACTTGTATGTAATAATATATTTCCTAATGTTCAATTTAAAAGCAATATTTAAAACGGTGCCTTTCAAAATATCTGTAGGTAAATTTTATTAACACACAGAACAATATATTTCCTATATAGGTCTAATAGTCTTGACCACATTTCCTAAATTCCAAGGGCATTTTTCATAATAACTCTGGTTGTAAGTCAACATTAGTCCACTATTATGCCAGTATTGTATACCTGGGCGTTTGATTGGAAATACTTTCTGTGTAACGCCAATATTGAGGATAAATTGGCCGCCAATATTAAATGTATATTGATGGTACAATATTACACCAAAATTGGTGATAAACTGGAAATATTTCCACAATTAAATTCAACTGAAAATTCGACAAGAAATCCATCTGGAAATACTTCCAAATTGAGATATATTATCCAAAAATATGGGGTATAAATGGGCAGCGAATATTGGCTCAATATTGGAAGTCATGATTGTATCAGTTAGTTTTTTTATTATATGGAGTATTGCGTTCTTCAATTTTCGAAAAATCTCTATGTGTTCCGCTGAAATTTTAATCAGATATGTGGGTGTCTTTATCCTGAGAAACTGTGGGTTTATTTTCGTTCATACAAATAATATACAATATCTGTATAAATACTTCTAGGAAAATGCTTCCGATTTCTTTAAAATGTATGTTAAGCGTTGCCAGCATTTTCCAAGACATTCACAGTTTCAGCAATTCAACTGATCATATTACCAGGGAAGTTATCTCTATCACATACCAAATAGTGCTTCTCTTTCTCCAAAAGCTGTAATCAGTTTCTGAACCTAAATACCATTTCACCACACTAATGATTTCAGAACGTGATGTCACGCCTTTATAGTTGGCACTGCAGGACCAATAAATACTCCAATAGTTTGCTCTTGCAATTCTTTCAGAAATGTTTTATATATTTTTAACTTTTCACGTGTTGATGAATATATAATTAACGGACTGTTAATTAATTTCGGAATTATTTTCAATATTATTATTATTTTCATATGTAACAGTTGTTTCCTTGATGCGTATATAATTCCAGCATTAGTGTAACAACCAATATAAGTACACTGGTTTCTCTTTCGTTACTACTCATCAACACTATGTATATCGGTTAAGTCCGATAGCATCAGAAAATCTTGATACGTGCCGCAGTTTTGCAAACATCTGCTGGGACCAGCGAAGTTCATATTACCAGTCAGATGATCAAGCCGTGGGACGCGCTTCTCACGTGGAACCTACAAATGCCAAGAGGGACTCAGAATATTTTGGATATTCAATAAAACTATACTACATACATGTGTAAGGGACCGTGTTGCGCCAACCGGGAATCGTATCACAAATCTTCCTACAGGGCTGTCGACACTCACCATTGAGCTAATGCGAACTGGATTGGAACTAAAAACGGATTTCGATTTAGATTTTTAGCTATTTTAGTAGCCGGATACCCGTTGAAATTCAACGGTTTAACAATAAGCAACCTCCGAATCACGTGAATTTTTGAATGATTAGATTTTTCAAGTGGTCCTTTTCAAGCTCTCCACCAGTGCACTAGATTTCCAATATCTGTCTTACTTCAGACTAGGCATTTCTCATTTTTTCAGCTAATTAAACATTTAAGTGTGCGGCATCCCTAAATTAGCAAATACCAGAAAGCTGAAATTATACATTTTATTTGTATTTAATTATCTATCATTGCACCAATTTTAAAGTATATATCTTTTTGCAAAGTCTGTTTTACTATAAGCTTATATTTCAAACGTGTTTGGTGTGGAGCACCCATTAAATGGATATTTCTGAAAAATACGATTTTCTCCTCGGGTTTTATCGATTGATTGACCCGTGTATCAAATTTCATGTTTTTATCTCTCAATTCTCCTTTCGAACGTTTTGGTGTGAATCATCCTCCTCTACAGAACATTTTAGAAAAACCCGATTTTTCCAGAGGGTTTTATTGAACGATTGACTTGTGTACCAAATTGCAAGACTCTATCTCACATTAAAATTCGTTCTTCATTCACTCGGCAAATCGAATATTTTTAACATGACATTATGGAAAACTTAAATTGTATAGATTATTACTTTCAAACTATCTACCATTATCTCAAATGTAAAGTCTGTATCTTATCGCGAAAATTGTTTTCCTATCTTTTCACTTTTCGAACGTTTCTGGATTGTACACACACACCCTTAAATGAAATGTTTAAAAACTTATATTATTCTTGTCATTTTTATCCAATGATTAGCCCATATACCAAATTTAAAGTCAAATTTTACATTGAAAAGAAAGCGTTTTTCATTTGTTTGATAAATCGAACATTTTAGTGTGCGCCACCCCCTAAAATCGCAAATGTTGAGAAACTGAAATTGCACATTTTCTTCCTTTTTAACTATCTACTCGTCTACCAAAATCTGAAGTCTATCTCATCGCGAAGCAAGGTTTTTCGATTATTTCACCTTTCTATTCTTTTGTGTTGTTGTTGTTAAGACCCAGACCGTCCGACCTACCAGAAAGCGAATCTTTTGTGTGAAGTACCCACCCTCTTAAATATACATTTTTTTCTATCAGATGATTGACCCAAATACCAAATATCTGGCCTTTATCACATTTTAAAAGGAGCATTTCTCATTTACTCCAAAAATGGAGCATTTTGGTATGCAGCACCCCCTAAAGTAGAAAATATTATAAAACTGAAATTATACACTTTCTTCCTTTCAAACTATGTATCCGTGCACCAAATTTGAAATCTCTATCTCATCCCGAAGCATGTTTTTTTTATCAACTCACCTTTCGAGCATTTTTCTCTGGAGCATGAATTACGAATCCTTAAACGAATATTTTTGACAAATTATATTCGTCTTGGGTGTTTTATTCAACCCATATACCCATATACCAAATATATATATCCATATACCCATATACCCATTTTAACCCATATACCAAATTTCAAAACTCTATCAAATTTTAAAGCAGGCGTTTTTCATTTGTTCGGCAAATCGATCCTTTTGAAGTGAGGCACCCTCTAAAGTAGCAAATATTGAAAATCCGAAATTGCACACTTTCTTTCTTTCGAACGGTTTACCAATACACTAAATTTGAAGCCTCTATCTCATTGCAAAGTATACTTTACTATCCTTTCACTTGTCGAACGTTTTGTTGTGGAACACCCCCCTCTACACATCATTTTTGAAAAATACGATTTTTCCAGGGGGGGTTACCAAATGATCGGCCAGTGTACTAAATTGCAAGTCTCTATATATTAGGGAAGTGCCTAAAAAGCATGACAGACGGACAGACAGATAAACAGATGGACAGACGGACACTTGACAATTAGTACATATAGCTGTGTCAACCCTAATCTCAACGATTTCGGCCGATATTCGCAAAAATTGATTCTTTAGAAACTTGCACGATTATCGAATATTTTCCATCTAGGCACCATCGGAAAGTCCAAAAAACTATCTTTTAAACAACTGTAGATGAAACCCTTCCGATTATTAGACGATTTTTAGTGAATTTAAATATGCATATATATACTTATCGTTCTACTGTTCCAAACGTATTCACTTTTTATATTACGATACTCCGAATTTGACTTACCATCCATTTTTCAGGTTTTATCCGCACTTGCGTACAATATTACAGATTACTCTATAAAAGGAAATAATTTCGTAAACCTATTGTTAATTAATTATAAATACCTCTCGTCTATCTGTAACACTTGGTGATAAATTTGACAACATTGACGATTAACTTGGTAAAATATTGCCTGCATATCAACTTGAAATCAGTGTCAAATTGACAAAAATATCACCAAATTGTCAGAAATGACACCAGATTGATGAGTTAACTCTCAAAAGTTTAAATGTATGACTCGTATTGCTCAACGAAAGTTAGCAATATTTTAATTGATAAGTTAGATTCAAACAAAATATAAGTTAATTTGGTACTTTAAAATAGTTTTACATGTTATTATCCGGAGAAGCGCTAAATGTTAATGTACAATTCAACGTTATAGACGTTGTACCGTGGTTCTTTGTAATGCAATATGTAGGAAAATTTATGAGCTGACTAGAATTGATTTTTCATACACCGAAATAAACAGAGCCGAGTTTAACTATAAGTACTTGCATAATACGCATATATGTAGTATGCTTCACAATTATAAAGCATCACCCACATTTATGCCGACACACTTTATTACTAGACTTTATTAATTCAATGTATTATATTACTAGAGAAATTGATTCAGTAACTATTTTAATACTGCTTCTAATTCTTCCTTAGCTATTTAAACCATATGTGCATTTAAATACCATTTCATCCCTGTAATGATTTCGAATTAAAATGATACGACTTTGCCATTGACAATTCAAGACCAAAACGTAGATACTTTTTTCTATGAAACATTTCGAGGATGTTTTATATATTTTTGGATGTGAGCTCTGGAATAATTCATTATTTAATTAAAGTTTATTAGTTTTGGAATTGTATCTTAAATAATAAAGACGTCTACTGTTTGTGACTTCCATAGTGGAAAACTAAGCACTATGCAGCCACGGAATTCGATACAGAGTTAAATGGACTTTTAATACGTACGACTGACTTCGATGGGGACATTTTTATTCAAATTAGTTTAAAACTTATGAATTTTTAAAGCTGAAAGCACCCATTTTCGTCATATTCCAAATAATACATACATCGCAGTTGCTGCAAACGATCTTTTCCTCGATCGAGTTCTAGACGCATGGGGTCTTCGAGTGATTTCTCAGACTTCCTGCCTGCATATGAATTAAAATAAATCTTGCAATTTTCGAAGTTCGTGAATTTTAATGACAATTATAGATTTTTGGAACAGAGAACCAATTCAATATTATAAGTGTGCATAGATAAAAATGGAAATTATGAACAAAACAACTTTATATAAACAAATTAAAACGACAGGCTAATGTTTTTACAGCACTGTAATGACTGAAACGCATATAAGTATATCGCTGTTTGTACTTATGGTAATACATTTGCTACGTAGTCTATTTACTGAAGAAATGGATTAAAATTGTGAGATGTCGAAAACTTTCTGTGGGAACTAATAAAAAGATAAGAACTTAAATTATGATTAACATTATTTATCATTACGTTGTGCGTTGTGTTTGCAATAACCCTCCAATTATTTATCTTTAACATATCTATCTTTATCTCTTAACATGGCCTTAAATTCATACATAGTGGATTTATGAACTAAATCGTAAATTGCTTTATTGTGTCGCTATAAACCCTCCAATTATTTAACCTCTGCGTGAGTCCTGTAAAGAAATTATTAATTAATATTTTACCATAAGGATTGCACCAATTTAACTTTAACAAAAACATTTATTAAAAACATAAAATACTTATTAAATTCAATTACGACAATTACATGCTTATTATTCATTTAGAAAGATAGTATGTGAGAGGAGATAGCATGTGAGACCCTTAACCATATATCTAACGTATTTAATAACCTGTGGATATTTGAGGAACACATACCTTCAATTTGGGCCTGTGCAATAGACCATGATGCTTGCAAATACTTGATTGGACTGAACACATCCTAGATCTCCCTTATTTGGGAACTTCTACTCAATACTCTGCTTCTTTAGTATTGTCGTTCTAAGTTCTCTGTTTAAGTGTACTCTCTCAAGTCATGTTGTACAAGTTATATCGTTCGTCGTTCTCGGGTCACAGGTTGTGGTTCCCTCTTTTTCGGGAGTGTCATTTTCCCCTTACTTTCACTTGCCGCATTCAGTGTGACCCCACAAGCTCGTTTTTCCATTGGTTACTTATTTAACCAATGAAACCATTCCACATCCTCGTTAAGACCAGCTGGGCCCCTCTGTCATGGCACCCCTAAATTTATGGTTTTCTGATCTTTAGGTTCACGAGTTGTAAAACTCTGCCATCCAGACTTTCAATATTGTCAGAAGTTCTAGATCAATAAATAACTAGTATAACACTGTCTCACCATAACATAACACTTAATGTCAGATCTATTTCTGATCTCACACCTTCTAGTTATCATTTCTTTACTTATATATATATATATATTTTGCTTTTTCTGTTGACTGTAAAAGGTTATAGAGTTTTTATGCTATGTGGTCTATCTACTGGTAAAAAATAATTTAAATTGTGAGGTCTCGATAACATTTTAGTTATCATTTCATTATTTGTATTTATGCTACGCTTTTTCTGTTGACTGTAAAAAGTAATACCTAATCGATACCTTAAACTTAGTCTATATACTGAAAAATATTTTTAATTGAGAGGACTTGATTAACTTTTAGTTATTATATTATTAGCACTTTCCAAAACAGTTGAAACGTGCTTATGTCTTTGTTCATTCTGTCTGTCTACTCGCAATATAACTGCCGTAAAAATGACTTTATCAAAATGGAATTTTAGTATGTTTTTGAGACGGTCTGTGGGACATATGGGAAATGTAAATGCATAATATCTGCCAATTTGTTTTAGACTGAACCCGGGTTGAAAATGTGAAATACATTGAATCCTATGGGACCTAATTGTTCAAACATTTTTTGAGTGAAATTAAAATTCACAAATTGCTTCGAAAAATTCAAATTATCCAGTAAAATATATAAAAAGCAATTCAGCAAAATACGTTGGGTAGTTTTTTAAATAAAATTTTAAATAATAATTACACCCATATTATATGAAGAGATCACGTGACCCACTCCAAAATGAAATATGGCATCCATCTTCTATTCCTAGTGTAAAAATCGTGAACTTCAATGTTCTTTAAACTTATATTTATTGTTGCATTCGTCCTAAAATCGCTATATTTTTGCGTATTTTCTATGCATCTATATTCTGTATCAATGCGATTATAATTTTTCAGTTTAAATATTCTTCAAATTTCGATAATTTCTAGAACAAAGCCTAATATTAATGGATGCATAGTGATTGTAAGATAAGTTGTATAAGAATTGCTGAATATTTTTAACGCAAAATTATGTAGCTCTGAATGAAATTTCGGAATAAAAGTGATACGAATGAAATATTTATTGCTTTTACATAAAGAGCCAGAAGATTTATATTTCGATGACGTTGTTTGAATAATGCTTATTTTTTATTTTTTTTATTAAGTTTTCAAATAAAATAAATTATTATAATTCTGTGATAATTTAAAATATATCATCGCTGAATTTATCGCATTTTATAGATGTTTAAATAAAATTGCAATGCAGTTGGAAAGCGTTTCATAACCAATGCTTTATGCATGATTGATCTTTCTTGTTATTTGCATTTATGATATTATTTTCCTATTGATTTTAAAAGGTTATCAAGACCTCAAAAATATAGTATACTAAATTTGGCATTTTGTAAATGTCTTTGGTTTAATAGACAACTAAATATAGAATATAAGAACATATATTAAAATGTAAAAACCGACAACTATCTTCTAACACTGAAATTTGAGCTTTAAAACAGCACTCCTAGTTTATAACGCAGCTGTGCTTTTAACGCGCGTTTCTTGAAATTACCCCAAAACCTCTTTATAAACTGGTAATCTCTGTACTTTATCCCAGTACAGAAACCGCATCTTACGCTTGCTTTTGTTATTGTTATGCATTGCAAAATTAATAGTACTTTTATTTTAAATTGAAACAATTCAATAAAAATTAGAAATGTTATAAAATAGCATGAAATATATAATTTAATTCCAACGTACACATACCGGTATTTATGTGTGATTCTGAAGTAATTTGGGCCATCCACTTTTCTATTTGTCGAATTGCAAAATCTGTTATTTCCTTCAGCAATCACGTTAATACAGCATTTTATTTTCTGGAAATGTAATCAGTCTCTGAACCTAAAAGCCAATTTGCTAAACTAACAATACATGATGATACTTTAGAAGCATTAGCCTAGGAATTTAAAGAAAAACTTATATGCTTTGTATTCTGTAAACCAAAAAAAAAAATTAATTTTTCTCTCCAGTAAAGAACTGCCATCATTTTTAATGTGAAAATATATTGATCATTTTAATGTACTTAACCGTAGGTTTCAAATAAAAATTACAGTTTTAAAAATTAGCATATCTTTGATTTTAACATACACTTAATAGAGCGTGATTCTGAAGCTTTCAAAATTCTCGTAATTAAATTCATGCAATTTCGATAGCTCTTATCTCTACAGCCACGCTAATTTTGACTATCATTTTCCGGAAGTTGTAATCAGTCTCTTCACTTAAATGCCATTTAACTTGACTAACTATTCCTAAGCATTATGGCTCGAATTTCTTGTAAATAGTAATTTGCAAATATTACTATAGTTTTCGCTAATAATCCTGTCTGGAGGATTGTATATTACTTTCCTTCTGTACATAATGTATAAGGAAAGTATTGTGACGGGGTCGAAAATTCGAATTCGAGTTTTCGACGGGAGAGCACGTTTCAAGCATCCTTGATCACGAATCAAACATTTTTGAGGTGATGTGTGTGTGTGTGTGAAAGTATGTGTGTGTGTGCCAGTGAGGCTATGGATACGATATCTCACGAACGAATAGAGTGATTCGAAAGAAATTTGGTACAAAAACCACAATCCGTGAATACTGGAAGCCTATTGTTTTTAAATGTAATCGAATGTTCAGAACCCCCATAAATTGTCGAGGGAAATTTTGAAATAATCATCAAAAAATCAAAACCTTTAATAAAGTTACACAAATCGACATGTCTAATGTAATTTTTCCTTGGAAAACGACTGGCATAAACTTTAGAACGCTAGCATGAACCGCTCTCGAGATATTGTTCATTTTTTAAATAAATTTATTAAAAAATCCCATAAATTAAAAAAAAATATATCAACTGTTGAGAAACATGTTCACTTTTCATATGTAATATCATGCGATAAATTGGGTGACATCATTCTCGTAGATCTAGCTAGTTCCATTCATGAGAAAAAATACTTTCTGTAATACTTTAGTATTTGAACGCCAATAGTTATTTATCTGCTTTAAGAATAACTTATTTCTCCATCCATAACGCTTGGCGAGATTTTGGCGTCAATTTGGAGGAATATCGCCAAATTAGCGACTTTTTTAAATGCTGTCAAATTAACGAAAATCTCGCCAAATGGATAAAAATGGCACTAAATCAGTGAAAATGTCGACTAATTGACAAAAATTCAATTTCTTGGAAATAATATAAATAGCTACTATAAGAAAAACCTATGTTTTTAATTGTAAAAATAGTAAATCCATAGCATTATATAAGGAATGTCATTTCTTTACCATATCATATTTCTGATTAGTTTTAAGTGAAGGAGATCATAATTATTAGAGTATAAGTAACCAGAATTTTTTGATATTTGTAGGATCGAGTACAGAATATATGCAGGTAAAAATAAATTGAAAGTTAAAATAATTTTAATACGTAGGATTATTATTTATTCTTTCAGTTCTTCTTTGAATTGCGCTAATAATTAATTTTAACAAATGGATAATATATAATTTAAATAAATATTTTAGTCCTTTCGCCATAGAAATGCATAAACTACAAGGCTACTTATCTTATCCCAGCGGCACCTGAATTATTGTCTCAAACGATATTGACAATTTTCGTTTATGAGTTTTTAACTCCTTAATTTTGCCGCCATGTAATAACCTATAATGTATTAACAAATTGAAATAATTTAATTTTTGCAAGTACTTTTTGAACTAATAGACCCTAAACATATATAAAAAATATTGGCTATCGCTTGAAATATGTAACAGGATAGTTACATACTTCTTTTTATCAATCAAAAATTATGGACTTTTGGAAAAATTATGGACTAATTTAAAACAATATTTTTAACTATTCTATGATCGTGCTGTAGAAAGGTTTTCTAGAGCATACCAATGCTTTAAAATCCCTAACAGTGTATCCATTACAAGATTAGTACAGCTTTCTTATTCAGTTGCAGGCAAGACAAGGACAGGCAGATTTCCATATTAACTCAGTATAAACTATTTTACATACAACCTGCATTACTCGATCTCAATAAACTCTTAGAAACTCTTCAGTGTAATTCTTATAGGATTACAGTATATGATTTTAAAATGTGATGTGTGGACCTTTTCCGTAAAATTTTGGAAATTTTTTTCTTTAATATTACTTCTATCGTATTATAGTTTGGCATGGTGATGCAATAAAAATGATACAATGGTGCAATTAAAAGAAAATTTTTAATATATTCTGATAATTAGATTTGGCTAAAAATTATGCTTTGTCGAGCAATTTTAATTGTTAATATATACGTATTTAAGCGTACACACTAAAACTATTGGTAAAGACACAAAAAAACCTACCCGGCGACTCAAATATCTGATGTAAGCCCTCGGGCCTGTCGAGTGGTCTGCGTCTTGAACACAAAAAACCTGGGTTTACTGACACTAGAATGACACTTTTAAGCAGATAAATGTCTAGTTACACGCTTAACTATATCTATATGAATCTGCTGTTTTATTCATTTATGTGGGAATTACACGGAATATTGGGTGCATTTTCTTTTGCGCTGAAAATACCTTTTTTTAGCAGGAAAATGGGTAACATGAAATGTTCATTTTACGCAACTCTGTATTTGCCTTAATGTATCCCTTTCAAACATCACTTTCACGCAAATGATTAAGTAGACAGCTGATAATCAGGTGCGTAAAATGACCTATTTAAAATGGACTTTTCAGCGAAAAATAAAGTACACATATTTTACCGTGCAATTCTCATATGAAAGAGTTAAAAAGCACATTCATATAGTTACATAACATATAGTTATCTTACAT
This sequence comes from Amaurobius ferox, assembly GCA_951213105.1. Lineage (NCBI taxonomy): Eukaryota > Metazoa > Arthropoda > Arachnida > Araneae > Amaurobiidae > Amaurobius > Amaurobius ferox. The sequence continues at coordinate 103,606,329 of OX578147.1, forward strand.
AACATATAGTTACCTTAAGTGTGTAACAGGAAATTTACCTGTTTCAAAGTGTCTTTCTAGTAGCAGTAAACTCAGTTTTTATCAGTTTCAACCCACATTTTTAGTGTATGTTTTTTACCAAACTATTCGCTACTGAGTGCAATAAAACACAAAATTATCACATGAACAAAGAGTAATGTAAAAAGTATGAATGAAATTTCTTCAAAAATTTTCAATATTTTCCTCCTTCATCAAAATTTTTATATATAATTACTTCCTTCCTACTTTTTTCAATAAAACATATAAAAAATAGCTTAATTCAAAAGAATAATTATTTAATTAAAGAAATGTGACTTTTGTAGCACAATAGGATAGCTGGTAGACATGTTTGCAAATTTTCAGGTGAATGAACAAAACATTTTTTGTTATGATTGTTAGTAAAAAGTTAAAACTGGAAAAAAGTTAAAACCGCTTCCGGTTCATGTAAACATTACTGTCCTTGGTAAAATTCTTATAGTTTTCTTAGTAATAACATTTTATTTGAAATGCTTGGGAATTTGGTAAAAAAGTGTTGAGTAAGTCTTTATACTAAATAATCTCTAAAACTGATTTTTTATAAAAAAAAATCTGATGTGGGCAACACATGACTTTTCTTATATAATGCAAAGAATTTACTACTTTTACAGTAAAAAAATAGGTTTTTCCTCTAGTAGATACTTATATTCTTTCCAAAATATTGAATTGTCGACAATTAGTCTTCATTTTCATTGATTTAGCGCCATTTTTATCCATTTCGCGAGATTTTCGTTAATTTCGCCAACATTTTAAAATTTGGCCAAGTTTGCGACATTCCGCCAAATTTGGCGCCGAAATCTCGCCAAACGTTATGGACGGAGAAATATGGTATTCTTATAGCAGATAAATGACTATTGGCTTTCAAATACTAAAGTATTACTCTGAGTATATTATGAATGGAACCAGCTAAATCCAGGACAATGATGTCACCAAATTTATCGCATGATACTACATATGAAAAGTGAACATGTTTCTCAACAAGTTAATATATATTTTTAATTTATAGGATATTTTGATACATTTATTTGAAAAATGTGCAATATCTCGGGAACGGTTCATTCTAGCATTCTAAAGTTTATCTCAACCGTTTTCTAACGAAAAATTACATAAGAAATGTCTGTTTGTGTAACTTTATTAAAAGTTTTGATTTTTTGATGATTTTTTCAAAATTTCACTCAAAACATTAGGATGATTCTGAACATTCGATTACGTTTAAAAACAATAGATTCCAGTATTCGCATATTGTGATTTTTGTACAAATTTCATTCGAATTGCTCCATTTGTTCGTGAGATAGCATTTCCACAGGATCACTGACACACAGACACACACACAATTCTTCATATACGCATATATACTCTGCATTTGGATCTAATATACTTTTAATGGTAAACCTTTGTACGATTATGTAATTCATAAATAAAAAACACTATAGATAACATTATTCGACTACAAATAGCGAGACGTTTTTGAATTTCAATATTAATTAAAACAATTTGTATACAATTTAATTCCAAATATGTGATCAACATTACAAATCCTGTCAATCCTGGACTTTTTAAAAAATAAAATCATAATTCTTGACAATGGATTCACATTCATTGGTTTTTCTATTAGAACTCAGAATATTTAGAACTCAGAGTCGGCTTTTACTATTAGACTGAACTCGGCAGCAAGAAAACTTGATATGTTCCATTATTTTACAAACTTTTGTAAGGACCAACAATGGACATTTTACCGAGCAGTACTGCACACATGTATATAATATAGAACTTAGAGTACGCCACAAACGTATATAATGTATAAATTAGAGTATGCCACAAACGTATACAATGTTGAACTTCGAGAACGCCACAAATGTATATAATGTGGAAATTCGAGAACGCCACAAATGTATATAATGTGGAACATAGAGTAGGAGATACGGTTACTGAAGATACGGATTAGGGGATACTGAAGATACGGTTTTCGTACTTAAATTTATGATTAATAAATTCTATCTGTACTTACATTTTAGCCTTTGTTGAGTGCAAATCGTTTTATTTATACTTTAAAGAATCATACTGTTTTATAAACTGGAATTATCTCCTTTACACATGTGTTTCTTGACCTGTCTGGTTTGTTAAACTTAGGAATACAATATAAGAGAGTCAAAATGAATATTTAAATCTTATGAACATATCACGTTCTTGACAAATTCCCCAGAACTGCAAGTGATAATAACACGTCAAACTCGTGAAAAAGTGTATAAAACTGCAGTACCACTCATAACTGCCAAATTGGACTGTACACATAAACAGTTTAGTTATGCAAATTACTTCCTGCGATTCACGGCAAACTTGCAGTCCTGAAAATTCAACTCATTAAATTACCAGAACAGTTATCGCTGTAACCATCTTAATACCCCCCTCTCATTTTCCCGAAGCTATATTCAGTCTGAACTTAAGTGCCGTTTCACCACGTTAACGATTTCGGATCATATGACACGATTTCGTCATTAGTGCTTGCAGGACCAATACTTCGATATTTTGCTCAGAAAATCTTTTCAGAAATGTTTTATATATTCCTAGCTTTGAACGTGAGGGATGAATGCTTAATTAAGGGAATGTAAATTACGGCTAGAATTTCGTTTATAAGTGCAAACTTTTCCGTCGTTAATAAAAATTTCTTTCTACACATATTTCTTTAGAAGCATGGTATATTTTTTTATTTCTCCATACATAATAGTAGAGTTTTAGAAAAAATATTTCAAATACGATACGCATTTTTAAGTGTGTTTAGTAATGTGTTATGTTAAATAATTGAGAAACGATTGCCTTTCTATATAACACATTTTCATTTTGTTGTATTCATATATGGATGCAATGCTAGTCTCAGACGCGATCAGTTTGTGTAGCTTTCTACAGAAAGCTGCACCACAGTATAGTACATTTACAGAAAACCTACTTGGAGTTGGTTACATGTTTATGAACTATACTTTTTAATTCTTATTGACTTTTAAATTGTAGAATTACGACACTTTAATGCAGGTTTTAGGTTTCGTGTCTTGTGTGTTATTCCACGATTTCATGTTATCTTGTACACTCTTTTTATATTTTTGATACTTCGGAATTCATATCTTATGCAATATATCAGCTTCCGGGAGTGCTGTCTAGACAAAAATCTTGATTAACCGGGGAGTGGGGGTCACAACCCCCCCGGCCAATCTTTGGTATATTGCTTCCATTTAATTGTCTACTTTTCTGGTGTTATATATATATATATATATATATATATATATATATATATATATATATATATATATATATATATATATATATATATTGTGAAATATTTTTTAAAGGTGTAGACCCAGATTTCCAATTGCAAAAATGCTTTCACTGAAGTAGGAGGTCATGGAAATGAATGTTGAAGCCTTAGCACATTGAAATAAAAATTTAAAAAAATTATCGTTTTATCCAACCTTTCTGTTGAAAAAAATCAAATTCAAAATTGTTAAACACACCATATTTAGTTAAACTGAAAATAAATTGACTGTGATACAATCCAATTTGATATAGTTGTGATCGATTAAAATTTAGACTGACGATTAAGAGGGCATCCACAAATCAACATCGGTTGAAAATGTTTACTAAAATTTTTATCACTTATTGTAATTTTATTCATGCAGCCATTTCAGTAAAGCTATTAAGTCATTATTTTGTCAATTCGCAATTTGTATTTAATCATCTAAGTGAATCAGGTGCCCAATTTGCATCTGTCCTAATCTATAGCCAAACATAAGTTTCAAACAAAACCGACCCAAAGTTGCCGTTTATCTGCTGAGGTAGCATAATTCTTAAGTTGGAATTAACTCTATAGACGAGTTCTGCGATTATAATCTCGGTATTTGCATACTCAAGAAACCAGAGATCCTTTTTTCAAATGTTGATCTCGGCTACATGGTAGGTTGGATCAGCTATATTGTAAGTTTTCAGTTTGCATAGAGATTGACAAAATAGTAGTATACACTGATTTTGCTTCCTGTGTTGCAGATATCAACGTTTATATGTTGAAGAGCGTATAATAAGCGTGTATTTTTTCCATGGATTGTGCTATCTGCAATTGAAGCGTATTGTTTAAAATAAATATGGACAGCATGCATCACAAGTGTTTTGCTTCAACTGTTTATGGGATATATTACATGCAATTTATTGTCCATCACTTAACTGGTTAACGTATCAGATATTTGCATAAAAATAGGAATTTAAATTCTAGATTTCAGGACATAATTTATTGATATTCTCAAAGAAATTGGAATTTTTAAAGTTTTATTTATACATTTTCAAGTTACTTGTAAAATCACCCTAACAATTTATCGTATTTAAATTATGCTACAATGAGTATCTGAATGCGTCACTTCATGTGCCTAAAACTTTACTACTGAATAACACATTTTTAACCTCAAACGCTCGGAACGAATTCTTGAACTGGAAGAGTTCAATCTAGCAATTTGAAGTTACATCTATAACCACCCAAATAATATATTGCCATTAGGGAAATTGCTATGAGTTTCTGAATACGCCAATTCATGCCGCTGAAATTTTTGAGCTGAATGACACACTTTTGACCTCATATGCTCAGAACGAATACTTGACCTAGAAATGCTAGATGTTTCCGTTTTTATGTTACTTCTACAATCACCCTTATAATACTTCGCATTTCAACGAAGCTGCAATGTCTCTAATTATGTCATTTCTTGATAATAGAATTTAAAAGTGAATAATAAGAAATAGTTTTATTGCGGGTTAAGTTCTTCCTGTATTTCTCATTAAAGCTTCCCATTAAAACATACAGGCTGAATTACAGACATCCTTTGAAAGTCCTTAAGAACCCCAATGATTGTGGCAGGAAATGTCCATACACTTTAAATCCATCTATTTTAAAGTAACCATGCTTGGTCGGATAAATATGAGTGTAAAACCCTTAGTGGATAATTTCAAAAGCTAGGATTACAAACTCTAAACAAAACGGGATAGACGAAAATCTAATCAGAAATTTCTAGACCATTGTCTAATTAGTAGGAATTGACGCCATATACACACCAAATGCGTATATAATATGACAAGATATACATAACATAAACTCGTATCATCAAAGTCGCGTTTACTCCATCCTTGCTTCTCAATGCACACGGTAATTTTCTTTCTTGAACTTAAATATATATATAATTATTTATATAATGCTCTGAAACTTTATGTGCCTTTTTTCTTCTGCTTCTCTTTGTGGGCGATTTCATTATCGTAAGATTTTACCCTAGAAGAGCTACATTCCTTATTATTCTATCGAACATGGGCAATTTACAATAGAATAGCCTGACGCATACTTCCATAAACCTTTCCTTACCAAAAGTAAGTAGGGTGTTTAAAGATTTTCCTAGGAACCTTGTATAAAATTCCTATTACAATTCTTATACAAGTTCCTAGGTTTGAATACAAGATTCCTATAAACTGTTGGTTGCAACCTTTTCCATATCTAGGAGGACCACAAATCCATATTTCACATGATTTTTCTCAACCCGTAACGTCAGATTTTGTATACGATAATATATTATTTTTGTACCGGAGATACGGTTCTGGGTATGTTTCCTTAAGACCGGAGATAGCATCTGCCTCAGCCTTAGATAAACATCTTCAAATCTAAAAGAACAAATTGTAATTATCGGTAGTTTACTGAATTCGGTGAAATTTCCATCCATTTTACAGTAATCTGCCCATTCCGCAGGAATACTTCTAGACCTTTTAAAATGAGCACCACTGATCCACGTCTTACATTGTCCAGTCCTGCGGTTCTTAAACCTCACAAATCCTTGTAAATGTAAACGCGACGTATTCGGGCATATCTCTCGATCAAAAACAAGGAATTTCTGAAAACAAGAATCGCATACGGGTTTATTTGCAACATTATAGCTTATAAAACACCAACTCTTACACTTATACATCAGTTAGAAAGGAAAACAAAATTCAAACCAGGACGGAAACCTTTGTATTAAAACCTTGCAAAAATTTCTTAGGAGTCTCGCATTCAAACAACCAACCTATACCCGGATTAGTAGAGAACTGCAGCTTTGTTATTTAAAATAATTAAGTTCGCAAATCAAATATATTTTTGAAATATTAAATACTGAGTTTCATTTTAGTTATAATTGAATAAAACTTTTATCACATTTACAAATTAGTGCTATAGTCTCCCTTTATATCTACTAATAGACGGATATTTTACGTTCTGACAATTTTATGGGAGGACATAAATGAGAAAGTTATTTCTACGTTGGTGGAATATATTATATTAAGGAAAATAAGGTTGTTTGAATATGCCATTATATCTTTCCACAGGTTAAAATGAGGTCGCATATACCCGTTCATGGCGAAAAACATAGCATTTTATGATAGTGAAAACAGTGTAAATAACCATATAATATCTGTTAAGAAAGAAATCTCATAAATAATCATAGCCATTATTTTAGGGTTATACTTATTATTCTTTGATTAGCTTACCTACTCCGAGTTAACAAAGCAATGTTATAACAAAAGTATAGTTATTTTGTGCTATTAAAAATCATTACCGTTATTCTTAGTTCATGTCAAGTTGCGAACTTCCTCATAAAATCATAAAACACATTTATTGTGCATTCGAATACATATAAAAATATTTCATACTTGCATCAGAACTCTGACATTCAATATTTTTAATATTTAATCACAACAAATTACAACTTCTACCATAACTGAATAAGTTTGTACCACGTTATATTTAACCATCTTCCAAAAATGAGATTTTGAGGGCCATTCCGGACATGAATCACCCTGTATATCGAGATTTAGTATATATTAGGGATATATACCTTTAGTATAAAATCGCAACTCGAGTTTTTGACGGATCTATGCATTTTGCGACATCTAGAATACTAAAACACTATTTTTAGCGTGACGTCTGTGTGTGTGTGTCTGTCTGTCCGTCCGTGCAATGTATGTTTCCACTCTAACTCAAAACTAATGGACCAAATTTCATAAAATTTTATAGGTATATCGCTTGTGGCTGACCCTGATGTTGATTTGATTTTGGTACGATTCAGGAAAAATTGAACTACCTCTTTTGTGAAATAGAAAAGTGTATGTATCTACACTAGCCAAAAAACTAATAGATCAAATTTCACAAAATTTGGTAGATAAGTCTCTGTGGTTGATGTCCCTGATGTTGATTAGATTCTGGTACAATTCAGTAAAAGCAGAACTTGCTTTTGTTTGCTAAATGGCCCGCCAAAATCATTAGATCTAAAAAGAAAAGACTACGTAAACTCAAATATTTCAATTAAATGCTTATTTTATATATAATTTTTCACAATGAAAAGAATAAGGCCAAAATAATGAGTACGAATCTTGATAAATGGACTTGCCTTTTTTTGCGAAATGGACCGCAAAAATCGTATGTATCCACTCTATCAGACAATTTAGAGTGGATACATAATAAGATACTTATGATTAAGTCGGACGATCTTTGTCAAAGGACAGAAAGAAGACAAGATTTCAGCTTACAGGTAACTTTGCGTTTTTTACCGCCTCTTCAAGTTTTATTCTCGTTAATACTGGCGATTCGTATTGATTTATCCTGAAGACTTAAGCTAATTTTTTGCCTTTAAACTAGTCGATATATTATTAAAACTTTTATAATGTTTAATGATGAATTAATTATTTTTAGACCCTGTAATCATATTTAGAAAATGGTTACATTAGCATCTATTGACACAGATTTATTTAGTAATTTTTTAAAAAGCAGTTCAGGCATTCTATTGTGGTACTTTACATGCACTTCAAGCATACTTTTGTGGAATTACTTCCAAACAATATAAGAATATGAATGCATTTTTTCTCGCAGTTAAAATTAGAGTTATAAATTAATTTCTTGAAAAATAGTGTTTAATTTTTAAATAACAATGGAAGTATATTAAATAATGTCAAATTACCTCACACAAAAGTTAAATAGAAGACAATAAAATGGTACATAATAAGTCTAAACACTTTAGAAAATCAATTCTGTAAATACATACAATGAAAACATATGTTTAGAATATTACACAGAGTTTAATAAACATGTTTTATGTTCTTGATTATACTGCATTTCCACAGATTCCATATATGTTTACAAAGTAGTAATTATGTTTACAAAGTAGTAATTATTTTCTAATTAAGTTATGATTTTTAATTTTGAATAGCCAATTACTATTTACTGTCTTTGCGTTGGAAGTAAATAGCACTTGAAAACGTAATTTTAATGAAAGCCAATTTTAATTGAGATACAAATATCAATACAGGTTTATTTCTAAAGAATAGTCTTATAACAAGTGTTCGATGAATAAAACATTTCCTTCCAAATGCGTGTAGAGAAAGGAAATATATGTATATTATTTAAATTGACTTCTCATATTTAAAATTATAAAGTGTCAAACATACGTTTTTTTTTTTCTACAATTACACAAGTTTAGATAATTTTCACAACAGGAATTCGTTTTTTTCTTTTTGTTTTGTTTTGTTTTGTGTGTGTGTGTGTGATATCAATATTAATGAATGTCAACTGGGACTGTATTGCTCTTACAGTTTGAAAAAATTATATAGCGTTTATTGGAAATCACTTGAATTTTTCTGGAAATTTCACGTTCAATGTATAGAACACAAAATTTTAAATATCCCAAAAAGGCTCGCGATTATTCTCTAAACCTAAAGTGACTAAGTTTTATTTTTCTGTCCTGTTGATCTGCAGACAATCAGAAATGCTAACGATCAGAGAATTATACACAGTCACAAAAGTAAATAACTCATTTATTTTGCTATACTGTGCAGAAATTAAGGAATTCGCAGAAGAAATTTAAATAAAATGCTTTTGGGTACGCTAAGGAGAGATCCTCCAGAGTAAACCTCAGATGTGGAGCAGCCAAAAATCTTGATTAAAATGTCCTCGATCATGAGAGTAATTTATTAAAAAAATGGACCCCTTGGATAATATATATAACCAGGGATATACCACAGTATGAGGCACGATAAAAAATTTGCTTTTGGTACATACATATTGTAAAAGGAACCTGCTAGTCACCAAATGAAATTGAATAAACTTATTATGCAAGGATGAAATATATGACTATTTCTTGCACAAAAATGCTATATTATGTACAAATAACACGTGCTGTCTACAGGGTGTTTCTAAAAGCTTGCACAACAAAATGTCTATTGAACAATTGGTCATATGGTTCAAATGGCTTCAATTTAAGAAATACTTTTATTAAGATAGGTCATCATGGGTATGATCATGTTGAAAACCCATGTTGCCTCACTCACCCTAAGGTTTAAACAATAATTTAAGCGGCCGGGCGTTTGACGATATAGAAGAGCCAGTCCGCCCCACTCACCCGAGTGTATTAGTAGAAAAGTGATCATATGACACAGTCTAGTAAAGAACTACAAAATGTAACTTTTCATTCGTCCCTACCTTTAAATTTCTGTTCAATAGGATAGCTCAATTGTTCGAATTACAATGGTCCAATTGTCAAACGAACAAAATTACTCAAGATATCTTTAATTCAAGTTTCCAACAAGTAACTGGAAACAGTACACTTCAGCCAACGATGGATACACATTTAAGTTTTCCAATGCAAGTTTATTTACCGAAATTCATTTCGTGTACGACCACTAAATTTTAAGTTTTCGTCGTTTCTTTTAATTGGGTCAAAGTGGTTTTAAATCTTATAACTTTAACAATTTTTTTACAACCTATTTTATATATCAGAAAACCTAAGGTGTTTTACAGAAGATCTTTAGAAACAATTTGCTAATTTAAACTTATTTTACATTCACCATCATTCATCGTGTCTAGTAGCACATAAGGGCTTCAGCTGGGGCCACCTTGGTGGATCGTGTGCAGCAGTGCTTGTTTCTGACTAGTTGCCCATTCCATTAGAATTCTATCTTGTTCTATTAGTTATATAATATTCAATCTACAGCATTTTCCTAGGGCGCTCAAGTAACCGCAGGGATGTTATGCTGTGGCATTATTAAGACATACCCAGTCCATTTCCATCTACGGTTTTCCAATTCCATCTACGGTTTTCCAATTCCATCTACGGTTTTCCATTTCCATATACGGTTTGTCCATTTCCATCTCGATTGCTTTCTGTCCAGTACTCTTGTATAATTTGGTGTTAACTCCCAATATTTTCCTCAGACATTTAGTCTGCAAGGCATCCAATATGCTTCATTGGTATTTTGTTAATTTCCATGTTTTGGCATCATACAATAAAACGTTCTTCACTAAGGAATTAAAAAGGTTGATTTTAGTTTTTAAATTTAGGTTAGTAGCTCTTCATACTTTATTTGGTTTTCTAAAATAATTGAGCTTTTGCAATTCTTATTTTGATTTTTTCATCTGTTCCACCCTCCTTGCTTCCGGCCATCCATCTTGTTACTCTATGTCCTCAGATGAGTCGGTTGACCTGGGCTTTCAACACTCCTTGCTCACCAGTACTCCAAGCTAAGTACATCTATTTACATCTTCAATGGGTTCCTCACCTAGTTTTATAATTTCAGAAGTTTTTTATTAATTCCATTATAGGAAGACGGTAATTAAAAGTTATTTTTGTGGAGTTTTACTAGAGAGTTCAAAACTGCCGTTGTTTTAAAATCTACCTTATTTGAAGCATTGATTAAATTTGAGCCATGAGTCTGAGACCAATTATTCAAATATATTTATACTTGCAATATTTTTGAAACACCTTGTATGGGAAGTGGCATTATATATATTACACATCCAAAGCACTGTACAAATCTAAAGTTCCCTTACTTTCTTTTACGATTGTTTCCTTCTTTCTTCATTTTATTCAGCGTATCACGGCAATAAAAGTAATCTTTCTCATGATCACGTTGACCGGTTCATTAACTACAATCCGAAAACCCGCAACTTCTTCAAGAAATCAATACCTTCACTCAAGTGGTGTTTTTACGGATGGACTTTTCCAATCTGTCCCCGAATTCAGCGCAGCTGGTAAGCTTTTCATTAGAAATAATGTGATCAAAATATTCCTATCTTCTTTTAAAGTTCAAACTTGATCTTATTAAAATACAAATAAGAGATCAAATATACTTAAAAAATGTAAATATTGCAGCAAAATTTGAAAGTTTTTGAAAGCTTCAAATATTTCAGAAAAGAAGTTTTTAAACATTTAGAACGTATATAAGATTAATATATATATATACATAAATATATATATATATATATATATATATATATATATATATATATTGTTGTGGCTTATGCTCCAAAGTTCTTAGACTGTTCATTATAATGTCCATGGTTATACGATATAAACCACGGGCATTTTAATTAACAGTGTAAGACCTTTAGCGCGTAGGCCACAGCATGTCGCCCGGCGTTGAAATATAAGTTTCAATAAAACATACATTATATAAAGCATATAACTTATTAACTATGAATCACGAAATATGAAAATATTTAATATTCAAACCTAGACATATAAAAACAGTTTGCAAAATCAAAATATAATCCAGGGGTAATAAATAAATAAGTTTTACATTTCACCAATAGGTAATATGCAAATTTAAGCAATCCTTAGGACCCTTTTTAGAGTTTATCATTACCACACGAATATTTCCATAAGTACCTGGAATGACCTGTTAAATTCAGCCAAGTAACCACTTACGAGGTGGTAAGTTGTCTTCCTTGATTAGAACAAATGAGTCCTATTGTACATTGTCCTTTTTAAAGAACCATTTCGTTTTTTCTTGTAAAGTATTTAAATAATCCCTCTGATAGTGTTTCCAAATCACATGCACAAATTTTAGGGTTCATTGCTATTGAGATAGTTTATTGTCAGCTATTTCAGAAAGATTAGGTTCTACAGTCGCGCTTATGGTTTCGCCAATTAAAAAGTGTCCCGGTGTAAGAACCTCATAATCATTACCATCATTAGACAAGAAAGGTAACGGCCTTGACTTGAGAATGCCTTCGATCTGGGAAGTTATTGTGGTAAATTCTGCATAGGTGAGTTTACAGATTCCTACCGTGCGTTCCAAATGGTGTTTGAAGGATTCCTGCTTCCCACAACCCACCGAAATTTGAAGAACTAGGAGGAATAAATTTCCAACTTATTCATTTACTGGAAAGATAATGAGCAAGGTCCTCACTGGGATAGCTAGTGATCGAATGTAGTCGTTTTCACTCTGCGTTAGCTCCAGCAAAGTTGGTTCTATTGTCACTAAAAGTTACCGAACTCTTGCCTCGTCGCGTAAAGAATCGTTTCTAGCTTGCAATAAATGCAGATGAAGTCAAATATGATACAGCTTCTAAATAAATGACCTTTATAACCAAACATATGAAGATGGCAACGCAAATTTTTGATAAAATATATTTCCTTTGATTCTTATATTTTATATAACCATAATTTTATATAATGGACCACAAAATTCGACCCCACTCAAATCAAAAGGTGCTCCAGGATTTACCCCTTCGGCTGGCAGAGATCCCATTATTTGCCTTGCACAAATTGGTTTATTGCGAAAGCAAACAATGCAGTTATATACAACCTTTCTCGCCGCATTTTTACCATTTAATGGCCAAAACTTCTGTCGAACATAGTATAAGAGTGTTTGGGCCCCGACGTGCAACTTTTTAAAATGAAAATATTGCATAATCAAAAAAAGATGTTTACGAGGAGATGAAATAGGCCACTTTTTATCTATGCATAATTTTGCATTATCCGGACGGCCACCTTCTCTTTATACACCTATGGAGTCTAGAAAGGGATTTAAATTCCTTATTTGGATGCTTTTCGGTGTTTTTTTTAAATTTTTAACTCTTTTATTTCTCTAGAAATTTCTGATACCTGAACAGATTTTACCAATTGATCGAGCTCCATTTAACTGCAGTATTAAGAGGACCAGTGCGTCTTACCTGGTTCTTAAGATTGAATATAAACCTTAAAATATGACTTAGAACTCTAATAAATTTCATATAACTATTACTCAAATCAAACAATTATTACAGAATAAATTGTCTGTTGTTGAACTCAAATTGATGTCAGAAAGTTTTCTGATTTCATCAAAGTACTGAGATTTTGTGGAGAAATCAATTGTTTCTTCATCTAGTTCGGTATTTGCGAGTTCCTGAAGAAACATTGGGCTATCCCATAACGGTCTAATGGTTGAAAGTTCTTAAGGGTAAATTTCACGGGAGATAATGTCAGCTGGATTCAAATTGGATAGCACATGCTTCCAAATGCAATCGTGTGTCCAATTTTGTACTTTTGTGACTCGGTTAGCAACAAAACATTTCAATTGATGAGGTGGGGTCCGAATCCAAGCTAAAGAAATTGTGGAATCTGTATATAGAATTACAAAATCTAAAGTGATGTTCAAGGATTGTTGAACTTTTATCGCATTTTAAGCATAGTATCGCATTTTAAGAATAGTAATAGTTCCTGAAGCTGCTTAAGTGTGATTCTGATAGTGAATAACTAAAGCAGTAGGAATATATTCCTAAAGAATCTCACCCTGAAAGAATGAATTAGGCAAGAAATAGATATACAAAGGATATTCAATTTAATAAAAATCTTATTGGGATATTAAAGCAAAATATTGAATAAGAGGAATTTTTAAAGATAAGAATATATTATTTCAAATATAAAAATGAATAAAGATAATGGAATTAATAGTGAGGATATTATAATTATCGCTTGATTATGAACTAGAAAAATGTTTAGTTCCACAAACTAATGTCTTATTTAAACTATATGAATGGAGTTGTAATATCTATTTTTCTTAATTTTAAAATTAAATGGATTAAATGAATAAATTTAGAAAAATTTCATTAAAAATATATGGCTATAAGGAATATATGTTTACAAGGAATATATGCCTATTGCATTCTTATTTTATATATGTATACACAATATAAATGCGGCTATGAATATAATTTTAAAGTGTACTAAAATAATCTGTAAACTTGAGTGTGGTTACGGCGGCACGACGTTTAGTTAATCTTTTGGAGAACAATATTTTAAGGAAATTAATGCCTTACATGGCAGGAGTGATGCAGTGTATCGTATATTTGAGCCAAATTGTAGCCCGAATCTCTGAAGAGTCAACAATGGAATTGTGGTCATTTACATACAGTATTAGTTATTAAACTATTTTCAAAACAATATGTGTGTATTAAACACTTTTCACAACAATATTTTAATAATAAACAATTCTCAAAACAATATGTGATTAATCAACAATTTTCAATACAGTAGTATGAGAAAATAAAAAATCATAGGAGTCAGCGTTCACAAATAATTTTGTTAAAATATTTTCCAGAACTTATTTCAAAATTTCACTTTAAGTTGATAACAGTTTAGAGAATTCGATGCATTTGATTGAATTGCGTAAATATATAATATTTGTATATTTTTTACATGCATAGTGTAGTTTACACTATTATAGCTATATTTACACTACAACGCTTGGTTGCCAAGTGAAATTTGATTCAAAATAGCGCTCCAAGAAAATAATGCCACATAATTCTTGAAAACACGAATAATTCGGCTTCTGTTGTTGCTCTTGCTACCTGTCTTCCATTGTTCAGTGGCAGCTAGACACTGTCCATGAGCTCATTATCCACCAGGAAATCAAGAGCAAGCAATTGTTCTGAGGCAAAAGCATCTCCTCTGAGCTGCAGACAGTGGACTATATTCTCCGAGGAAGCCTGCTTGCCATTTCATCTTCTGCAGAGAGAGTAAACCTTGCGGCCATGACTACAAAAGAGACCCTTTAAGTGACCACTGGCAAATCTGAATTGCGTCGTCTGTACTTTTGTTTCACGATTAAGACCAAGAGAACTACCGGAAAGACCCTCCGATACAAGTCATGAGTTGGGTGGACGAACCATGTATTTTTATGTAATTGTTTTTTCTGCTAGAGTAGAGTTCTAAGAAGGTAAGTGGAATATTGGAAGCCACAGAATCCCCAGTGCCCTTCTCTGCTGGACTGTCGGCAACAAGATTATCATTTATATCCACGTGAGAGGACAACCACTGCTGGTGCACCTCAAGGGACAAAGAAAGGTATTTACGTTTGCTCAATATGGAAACACTGGTTTTATATCCCACACTGATCCAAATACACAAATGCTGAATTGAGCTCCTGCTATCGGATAAAATTCATACTGCACCAAAATTGCTTTCAGATAAGATATATATAATCAAGCCCCACATCAATAGTTATTTATTCACGTCTGAAGACAGAGCAACAGTCGATTTCTTATAGTAAGTATTACTAAATAGTCCATCTAATTCTAGTTTTTCACACAATGTATCAACACATTGTGTAGGTGTGTGTGTAGGTAGGTCATAAACGCATACTCATAAACACACGATCATACATATTTTCAAATGGTGATTAGAAGACTTTTAAACGTGATTTTCCTTGTAAATCTGAAATTCAAAAATTTTAGATCACCATATTTCTTTGTGCAATTTTATGAGTAAGTAACACTAATGTTATGATTGGTTTTGAAATCAAAATTAGCTTTCTCTTTCACAATTAGAAACTCATAAGTATTTAAACACAAATTGTCATAAAATGTTCGTTGTAACTGTTGCAAAAAGAAAGAGAAAAAATGTTAATATAAATTAATTTTTGTGTAACAATTGTTAATGCAATCGTTCATTTAACTTTCTCTGAAGAAGATGTGATGCTTCTAAAACCACTTTGCAGTGTTAGTTTCTATATCAAACCGCCCAGACGGTGAGTGGATAGCGTTTTCGGTTGCTGTTTTGAGGGCTCGGGTTCGAATTCCGAATAAGGCATGGAAGTCTCTTGAGGATAAGGTCAGTCTTCCGCCTTCTGGGTCCTCGTCAAAATGTGAAGCAGCACCCCTCCGACCTTCGTCAGTGATGCTTTCATGTAATAAAATTTGCTCTCTCGTCTTGTGTCTTTCTTCGTTCTTTCCTGCGTCACTGGTACCGAATTAGCTCCGCCGAAACAGGAGGTCATTTAGTCAACAACAACAAGTTTTTATATCATGATATCTTTTAGAAAAATACATTGAAAACACTATTTTGAAAAAAAAAAACCTTTCAAATTTTATTGCAAATAGTTTTATAGATTTTATTTTGTGACGAGAGTGCGCTAGTACGGAGCCGCCCTTAACAGAGGTTTATCTCAAGACTCATTGCTAACACTTCTCAGCAATGACTTTTCCCAGGTAGAATTTAGTAGTATGCCATATCACATCTAATCGTAAATGCAATATTAGAGAACCGCCAGTTCTTTATAAAGTAATATATCAGAACAAAAATAAAAAATCTCATTCGATAAATAGTCCGTTTAAGTATTAATAGTATTCTGCAAAACAACTAAACATTCGAAAAGCTGGACTGCTTTAATAAATTGATAAAATCTATATATAATAAGCAGTATATGATTTAACATATTTAATAATGTTTGGCTCTTTTTTTTTTGCTAAATTTATTAATTGCATTAGCAAATATTTATTTTTTTCATATAAAAAGAAAGTTCACTCAAAATTGCATTAGATTTAAAGCTTTTTAATTGTTTAATTTTTAATTGGTTATTTGTTGTATTTGTTGATTTTTAATCGCAGAAATCCCTATGCACGGGAAACTTCGTTGTAAATGTATCTTACCATATCAGAATAGATTATCTGGGATTCCTCTAGAATATTTTCAGTCAAAACAGTTATTTGTTTAAACTAAATGTGCATATTTTATCGCATATCTGTATTTTGATTTTTTTTTTGCTGCTGATGTAATAAAATACTATTTCTTTTATGTTTAGAAACTCCAACGTGTATCCTAAATAATGGGCATCGTGAGAAAATAAACCACTGTAAATTTCATGGAAATCTGATAGTTCTTGATTGGTACAGTTGGCACATACGAAATATTCTACAGTAGTACTCTGTAGTTGGCACATTCGTAGTATTCTACAGAAGTGCTCTATAGATTGCACATGCGTAGTATTTTACAGTAATACTCTATGGCGAATACGTAAATGCATTTCAATTTCGCGGGAAAGGACACAACACACACATGTGGGCCAACGGCCGTACCGTGCTGAAAACACCGGTTCTCGTTAGATCACCGAAGTGAAGCAGCATCGGGCGCGGTTAGTACTTGGTGGGTGACCACCTCGGAACGCCGCGTGCTGTTGGCCATCTCGGGTGCGGTATCCCCGTGGTTTGCGCGCTAGATTTGCACGCCGCCACAAATGCCGCCGTGTTCATGCGGAGTACGATCACGTTAAACATGTGGGTCCGTAAGTCCTTCCGAGAGGTTGGTGATAGGGGAAGGAGGGTACGGTCCCTGTGGATGCCTCCCCCACTGGGTTCCGGTCTAAATTGGGTGGCACTTCCCGGCCGTCCATACAGTTACCTTACACCTTTCTGGTAGGTCGGACGGTCTGGGTCTCAACAACAACAACAACACACACATGCATACGAAAGCAGCAGTATCTATGAAAAAAGTTGAATCCTGTTCTAACATTCACAATATATGAAGATCTAATAAAATCTTGATTTTAAATACTCTACTCTGTTATATCATTTCTTCCTTTTCGACCCAGACCGTCCGACCTACCCGGAAATGCAGGTCAGCTGTTTAGATGGCCTTGAAATGTCACACAATTTAGACTAGAACCCAAAGAGGGCGGCATCCACATGTACCCGTACACTTCTCCACCCTACCACTGGTAAAAGTCAATCTGTTAACAACAATGCTTATTAATATTATTTATTTATACTAGAACTTCACGCAAAAATTGTAAAAATTTATATAATTCAATTTGTTTAAAATAATTATATCCATAATTTATTAAAAATTATTAATTATTAATCATTCAATAATAAATTATTAAATTATTATTATTAAATTATTTTTAATAAAATTATTAATTATTCAATCATAATATTATTATTAATATTATTATTGAATTTAACAATATTTGCAATTATAGAAACAATTAATGTTATTATTAATTACTAATTTTTTTAATGAAAATATTTTATTTAAATGCAGGCTGGTTTTACAAATTACAAAATGTTTTCACATTCCGGATGCTGGCCTTAGATCAAAGTGCAACTGAAAAACCCGGAAGAAATTATAACGTATAATATTTAAAGATTAATTAGTATATGTTTAGGCATGTATACAATACTTAAAGCGCATATATATAATATTTAAAGTAGTAGTTCATTGCTCTAAATTAACATTGGCGAAATATTAATTAGTGCTATACAGCAGCACATTTCATGTCGCACGAGCCAGCTCAAAGCCAGATGCGTTTTACTAATTTATATTTGCTGCGGCCTTTCTAGGCACAACTTTCTAGATGGGAATGATATTTACTGAGTTATAGCATCATTAAAGAGAATAATTTATTATATATGACAAAACAGTGAAATATTATTGGTATTTTATGACACTAAACAAAATATATCAATTTTTATTTTCCATAATCTGAAAAGTTAGAAGGAAGTCATCCATTTTGAACTTAACTAAGGGATTAACTAATGGGAAAATAGAATTTAACTAAAAATGACATAATAAATGCGAATATGAATTCATTTTTTATACCTTTCCTTGGCCAATTCAGTTCCTTACAAAACAGTGATTTTAAATGTGTTCAAAATATTTAAATCTATTGATTATTAGAAACACTTATATTATTAATATAATTATTGTTGATATTAAAATTATTAATTTTTATTAATAATATTATTAATTATTAAAAATAATTCACTTGTAAAAAAATTAAAATAAGTTTTTACTACAAGTGTTGTAATGGTACGGATTACAAAATTATTTCACGGTCCCGATATCGGCTGAGGGTCGAGGTGCAACTGGAAAGACCTGCATAAGTTCATAGATTTAGAATTTAAAGTTTTTTACGAAATAACGAAATAGCGGTCAATTGATGTAAATTAACATTGGTTTTCTTTCGGCTGGCAAATATGTTTTAAAACAATAATCCGCAGTCATTTATTCTGCCATTTTTGATCTGCTGCGACAGTATTCGGCACAGATTCCGGGTTTAAAGAAAAAAGGGGTTGTGGCCAGGTGGTTGAACCTAACATCCCTGCAACTGGACTCAAATGTCGTTGCTTGTCCCTACACGATGCTGAAATATCTCTACAAAATTCCTTCCTCTTTGAAATTGTGTTACATATCCCAGCGAATGTTACGAAGAGAGAAGGGAGAGGGGCATTCACATTCAACTTAAGGCCAGAAAAAAATAATGGAAATTTGATTCCTGAAAATGTTGGTCTATCATAAAATTATTCGGAGTGGTTAATATCCAGTGCCTACTCCGCAAACCACATTAAGAAAAATAAAGAAAAATCCACTTAATTCCCTCCTATTGAAGTTCACTTTTCATTTTTCAACCTTGCTTTTTTGAGTAAATTGGGAACTTAGTGGGCGTGGTTATTATTGTGAAACTGATTTTATTAAGAACAGAAAGAGAAATATGCCTTTTTTAAAAATCTCTAAATGCACTTTTTATAAGAATTTCAAAATGCAATGGATTTTAACTGTTAGAAATTATTGACAAATATAGAAGAAAGTATTCTGTTGGTCTCATTATTTTAAAAATCCAGCTAACATGTGTTGAATTCGACATCAATAACTATAGAAACTCCTATTATACACAGGTAATTTTTTCTAAACTGGTAATTGGATTTCTTTATACATACTGGTAATCATTTTACATACCTTTCAAATTATTGTGGCAAAATATGAGGTATGTGATAATTATCTTATTTCTGTAATGCATGTTGCAATTCTGGTAACTGATCATTAAACATTTTTAAAAATTAGCTTTATGCTTGCGAGTATATTATAACGTAGAAGTATTTTTTTATTTATCAGCCAATTTAAAATAGTGAACAATGATCCTGCTTTTTTCGCAATTCATTACTTCAAATTCATTTAATATATACATTTATTTTGTCATCTAATTTCCTTCATGCATTTCATTTTATCAGAATGATGTTCATAAAAATTTAAAGTCAAATTTCATTTAAATTATGTAAATATTTTCTTAAAATCTCGACAAAAGCAATATCATTTTGCATATTCCTATAGTTCAAAAACTGCCCTATTGGGTCATTTATCTGTTGCGTCATTTTAAGCCCATCTAGAGAAGAAGAAATGATTGTGTTGGATAAAAATCAATCAAAGTTTGAATTTCTTAACAGTTCTTCTAACTTATATTTAAAAGACGTTCCTACATTTATGATTCAAGGTTCTAACTCTAAGGAATAACATTTGACTATTACTTTTAATATGACATTTTTGATTTTGTGCAATAGGGCTCAATACTTTTTAAAATTCCACTTCTTTCTCATCATCATCATACCCCTTTCAAGTTCAACAAATAAATGATGTGGATCATGCCTTTTTGAAGTTACACATAATTTATATAAAACATTATGAAACTCAAAAGTTGATTCCACTGTTGATTGGAATTTGTTTAGTTATTGTAGAAATAGTGCAACAGATACTTATTGCGAGATTCGTCTGCACTACATTTAAAGAAAGTCATTAGTATTCGCCGAAATAGCAGAGAGACCATTCCAAAATAAGACTGAAGACAAAATTATTTAAATATTTTCTGTGAGTAATATTTAAATATTTTCTGTGATGTTGATCCCATGTTCCCTGATGTTGATTAGATTCTGATACGACTCAGTAAAATCAGAACTTGCTTTTGTTTGCTAAATGGCCTGCCAAAATCATTAAATCTAAAAATAAAAGACTACGTAAGCTCAAATATTTCAATTAAATGCTTATTTTATACATAATTTTTCACAACGAAAAGAATAAGGCCAAAATAATGAGTACGATTCTTGATAAATGGACTTGCCATTTTTTTGCGAAATGGACAGCAAAAATCGTATGTATCCACTCTATCAGACAATTTAGAGTGGATACATAATAAGATATATACGATTAAGTTGAACGATCTGTGTCAAAGGACAGAAAGAAGACAACATTTCAGCTTACAGATAACTTTGCATTTTTCACCGCCTCTTCAAGTATTTATTCTCGTTAATACTGGAGCTTCGTATTGATTTATCCTCAAGAATTAAGCTAATTTTTTGTTTTTAAACTAGTCGATATATTATTAAAACTTCTATAATGTTTACTGATGAATTCATTATTTTTAGTCCCTGTAATCGTATTTAGAAAATGGATACATTAGCCTCTATTGACACAGATTTATTTAGTAATTTTTTTAAAAGCAGTTCAGGCATTCTATTGTGGTACTTTAAATGCACTTCAAGCATACTTTTGTGGAACTGCTTCCAAACAATATAAGAATATGAATGCATTTTTTCTCGGAGTTGAAATTAAAGTTTTAAATTAATCTCTTGTAAAACAGTGTCTAATTTTTAAATAACAATGGAAGTATATTAAATAATGTGAAATTACCTCACACAAAAATCAAATAGAATACAATAAATATGGTACATAATAAATCTAAGCACTTTAGAAAATCAATTGTGTAAATACATACAATGTGAAAACATATCTTTATAATATTACACAGAGTTTAATAAACATGTTTTATGTTCTTAATTACACTGCATTTCCACAAATTCTATATACAAAATAGTAATTATAGATCAAAGGAAATTTTCTAATTATGATTTTTAATTTTGAATAGCCAATTACTATTTGCTTTCTTTGCTTTGGAAGTAAATAGCACTTGAAAATATAATTTTATTGAAAGCTAATTTTAATTGAGACGTAAATTAGGTAATAAAGGTTTATTTCTAAAAAAGAGCTTTATAACAAGTGTTCGATGAATAAAATATTTCCTTCCAAATGCGTGTAGAGAAAGGAAATATATGTATATTATTTAAATTGACTTCACATATTTAAAATTATAAAGTGTCAAACATACGTTTTTTTTCTCTGCAATTATACAAGTTTAGATAATTTTCACAACAGGAATTCGTTTTTTTCTTTTTATTTTGTGTGTATGTGTGATATCAATATTTCTGAATGTCAACTGGGACTGTATTGCTCTTACAGCTTGAAAAAATTATATAGCGTTTATTGGAAATCACTTGAATTTTTCTGGAAATTTCACGTTCAATGTATAGAGCACAAAATTTTAAATATTCCAAAAAGGCTCGAGATTATTATTAAAATTAATATTAGTGCATTTCTTGTTAAACGTACTTACAAAAAATCCGCCTAATTGAGTTTTCTTATTTTCAGAACCATAGCATATATTGTTTTGAGAAGAAAGATATTGTATACATCAGAAGCCTGTAATATAATGTAGTTCGCTTTTAAAGTAAAAAATGCATATAAAATAACTGCAGTAAACAGATACTTTCTCTATAACGGGACGTTGTACAGAAGCAGGAAAAATGATTCTTTTGGAGTGCTGTCCTAAATGGGTCATTCTCTAACCTTAAAGTGACTAAATTCTAATTTTCTGTCCTGTTGATCAGCAAACAGTCCAAATTGCTAACTTTCAGGGAATTATACACAATCATAAAAATAAATAACTCGTTTATTTTGCTAAACTGTGCAGAAATTAAGGAATTCGCAGAAGAAATTTAACTAAAATGATTTTGGGTACGCTAATGAGAGATCCCCCAGAGTAAATCACATATGTGGAGCGACCAAAAATGTTGATTAAAATATCCTTGATCATGAGAGTAATTTATTAAACAAAATTGACCTCTTGGTTAATAGATATAACCAGGGATATACCACAGCATGTGGCACGATAAAAAATTTGTTTTTGGTATATACAAATCGTAAAAAAATGCTGCTAGTCACCAAATAAAGTTGAATAAATTTGTTATGTTATGCAAGGATGAAATATACGACTATTTCTTGCGAAAAATTCCATTTTAGGTACAAATAACACTTGCTGTACACAGTGTTTCTAAATGCTTGCACTATAAAATGTCTATTGAACAATAGGTCATATGGTTCCAAATGGTTTCAATTTAATAAATACTTTTATTAAGATAGGTTATCATGGGTGTGATCATGTTGAAAACCCATGTCGCCTCACTCACCTTAAGGTTTGAACAGCAGTTTGAGATGTCGGGGTTTGATCATGTAGAAGGTCCAGTCCGCCAGACTCACTCGAGGATATGAGTAGCAAAGTGATCATATGGCACAGTCTAGTAAAAAAATACAAAATGTAACTATTTATTGGCCCCTAACTTTGAATTCGTGTTCAATAAAAATTTTTTCATAGTCCAATTGTTCGAATTACAATGGTTCTATTCTCATACGAATAAAATTACTCAAGATATCTTTAATTCAAATTTCCCACAAGTAACTGAAAACAGTTCACTTCAGATAACACTGGATACATATTTAAGCTTTTCAATGCAAGTTTTATCTACCAAAATTCATTTTCTGTTCGACCCCTAAAGTTTATGTTTTCGAAGTTTCTTTTGATTGTGTAAAATTGGTTTTAATTCCTATAACTTTAACAAATTTTTAACAACCTATTTTATATATTAGAAAACCGGAGGTGTTTTACAGAATATCTTTAGAAACAATTTGCTAATTTGAACTTATATTACATTCACCTTCACTCATCGTGTCTAATGGCATATAAGGCCGACATCTTGGGGTCACTGTAATGGATCCAGTGCCGCAGTCCTTGCTTCTGACCTGCTGCCCATTCCATCATATTTCTCTCTTGTTCTATTAGTTATATAATATTTTATCTACAGAATTTCCGTCGGGTGCCCAAGTAACAGCAGGGATGTTATGCTGTGGCATTCTTAAGACATACCCTGTTCATTTCCATCTACGGCTTCCAATTTCTATCTCGATTGCTTTCTGTCCAGTACTCATGTAGAGTTCGGTGTTAGTAATAACATAAGTCCAATGTAACACAATATTTGTATTACATGTTTCCACCCCAATTACAAATGCCAACCTAAATAATGAACTATCTAAATGCTGCAGAGGGAGCCAATCACAACAAATGCATATATAAACAGTGGCCATCCCCGTCTGCAGCAACAGCGAATGGTAGATGTGGTAGGGAATGAATGGGGGAAAGAAAAAGCGTCCCAATGCCGTATTCAAAAAAACTCCAGTCGACTTAAAACTTTCGAACGAGTCAGCATCATGTTTTCTTGGGTTTGTGAAAAGTGTCTATAGAATGTGAGCAACAAAATGATAGCGAGTGCAGTTAGATGTGTAACGGTTTTCCTACATCATTGAAATAGCACGAATATGCACGTAACACAAAGAGAAAAGGTAACCAACTTTCAATTGTCACTATTAGCACGGAAGGCACACCTTTAACGATTATTAAAGTAATTGACTACCAGTTCGTATGAGTAGACCATATGAACGAGTTCGTAAATATTGAACTATAAGAACTATTCTTTATCGATTGTTTAAAGGAAACTGTTTTTAAGAAATTTAAGTCAAAGTTATTATGTGTGTAAATATATATATATATTAATGTAATATTGTCAGTAATATGTGTCTTTTAATAATTGATTTAATTATAGTATAATTACTCAAGATTACAATAGATATCTATTAAGTAAAATATTAAAATGAACTGAGCAATTAAGCATGTGTATTTCTTTATGTTTTGTGTGTTCGTATTCCGAGCTTGAGAACCGGGAGCTTACATGCTCCACCCTTAGTGGCGGCATCATAGGTAAGTCCTATACAGGTAATTTTTGATAAGGACAATTTTACCTTATGACATGATGTCGCCGCGCGAATTGTTGCCGTATGTGGTCAAGCTCGGAGAGAATTATGATTTGAATAAGAGAAAGTAAAAATATAAATAAAAGACAAAATTAAATTTAATAATGAGTTGGAATATAATAGTGAATTTAATAATGAATTGAATAATGAATTTAATAATGAGATGTAACTCAGTATAATGATAGGAATATGCATGAAAATGATAATTTAAATATGTATTGTATTATTGTATATATATGTGTGTATTAGTATAAATATTTAGTATATAGTCAGAAGTGTATAACAGTGTATTAAATCATGGCGCCGAATAAAACTAGGCAAAGTAATAAAAGAGCGAGGCAAGATCCTCCGATTAACAATATGCAGCAGGAGGTAAATGTAAATAGCAGTATAACAGATAATTCGGCTGTAACAAATAACGCAGTCCATGTGCAAATGCCCACAAATCAAACGCAGCAAAATACTTCGTTGCCAATTATGCAGATGTTGCCATCATTTGATGGACAAAAGGAAAATAATGTCAATTTTTTTATCATACAATTTAAGGAAATAGCGGATTTAACATCATGGTCCGAACAAGAGAAAATTATAATTGTCAAATCAAGATTAAGGGGAAAGGCTCAACAATTTCTAGCAGAAAATATTGCTCTGCAAAAGGAAAAATCATATGAAAAATTCATGGAATTGTTAAAAAACAAATTTGAAAAGAAACAAACATTAGTGCAAAAACACAACAATTTTAACAATCTGAAACATTTACCAAATATGACAATTAAGGAGCTTGCACAAGAAATCGAAAACCAGGCGATAATATTTTTAGAGATAGACGGAACAATTGATGCAAATGTACAAAAAATTATAGAAAAAATTAAACTGACCAAATTTTTACAGATAGTCAGAGAAGATTTAAGAACAGAAATAAAAAAAAAATGACCCGAAAACCTTTGACGAAGCAGTGAAAATAGCTGAGGTAATAGAATCCGCATTGGAGGAAGATAGTGATTGTGTAAATAATATTGAAGTAGAAAATAAAATAATTGAGAATGTAGAAATAAATCATGTAAAAACTGAAAATAATGCAGAAAAGCCGCCACAGAAATTCTGTATAGCGTGTGGCCGCAACAATCACTGGATGTCAGAATGTTTTACGCTGCAAAAAGTACAAAATAATTTAAAAAGGGCATTCACAAATAAAAACAGCAGTCAAGAAACCACCATTTATCAACAAAGACCCGCTAATCAAAATAATTATGCACACTATAGTAGATCAAATTTCAGAAGAGGAAATTTCATAAATAACCGGGGAATACGGCGGCGTGCAGGAAATAACAACAGACAATTTCAAAGTAATAACAGAAGATCATATCAGAATAATGGACCACATTATGAAAGCAATCATAGGCAATATCAGAATAATGAATATTTAAACTAAGAAAGGGACCTCGAAATAAAAGACAAATAGGAAGTTATAAGGCATCAAATAAGGATTCGAGATCCCATAAAATTGCAAGCAAAATTAATAAGGATGCACAGAATTTAAATGAACATTTACTGAATTCAACGTATGGACAGAGTGACGCACTGCCAATGATCAACGTAAATTTAGAGAACATAAAAACAGTGGCTCTCATAGATAGTGGCGCAAGTGTCAGTTTATTATCAGATAGAATTTTTCAAAAAATCAAAAATAAAATTAAAATTAACTATTTATCTAGACAAGTTAAAATACAGACTATGACCAAAGAAAACATTCAATTTTCAAAATGCATAAGCTTCAGCTTTAAAATTGAAAACAAAAGATGCAAAAATTCATTTTTTATAACTAAACAATTAAACAACACCCCCTGTGAAATAATTTTAGGATTTGACTTTCTCAAAAATCATCATGCCATAAATGACACAAATAAATTAATATTAAAGTTTGTCAAAGAATCCATATCTATACCATTTCAAAACAAAAATCAGAAAAAAGCACAGGAACCAGAAAATAATTATACAAGAGTTGAACATATTCAATGCTTAAATGCAAGCTTAGCGCATAAAATTAAATTATTCCCTCAAGAAACAAAATCAATAAAATTAAAATTAAATGAAAACTATTTTGAGGATAAGGAAGTATTGTTAAATATTACAAATTCGTTAAAAGATTTACACGCTGAGTATTTTTTACATTATGTAAATAATAGAAAATTTATTTCTACTCTTTTAACAAACAAAACAGAAGAAGAAATTCAACTTAATAAAAATATGATTGTCGGAACTGTAACACCGCAATTTGAAATTTTTGAAGAAAAACATAATGAGGATAAAATTTTACAGGTCAATAATATAGAGAGTTTAAATAACCCACAAAAAATGGACATTTCAGCTTTACGAAAAGCGGAATTAACACCGCAAGATTTTAAACTAGATCACTTACAAGAAAATGAAAAACATATATTGCTAAAATTACTGTTACAAAATTATGATGTATTTTCGAAATCATACAAAACGCTGGGAATGACGGAAGAAATAGTACCGGAATTTAATTTACTACACCAGTACCCAATACAGTGTAAACCTTATCCCTTGCCAAAAATGTTAAAACATGTACTCGAAAGTGAGATAAAACAATTGTGTGAAGCAGGAATAATTGAAAAGTCTACCAGTAACTACGCCTTCCCATGCCTATTAATTAAGAAAAAAAGAAATTTTAACAATAGTCATACAGATAAAGTACAAAAGTATCGTTTAGCCGTAGATTATAGATTGTTAAATCAAATTACTGAATTACTGCCCGTAAATATTGGTAAAATTAGCGACATTCTGCACAACATCGCAGGCCACAAATTATATACTGTAATTGATTTAAAAGCCGCGTTCTTTCAAATAAAAATCAAACCTGAACATGGGTCGATACTCACATTCGTAACGAAGGACGCTGCCTATAGACCTAATAGAATGCCTTTTGGCGCAAAAAACTCATCAGCCTATTTTTATTTATTAATGATGAAATGCTTAGGAGACTTAAAAGATCAGAAAATTGAATTTTATTTAGATGATATTGTAATTGCCGCAAATTCATTCGAGAAAATGTTGGAGAAATTAAAAAAGGTATTTTCGAGATTAGGTAAATTTGGTTTAACCATTGACCCTTCAAAATTACAAATGTGTAAACAGAATATTAAATTTCTAGGATTTAAGATAAGTAAGGAAGGCATAACACCTTCAGATGATAATGTACAAAAAATAACGAATTTCCCTGTGCCAACGACAGTAAAAAAAGTAAAATCATTTTTAGGTTTATGTAATTATTTTAGGCAGATCATACCAAATTTTTCTGAACTATGCAATCCATTAATTGAGTTAACAAAGAAAGATAAGAAATTTATATGGACGGAGAAATGCGAAGAAGCGTTTGTAACATTGCAAAACGCGATTTTATCGAAACCGGTAGTTAGGGCAGCGGATATGTCAAAGCCGTTCTTTTTGTCGACTGACTGTTCAAAAGTAGCCGCGTCAGGAATTTTACTTCAATCAGTGAATGGAAATTTTCATCCTATCGAGTATTATAGCAGGAAACTTTCAGACAGTGAAAAGAAATATCCGAGCATGAAGCTAGAATTGTTAGCAATTCACGACGCTATAATACATTTCAAAGATTTTTTATATGGTACGCATTTTACGGTATTTACTGATTCTAAAGCTTTAACTCACTACATACACTTAGAAAATCAAAATTCTGATTTAATCGCAAGATGGTTATTAAATTTACAACAGTATTCTTTCGATATAAAATACATTAAAGGACAAGATAATCCCAGTGATTTTATGTCGCGACAAATTTTTTCTGAACAAACTAAGACTAAATTAATAAATAACATTATTGCTAATGACAGCGCGATAACGATAGCCAAAATTTTAGAAGAGCAAGCAAAAGATAGAGAGATAAAGAAAATTATTAACGGACTGAATGCAAAATCTAAGCAGCCAATATATGTAAATAAATACTATAGAGATGTAAATACAGGATTAATTATGATAAAGACCGCTAGATATATCAGAAATCCTATGCAAAACGACAGAATTCTAATACCTCACAGTCTAAAATTTGCAGTTATTGAGTTAGCTCATACACCGCATTTTGGAGTAGAAAAAACCTATCAAATTCTGAATAGAAAATATTACTGGAAAGGAGCATACAGTGATGTAAAGAATTTTTGCGCATCATGTGATGCATGCTTATGTTACAAGAATAAGGCTATAAGACCTATGGCATTACAACGTGTCCCTCGTCCATGTAAACAAAATCACACAGTGGCATTAGACATTGTAGGGAAGCTACCGAGAAGTAACGGACAGCACGAGTACATCATAACGATGATAGACCATTACTCGAGATTCTTGGAGGCAGTACCCGTGAGAAATATTACAACTGCGAGTGTATTACAGGTAGTAACAAATTGGATAGCTTCAAACGGAGTACCAAATTGGATTTTATGTGATAATGGGAGACAACTAAAAAGCGAAAAATTTAAAAAATTCGCAGAGCAACATGGTATAAAAATAAAATATACGTCTATTTACACACCTAGCTCAAATGCAATTTTAGAAAGAAGCCACTTGGGAATAAAAAATTCTTTGGCAGCAATGGCTGACCAAACATTTAATTGGCACAAAGTCTTGCCACATGTAAAATTATTTCATAATGCAACACCCAGCGCAAATATAGACCACAGTCCCGCTATTTTGTTTCTTACCAGAGATTTGAAATTACCCGGAGAAAATAATCTGGAAATAGCGGACCCTGATGACAGTCCGATGTTAACTAAAACTGAATATGATAATGACGTCAGTGAAGCACTTACATTAGCGGAAAATATCAATAAATTTACTAAACAGAAACAAATTCAAGCTCAAATTAGACAGGAGAGGATTTGTAAAAGAGTGAGAGAGAAAAAATTATTAAGAGGGCAAATTGTTTACTTAAAAAACCTCAGACCCACCACAGCATTACAAAAAAAATTTCAAGGACCATTTCGCATCGTAAAGGTGATCCGTAACAATAATTACGCTATCACGCCTATGTACGATCCAAATAAAAAATGGATAGTTGTTCACGCGAATAAATTATATAAAGCAGAACCGCGTAAAAAGTATTTACAAAATAAACAAACACGGCGAACTGTTGACAGAAGTCAATCGCATGTAAACAAAGAATATAACGCCAATAATCATAATTATCAGAGTCCGAGACGTTATAATCTGAGGACACGCAAAAAATAGTATTCGAAAGCAAAATAAGATATAATTATAAAAATGTAATATGAAAATTTTATGTGCGAAAACGCAAAATATGTTATATTAGTGTAACGGTAATGAAGGCATTAAATGTATAATTTTAAAAAATTAATAATTAAATAAAGGTAGTTTTGTAAAATAAATATGAGGATAATATTTTTTGTAAAACAAATATGAGGATAATATATTTTGTAAAATAAATATGAGGATAACATATTTGTAAAATTAATATGAGGATAATATTTTTTGTAAATATGAGGATTTTGTAAATATGAGGATAAAATAAAAATATAGGTAATAAATAAACATTTATGTATGGATACATAACGGATGAATAGAGCAATAAATATCAGAAAAAATATGTAGAAGTGAGAAATAATACATACAATACCCCTCAATGTTCTAAAAAAATAATAAACTAAGGTGTTAGAAGAAAGAAGGAGAGAGATAATTAAATTTCACTTACTTGCAATTTTTCTTGCTTGAAAACGAAAGGTGGTAACAGTCAGTAATGGACATCAAAATTTTATCAAGTCTTTCTATAATGGCAGGTATGGAATGGAATTCCTCACGATATCTTTTCTTTTTTTTTCCTTTTCTTGTACAGGTCTTGAAAAAATAGTATAACATAATTAATAAAATTCAAAATAAAGTCATGGAACATGGTAAATGCAAGTACAGGATATTCAAAATCATAAAATTATTAATTAATAGTTTATAAAATGCTGACAGAATAAAAGCAAAATCATAAATAAATAAATAAATAAATGTGTGAAGTCAAAATAAACACTCACAGCTCATGTAAATAATAATTAGTAAATTAATAAATATATATTGCATAAATAGTGTATACAGACCTTTTACGAAAACACGCAATCTAAAAAAACAAAATAAAAGAATTACATATATGGATTAATAAAACTTGAATGAGTAGGATTAATGTCCCATCCTTCACAGTCAGCGTAACAGCTCCATATATGGCCATTGTACGGCGAAAGCTAGTCACCTTCAAAGTAAATATCCAGGCTAAAAATAAACATCGGAGAAAATCTCCCCTGCATAGTACGAGAATAATACAAAAAAAAATTTCTGTTGTAAGCATACAAGCAATGTATCAAAATTTAAAATTATAATTGCAGGCAATTATAGTTAGTTAAAAATACCGGCCGGTATATAAAAATAAAATACATTAGGAAAAGACATTGATTTGTATGTAAATGATAAATGATTGAGTATTATTAATAAATTAATGCATTAATTAAGCATCACTGGAAATAAAAAGAAATAACAGATAAAATTAAATATGAAAGAATTATATTTAAATAAATAAATATGTAAAGTTATGCTGAAACGGGAACATAAAGTCAGTTATATCAATAACATAACAAAAGCATGGTATATTCATAATACTACACATAAAATAATATATCACGCGTTGTTGCAACAAGGG
The DNA here is from genome assembly GCA_951213105.1 of Amaurobius ferox. Lineage (NCBI taxonomy): Eukaryota > Metazoa > Arthropoda > Arachnida > Araneae > Amaurobiidae > Amaurobius > Amaurobius ferox. Next base: position 103,637,934 of record OX578147.1, read on the forward strand.
ATAAATAAATCCAATAAATTAAAAGTACATGAAATCAAAATAATAATTCAACAGTCAGATCTGTGTTAAGGTCATAAGATAATAATAATAATATATATATATATATATATATATATATATATATTAAATTAAATAGAATTAATAACAACATATGTAAAATAAATATATAATATGATACACATAAAATATAACTGTAATTAAATTCCTTAAAAGGATACACGTAAAACCTCTCACGTCAATGTTGAGCGTAAGCCGTCAAGATCGGACAATACAAAGTCAAAAGCCCGCGCTTGAGAAGAGGATACCGCCAAAGTTGCACGATAACGGTTAAATCTTTAGCGATACATGCAAAAGGCAGTTAAAATCCCTTTTACTTAAGTTTGCGCTCTACAAACAATGAAGACACTCATTCAAGGCTCGCCGTGGGGGTCAACAGATTCGCAGTTGGCATGGAAACGCGTTGAGGGGAACAGAGGAAAGCTACGGGTCAAGCGAATTTTTTTTCTTTTTTTCTTTTCTCCCTTCCTCCCGCGCAGTTGTTACACACGAAAGGGCAGTCGAAGAGGAAATTTAAAGTGCGTATTGTGAGATGCACAGTATTTTGAAGTTGCGAAATGAGTATATATATTTGATATTTAAAATGCCGCGATGTAATATGATATAAATACGGTGTTCAAAATTAGCCATGATTGATACACACAAAAATATAGAACATGTTAATTATTGTAACAAATGAGAAATATATACAGCTAAAAAATTGTCGAAAAATTATTTACGTCTGTGAAAATGAGAAATCAAGGTAATGAATTGTGTATAGTTTAATGTAATGTTGTGAACTTGTATATAAATAGAAATGCAAATAACAATTATGATATAGTCTTCATTTGAAGTGTACAATAGACTGTACTAAGCAACATAATGAAAATATAAATATTGAAGTACCGGAACTTTGAAAGTTAAGTCACAGGATGGTGATTCATTCTTCCGTGCTCATGATAATTCCATGTGACAATAAGGTGTCTTCCGTGCTCATGATAATTACATGTGACAATAAGGTGTCTTCCGTGCTCATGATAATTCCATGTGACGATATAGTGTGCCTTCCGAACAGTGATAATTTCTGCATGTACATCAATATATGTGTTACCAAGTACGATATAGTGTGCCTTCCGAACAGTAATAATTTCTTCCTGTGCAGCAGTATATGTATTACCAAGTACGATGGTGTATCTTCCGAACAGTGAGTTCCTTCATTTTAGTGACATGTCGGTTGTAATGCACCGATATATGTATGTCAATGTTACAATATAGTGTGTCTTACATGCGGTGATCTGCATTTCTGTTACAGATATATGTGCAGTGGATAAAAGCAACATTTCCACAGTGGCCGCAATGTGTACACATATGTGTTCAGTGCGATGTTTACCGTGTGTTGAAGTTTTCTCTCTGCAAGGGGGGATATCATGTAACACAATATTTGTATTACATGTTTCCACCCCAATTACAAATGCCAACCTAAATAATGAACTATCTAAATGCTGCAGAGGGAGCCAATCACAACAAATGCATATATAAACAGTGGTCATCCCCGTCTGCAGCAACAGCGAATGGTAGATGTGGTAGGGAATGAATGGGGGAAAGAAAAAGCGCCCCAATGCCGTATTCAAAAAAACTCCAGTCGACTTAAAACTTTCGAACGAGTCAGCATCATGTTTTCTTGGGTTTGTGAAAAGTGTCTATAGAATGTGAGCAACAAAATGGTAGCGAGTGCAGTTAGATGTGTAACGGTTTTCCTACATCATTGAAATAGCACGAATATGCACGTAACACAAAGAGAAAAAGTAACCAACTTTCAATTGTCACTATTAGCACGGAAGGCACACCTTTAACGATTATTAAAGTAATTGACTACCAGTTCGTATGAGTAGACCATATGAACCAGTTCGTAAATATTGAACTATAAGAACTATTCTTTATCGATTGTTTAATGGAAACTGTTTTTAAGAAATTTAAGTCAAAGTTATTATATGTGTAAATATATATATATATTAATGCAATATTGTCAGTAATATGTGTCTTTTAATAATTGATTTAATTATAGTATAATTACTCAAGATTACAATAGATATCTATTAAGTAAAATATTAAAATAAACTGAGCAATTAAGCATGTGTATTTCTTTATGTTTTGTGTGTTCGTATTCCGAGCTTGAGAACCGGGAGCTTACATGCTCCACCCTTAGTGGCGGCATCATAGGTAAGTCCTATACAGGTAATTTTTGATAAGGACAATTTTACCTTATGACATCCAACATAATCCCAACCTTTTCCTCAGACGTTTAGCCTGCCAGGCATTCAATATGCTGCAATGGTCCTTTGTTAATTTCTATGTTTCAGCATCATACAATAAAACGTTTTCCCCTGAGGAATTAAAAAGTTTGATTTTAGTTTTTAACCCTCGCCATACTAAGATCAAAATATTACATAAATACCTAAGATGGGGTCATTTTGACACGATATGAATTTATTATGTTTAGGTCAGAAAACTGATGAAGGGATATAATACTGGCTATAAACATTTAGTACAAAGAGAAAAATGTAATTTCCACAATATTATGAATAATTAAATAGCACTAAATCTGAAGTAAATACAAATTTAAAAAATACATTTATAAGAATAATGATAGTAATGTATTATAACAACCTTTCAATTCTGCTGCTCATTTTTGTGGCAATCAATACACAAAATAACACTTGAAGTATGGCTTTTGCAAATAAACTTCCTGCAGCTGTTACACTTCTACGAATACTTGGTGTCATTTGCTGATCTAGAGCACATAGCACACCTACCCCGTTTCACTGAAAGTCTTTCTGCCTCAGAGTCGATTTGATACTTTACTTTTCTTACTTTCCTTCCACTAAGTTTTATAGCCTGAATTGTGAACTCCTTGTTGTCAAGTTGTTCATTTTCAATATGAGAAACGCTGCGTTTCAACTGAGGTTCCACCAACTGTCCTCCAAGTTCTTCCAGAAACCATTTGCGAGCATTTTTCTTAAATTTCAAGTCGATATCTTTTGGTGTATTCATTCTCCAAATGACAAAAGCATTATAGGCGGCAATATCTATGAAGTTGAGAAATAAACTCAGTGGCCACCTCCTCGTACTTCTACGGCAAGTATATTCTCGGACAAGCTTATCTATAATGTCAACGCCACTCTTTGTACTGTTGTAATCCAGGATTATGTCTGGCTTTTAGTGCTTCCATCGCTACATTCAGATTTAGATAAATGTTCTTCTACAACTTCATCACTATATGAAACATCAGACTCACCTATATCCACTGATTCGTCTGAAATTTCAGCAAATAATATAGAATGCTCCTCTTCGATAGTCAAACTGCGACGATTCATTTCGTTGAACAGTGAAATTTACACACAACCAAACAGAATAGCAGGCAATGGCCAAATGCGGGATTTGGCGCACCTACGCTTGCTTGTGTGGAAATTACTTACCCACAGCGCCATCTATTAGCCATCTAGTGAACTACATTTGGCAGAAAGCCAATAATTTTCTTTCTGTCACATTTTTCTGATAATTGATACAAAAATTTAATTTTCCCTTATTGCCTAAGATGGGGTCAATGTGACCCCATGCGCAATTTCTAGAAATTAAAAAAAAACAGAAATGCCCGAAGTTTACTAAATTATAAAAGATACCTTTATAGGAGAATTCTTAGAAAATAAATTTAGTATACAATTTTCAAATGCAAAAAAAGCTGCAAAATATACGGATGGGGTCAAATTGACCCCATCTCAATATGGCGAGGGTTAAATTAAGGTTTGTCTATGTAAAATGTAAACAGCAAAATATGCAGTATGAGTTGTATTAGAATTGCTGTATTTCTTTAACACAAAATAATTTAGCCCATGGAGTCTGTATGGTTGATATGAATGAAATATTAATTGATTTTATGAAGAGAAGGACGATTTTTTTCGATGAAATTTTACGCATAGAGTTTAATTACTTGCAGCTCCATGGTCTAAATTTTTAAATACAATACATTATTATAGTATTGTGATGAATGACATGAATGGGAAATTATTTATGAATGAAATGATGCTTTTATAGAGAGAGCCAGGGGTGTTATTCTTTCTAAGACATTTTTTGAATGAATTTCAGTTGTTTTCGATGAAGTTTTCAAATATTATAAATTATCGTAGTATTATGATAATTCTAAAATTATTACCGAAGAATGTATCGTAATTCAGAGATGTTTAAACCAGGCAATTTATATTTCAATGGCGTCATATGATTGAAGTTCATTTTCTTCGATGAAGTTTTAAGTTTTCAAATATAATAAATTGATGTAGTATTGTGATAAGTTTTAAAATATTACCAAGGAATGTATTGTATTTTAGGCATATTTAAATAAAATTGCATTGAAGCTGGAAAGTGTTTCATAATCAATGCTTTAAGCATGATTGATCTTTCCTGTTTAATTGAGTGGCTGTACAAAAAGTTAACTTTCTTAATATTTTACAAAAAATATGGTACATAATTTACATTGCTGTTTCATTTACAATACTGTTTAGCTTACTAATATATACAGGGTATTCTAAAACATTGACTTCGGCTTATTCCTTAAATATTGATCTTAGGCATATATTATAAATTACAAAGTTGCATAAAAAAGGTACAGCATTTTATCAAATCGATTAAAAATTTCAAAGGAAGTACATTTTAAGAAATACAAAATTTAAATATTTATACGACCCTCGTACAAGAACATTTCCATTGAGTAAAATGTGGTCCATACACTAATAAGGTGATGTACAAAATTTTAGCATTTTATCATAAAAAGTCCCAGAGATATGATGAAAAAACAAAAATGCTGACTTAAACCACTCTTCGATGAATCGACATGGGTTCGCAGAGGGAAAAAATCATGTCGGCAGATCCCGTTTAAACGGTCATACACAAATTACGAAGGAGGTCGCGGTAGCCCATTGGTTAGCGCGCTGGAGTTGCACTCGGTAGGCCCGGGTTCGATTCCAGCCACTGCCAAAACTGCAGCCGTGTTCATGCGGAGTACGATCACGTTAAACATGTGGGTCCGAAAGTCCTTCCGAGAGGTTGGTGGTAGGGGAAGGAGGGTACGGTCCCCGTGGATGCCTCCCCCACTGGGTTCCGGTTTAAATTGGGTGGCACTTCCCGACCGTCCAAACAGTTATCTTACACCTTTCTGGTAGGTCGGACGGTCTGGGTTTCAACAACAACAACAAATTACGAAAAGAAACAATGATTGTATAAATAAATAATAATTTTGCTATTTATTGGTACAAAAGTATCTACACAGTGTAGAAATAATAATTTTACACAAAGATTACAAAGCTTGTTAAAAATGTTTTCCATCCATGACAAAAATCCATTAAAGATAAGAGGCAGACATTATTTGCCTATGATGCATATCTGCGTGGCGTCATTTGCACTCTTGCTGTAAACATTTACAATTTAGTTTGTAATTATCCCTCACCAACTTTGTTTAAATCTCTCTGGGACTTTTTATGATATAATGCAGAAATTTTGTACATCCTCTTATTAGTGTATGAGGCATATTTTACTCATTGGAAATGTCTTTGTACGGGAGCAGTATAAAAATTTAAATTTTCTATTTTTTCAAATTTAAACCCTGAAAATTTTTATCGTTTTCATAAAATTCTGTACCTTTTTAACGCAACTTTGTAATATATTGTATATATCAAAGATCAATATTTGAGGAATAAAAGCCACGGTCAATATTATTGGGACACCTCATATATATATATATATATATATATATATATATATATATATATACTTGAACATAACTTTTTACATTTATTAACATCTATATTTAATGAAAAGGGAACGAAAAAGCAACTAGAAATGCTATCATTAGATACATAATTACACGCAAATCTTATGACATTTTGGGCTTCTATAGTTTTATCCATCATACATTTCATCCATCAAACACCCACCTAATGCTGTCTCTTATTTTCCTGGAGTTGTAATATGTTGCTGAACACAAATACCATTTTACAGAGATAACGATTTTCAATCGTGATGACTTTGTGTTTAATATGGAGGACAAATATTTTGACATTTATTTCTTGAATACTTTCAATAGTGTAATATGTAGTTTTTGGATCTGTTCATAGATATGAATGAATAATTATGGGAATGGTTAATACTTAAGAACTGTTTTTATTTTCAATATATTTTGCAATGTAGATTTTTACTTTCCCTATATACATAGTATAATGTATTAGGAACGTATTGTGACGGGGTCGAAAATTCGAATTCGAATTTTTGAAAGAAGAACAAGTTTAAAGAATCCCTAAACAAGTACCAGATATTTTTGAGATGATGTCGCTGTGTGTGTGAATACGATATCTCACGTACTAATGAAGCGATTAGAACAAAATTTTGTAAAAAAATCACAATCAGTGAATAGTGGACGTTTAGGTTTTACACTCAATATATAATTCTATATATTATATTATATTTCTATATATTCTTAATATATATTTTTAAAAGCTCCGTCCACAAGCTAAGCTACCATTAGCCCTAGGGTTGGTCGTGTGGTCTGGGCCTTCAACTCAATATATTATTCAAAATGCAATGCTTTTGAGTTAATAAAGCCATGAGATGCGTAAATATTGTCTCTAATACGAATGTATCTAATAAGAAGTTATCGTGCCTCTAGGCAGACGCCGTGTTACCTACAACCAGTGCCGATTATTAAGAGAATACGGTACGCTGGAATCCGCGGCCTCCTTTGATCAAGCACCCTAGATTATTTTAGTTATATAGGTTAATTACAAATTTTAAGGAAATTATCTGAATATTATTTCAACCGAAAGTCAAATTATTGGAAATAAGTGATGACATTTTCACTAGTAGGCAGCACCAAAGATCTGACACTCCAAAAATGTATCCTGTGTACTTTTAATAGCATGTTCAATCTATAGGAGAAAATACTGCCTTACAGGGAAGACGAGGGGTTTTTAATGAATGTCGCTTCCCTTTATCGCCTCTGGCTGATAGAGCGAATGGTATGTTAATATAACTGCAATAGAAATTTGTGCTAAAACACAGACATTGCAATATTGCAATTTAATGTCAGCAGTGTTTCCGCACTTTTCGAAAAGAAGCCAAAGCAGAAACAAATATTGTGAATGACTGACTCGAATTGGCTAAGTTTCGTTACTTGGCCTCGATTATGAAAACAAATTACCGTATTTATGTAATTCTGATTTATTTTATTAATTCTATTTACCTAGTTCTTTAAGTTTTGGTTCATGGCGAAATAGATAGATAGCTTTAGATACAAAAATAGAAAATCAAAAAAGTTTCGATACTTTGTTCGTTTTACTTAGTTGAATAAATGGGGGTTATTTATGCTATTTCTGGGGGTTTCAGTTCTTCGAGAGAAAAATGCATTGTTTGGGTTACTCAGTTTGGCGAGTCACTTGACCCACGTAGCCGCATTACGCAATGAAGCTATTTCGCTTCGCAAGAGCACAGGGGTGTGGAGAGTCATTTCGTCATTTATGATGTAGGGTGGTTCTGCTTTCGGGAAGGGGAGTCAATTCTGGTTTAGGTTAGTTCTATGTTTTGTTTCTGACGAATGTCAATGCATTTGACCTCTTAAGTGTTTAAATGTTACGGGTATTGTATTTGTGGCATCATCATCTTCATCATCATCACTCATCATGCCTAGCGGCATAAGGCCTTCAGCTTGCGTCGCCACCCCTATAGACCTTGTTCCGCAGTTCTTGCTTCTGATCAACTCGCCCATCCCATCAAATTCCTCTCCTGTTCTACCAGTCTCCTCCAAGTTCACTTGGGTCGACCCCGAGGTCTTTTTCCTTTAGGCGCCCAAGTAAGTACCACAGCAGGGATTTGTGGCATACCCATGGATATTTTTAGAGACACTTTCAGAAATGTATTGTTTGAGGGGTCACTTGATTTACTCAGCTGTCTTACTTTTTCAGCTGTTTAACATTAAAAATTACCTAAACGTTGAAAAAATTCTAAATATTTGTTAAAAAATGTTAAAAATCAATTTTCAACCTGATACCTGATTCTTTGATCTGACGATGTTTTATTTGAACCTCCTCCCCCCTTCGCCGACAACTACCCAATCCGCCTGGTTTTGCTTCTAATTCCATTGAAGACCAATACCGCTCCGATACTCCCTGGGTGTAAATTTTACTTGAGGTAGTCCTAAAATGTCGCATGTCGTTACCTAATTGAGCGATTTTGAATCTACTGGAGGCTATAGCCTCTGCACTATAACTGTGGTGTATCGCCTGGATATGTATATTTTTGTATTCAACCCCTCTGAGGGTAACTTTTAATTTAGCTAGCCCACACAGTATTACATATCGGTTCCTAAATTGAGCGATTTTAAATCATCTGGTAGTCTCTATACCATCTGCATATACATCTCTTTCGTACCAATCCCCTGGACGTAACTTTTACTTCAAGGCCAAAATTTCCTTTCAGCTAGCTCTCAAATTTCTTATTTCGAACCCTAATTGAGCGATTTAGATTCTGCAGGTGGCAATAGTGTCGTCCGGCATTTGCACGTATTACTTCGATATGTATCCTTATTGTGTCAACCCCCCTGGGCGTAACTTTTACATTAAGTAGCCTCAATTTCATATTTCGATTTTACAAAAAAGAAAAAAAAAAAAAATGCGTCGTCCTGGTTCCTGAAATACCCGTGAACTACATTTTAAGGCAGTACGATCTTTACAATTTCCGCTACAGACCTTACACACACACATACACTTCGACCCACAAGCATCGCCTGTTATTAAGTAATAATAAACAACCGTGATGGAAGGGGGGAGACAACCCTATTTTTCATATTTACGTTTTCATCTATCTTAGTGACTCTTGCTCTGATTTTGATGCAATTGTCTTACTGTATTTTCTACTCTGTAATGGAACAATTTGATCACACTTTTGTTGCTTTACAAGTTTTACATCCGCGCAGCTGGCAAACTATTTATTGCAATAAAAATCTGTTGTTATATATAGTGACTGATAGCAGGTAAAAATCACTAGTATATTTTTAAAGACGAATAGAGATAAGCATAAAGCATAAGATTTTTCTGTATATTCCAAATTCATTCTTAAACTTGTATTAAAAATAGTTCTTTCGTTTTTACATATAAACAGCCGTAGATTTAGTTGGCTTTCGCTCTCTAAATATTTTACTGTTTGGGATACAGGAACGGTCACATACAAAACTGTTAGCCATAGAGTGTATATGACAGAAATCGTGTGCATTTTGGGTGTAAAGACGTTTACGTTAATCATAAAAAATATAACGCACATGCACACGAACGAAATTACCTAATTATTAGAAATTTGATACAGATTTATATATAAATGTGTCTAAAAATTTCCATGGATGCAATAGACTCTCATTCATTTTATGGAAACTTGCACAGCGTATATCTGCACAAGTAAAATAATAATTTTGCATACAGCTTATTCGAGGTAATGACGAAACCAATTTGTCAATGCCAAACGAACAACGAACTCCAAGTCTAAAACTCGTAGTTGGCACAAATTAAAAAAAACTGTGGGATATACAGAGTGTCTCAAAAACACCGACATCCGCTTTTATTCCTTAAATATTGATAGTAGACATATATAATAAATTACATGCATAAAAAAGGTACAGAATTTTATGAAATCGATAAAAATTTTCAGCGGATTAAAGTTGAAGAATTACAAAATTTAAATTTTTATACGGCCCCCGTACAGAAACATTTCCAATGAGTAAAATGTGTTCCATACACTAATAAGGTGATGTACAAAATTTCAGCATTTTATCATAAAAAGTCCCAGAGATGTGTTTAAACAAATTTGGTGAGTGATTAATCACAAATTTAAATGAAAACGTTTACAGCAAGAGTACGAAAGACGCAACGCAGAAATGCATCATAGGCAACTAATATCTGCCTCTTATCTTTAATGGAACTTTGACTTGAATGGAAAACATTTTGAACAAGCTGTGTAATATTTGTGTAAAATTATTATTTCTATGCAATGTAGATATTTTGTACCAATAAATAGCAAAATTATTATTTATTTATGCAATCATTGTTTTATTTCGCAATTTGTGCATGATCCCTTAAACGCGATCTGCCGACATGATTTTTCCCCTCTGAGAACACATGGCGATGCATTGAAAAGTGGTTTAAGTCAGTATTTTTGTATTTTCATATCTCTGTGACTTTTTATGATAAACTGCTGAAATTTTGTACATCATCAATTTTGTACATTCATGTATGGGGCACATTTTACTCATTGGAAATGTTTTTATACGGGCACCGTACAAAAACTTTAATTTTGTATTTCTTAATATTTAATGCTCTTGAAAATTTTAAACGATTTCAATAAATTCTGTACCTTTTTTTAAGCAACTTTGTAATTTATTTTATATGTCTATATTTAAGAAATTTTACGATTTTATAGATCAAGAAATAAAAGCCGAGGTCAATGTTTTCGGGACACCCTGTATATATACATAAATGCATAGATGAGCGCCCCTCTCTACATGTAGCTCAAGAGCCGCCACTGCCTACAACCCCATATTCTACAAGCTATTGCTTTTCACTTTCTCATATGTAGCATTGAAAAAGTTATTGTTTTCACAAAAATTTTCGATTTCGGAATTTTGATGCCAATACATATTTTCAGATATTCTGAACACGTTTTGGCTAATTTTGGAGTGATGGCCGTCTGTCTCTTTGTCTGATGACTGTGGTCGATTTCTTGTGTATACAATAGCTGCTACAAATATTATTGGAATTTCACGAAATTTTATATCCGGCTTTGTTATCAAAAAGCTGGAACTAGATGGATTTTTTTTTTCTAAATTCGAGTGATAATTTCGAAATTTACTTAAAATTAACTTTTTTAACGTGGCAGCATAGGACAAAATTAGCCATAATCATGCATAAAAGGGACTATTTATGGCTCAATGGTCGGGAAACTTAACAGTTTCTATCATTGTTGTCAAAAATGGCCGTGATACAATTTTTCTGTCCGTAACGTCATTGGACCCTTCGGGGGGTAAAGTTAACACCACAGGGGGTAAAGTTAACACCACAGGGATGCATTTTCCAGTATAGTAACAATAAAAATATCTTGTTAAGCCCTTTAACGCGAAGAGTAATACGCTATAATTGTAGCCGGACATCCTGATCTTGGATTCGGATCTTGCTGCTTTCAGTCTTCGTACGAGTCGGGTGGTCAAGGCTTTCGACGCTGTAATTGTAGGGTCAACGGCCGTACCGTGCTGAAAACACGGGTTCTCGTTAGATCACCAAAGTCAGGCAGCATCGGGCGCGGTTAGTACTTGGGTGAGTGACAACCTTACTGGGATCACCGCGAGCTGTTGGCATATTTCGGGCGCTGTAGCCCGGAGGTTTGCGCGTTGGATTTGCACGCTGCCACAACTGCCGCCGTGTTCATGCGGAGTACGATCACGTTAAACATGTGGGTCTGTAAGTCCTTCCGAGAGGTTGGTGTTAGGGGAAGGAGGGTACGGTCCCTGTAGATGCCTCCCCCACTGGGTTCCAGTCTAAATTGGGTGGCACTTCCCGGCAGTCCAAACAGTTACCTTACACCTTTCTGGTAGGTCGAACAGCCTGGGTCTCAACTCTATAATTGTAGGGCGCGGTAGCCCAGTGGTTTGCGCGCGGGAATTGCACTCGGTAGGCCTGGGTTCTATTCCCCCCGCTGCGGAAACTGTCGTCGTGTTCACACGAAGTACGATCACGTTAAACATGTGGGTCCGTAAATTCTTCCGAGAAGTTGGTGGTAGAGGAAGGCGGGAACGCTCCCTGTGGATGCCTCCCCCACTGGCGTCTGGTCTAAATTGGGTGGCTATTCGCTGCCGTCCAAACAGTTACCTTACACGTTTCTAGTAGATCGGACGGTCTGGGTCTCAACAACAACAACGCTATAATTGTAATCATTTGGACAACAATACCGATTTTAAAAAGTTTACTTATAAAATTTGAAAAGTGAAACATACAAGCTATTTAAAAATGGATTATTGTATGAGAAATCCATGTTGAATAATGTTTAAATAAATTATTTTGGTGGCCAGGGCTAACAATATTCCCTTGCACCCATGCAATACATTTTTTTCACTGCCTCTGTTGGTGGCATATAACCATGAAAATTTGTGTATTTCAATCCGTTACCTAAAAGTTCGAAGCGCACAATCCCCTTTAATTTTTGTGCTTATATAAAGCCCCATTATTTCCAGGTTATTGAATACTCATTTCTTTAGAAATTATCAAATATTAATGTTAAATTAATATACTGTTGTACTTGAGAAATTAACTCAGATAGTAATACAATTTTTAACCTGGGTTTTAATGAGAGTAATATTTTCTTTGTGTTGGAATTTTAACAAACAGTGATCTGTATTGCTTGTTTTAGAAGTTGAGTTTGTGTATCATAATAACGATTACAATCTATATGAAAACTGTATAATTTGTTTATGTCATTTCAGATAATCCAGGAGCTCTCTATTAATCTGGAAGACTGATTGTTTGCAAACGTATGATATCGTATCTCAGGCACAACGTGAAGGAGCTGGATTTTTGATTGGTGACTCGGGGCGGTGAAAAAGAGGTTTCTGAAAATTATTTTCAGGCCTCCACAAGACCTTTATGAGCTAGAAGTATGAATCTTTTAACACTGATAGTATTGCCCACGGGGTTGAATCTTAAATCATCAGAAGTTTGAATCTTAAAATCACCTGATATCCTCCTACCCACCGAGGACGGGGAATATTTTTTGGAACCACTTTTCATGCCCTAAAATATCCCCAAGTAATTTAGAAAGTTGAAATTTTGCGCACTTTCTAATTTTTGCACACCTTCTGAATTTCTTAACCACTGAATCTAACGTAGCGAAACTGGATTTTTAATATATTCTTCAAGTGTGAACTGATTGGGGAATTGGAAAGTCTTTTAAGACACTCCAGTAGTTCTAATTGGCCCAATGAACGGTGAAAATGGAGGATTCCCGAAAATCTTTCTAAATAATCGAGAAGTTCCAGGTCACTTAAAAGGCTGAATATTTGCACACTTATAGCAATAACCACGAGGCAGCCTAACGAAAGCACATTTTCGACTCCTCTCTAAGGGTAGGGCTGAGTGAGATAGCTATAAGTATTATTAGAAACTCCAGAAGCTCCCATTGACCCCGTAAACAGAGAAAATGGGTGATTCTCAAAAAGCCTTTTTAGATCCTTCAGAAGCCCCATATGATTTAAAAGGTAAAACATTTGCACATTTATAGCAATACAACGGGAAAGAATTTAAGAGATGTATATTTTAACTTTCTGATCTGTAGTCGGACCAAGTGGAGTACCTGTATGTGTTTTCAGAAACTTCAGAGGCCCCTATTGATCCAGTGAACAGAGAAAATGGATAATTCCCAAAAGTCTGTTTAAATCCCACAGAAGTCCCAGGTGATTTAAAAGGCAAAATATTTGCACATTTATAGCAATACACACACGGGAAAGAATCTAAGACATGTCTATTTTTGCTTTCTGCTCAGCAATAGGGCTAAGTGAAATTTTACACACTTATAGAATCGATCAGCTGCTCTAAGTCCTCGGACAAGTCGGGTGGTCTGGGCTTTCGACACTTATAGAATCGGCCACGGGACATAATGTAACTGATATAATTTTTATTCAAACGACTATTTCCGACGTTTATCCTCTGATAATCGCAGACGTACTGAGATCACCATTTAGAGTTGAAATACCATTGACTCCCATAATACTGAAATGTATGCACGGGGAGGCTGAATAAGCTATCTTCATACAATGGGTAGCGTGATTTATTAAAGTAAAACAACAGGAGCTAAGCTTCATTATGCTGCATGTGGAACGACGTCTGTGTGGTACAAGAAACGAAATATGGTTATGAATACAACCATCATTTAATGTGCGACAAAACACGGCACTCTGTAGATTCAGTGGTTTCATACATGTTAGGACTATGGCGATGATATAAGAAGTGTGATATGTGGCGTCTGTGTGCGAGGTATCTACAATTATCCATATATCTTAGGATATGTTGTATCTTTCTCCATTTAACTCAATATAATATATCATCTCTCTAGCGCGCGCGTACTCTCTCTCCTCTCTCTCTCTCAATCTCGCTCTCACGCGCACTCTCTCTTTCTCCTCTCCCCTCTCTCTCGCTCTCTCGCGCACTCTCTCTCGCTCTCGTTCTCTTCGCTCCCCCCTCTCTCTCTTTCTTAAAAACCTCTATGAAGATAAACAAAATTAATAAAATTAATAAAAGTAAATACAAATTACTAAACCCATTGCCTTACTGAGTATGCTTAGCGACTTTCGTGCAGTTGAGAACCATGCATTATAATCTAAAATAAAACTTACTTTAAACGTTGCAAAATAATGTTTAAGAGTGTTAACTTCACTGTCATAGATTAAACAATTAGTTATTTTTTATTAATTGACGCATATTCAGCACTGTGAATTTTAAATTTGAAAATGCATACATACATTATCTTTTTTACTCTGAATGCGTTGGTCTAAATGTTCATGTATTTTCAATTTTAATATTTCTATCACTGTAAATAGAGTGCATCTTGATATAAACCATTATTACCAGCTATACATAGGGAATTCAAAGTTTGCTAATTCGATTCATGAAATTACAACGGCAGTTATCTCCATAACCACCTTAATGCTTCCTCTCTGTTTCCCGAAGTCGTAATCAGTCTGTGAATCCAAATTCCTTTTCACAAAACTAACGATTTTGGTGCCTGGTGACAAGACTTTATTGTTCACTTCATTGCACCAATACTTCGTTAATTCGCTTCAGGAAATATATATGCATAAGGAAGATATCTTCCCAACCTTGTAGGGGAGGATGGGTTAATAGTAAGGGTGATATTAAATTACTGCTAGAACATCGTTTTTGGAAGACCCTTTTTGATTTCATACTGGCTTTGTAAATGGTGTAGAATGTATTTATGTTAATGAAACTATCATATGTATATTACATTTATCTATACCAGTGGTTCAGGTTATTTTTTGTTTGGAGGAACATTAAATATGTTTGGTAATACCCCAAATTGTCTGTCGCATATTGGTTTTGTCAAAGATAAATTACAAAACAGACGTGTAAAAGCAGTAGTGTTCATAAATAGTAACTAGTTCTAGAAGAGTAATTGATGTATTTTTCTATGGATTAATTAAAAATAATAAGAAAATGATAAGAATTGATGTTTTATATCTTGTAACTAATTTCAAGTACATTATGTATATATTTTAAATTGACTTAATATAATAAATTGTTTTACATAAAATTGACAACAAGTAACATTTTATTGCTTTATCACACATTCACAAGTTTATGTGATATGATTACGAAAAATATATTTACACTGTTGCGTCATTTTTGTATTTCTTTTAAAATGCTTATCTGGAGACCCTATGAATTGTCGTTAAGTACTGGTAATGTTAATTACTTCCAACTGAGTTCCATTTTACTGGAAAAATTGTCCGTTTCAATAAAATCTGTCTCCCCAAGTAAAACTCTTGTATAAATTGTAACTATCAAGCGATAATTCAATTCCGTTAAACTTTCAAAATAATTCATTGTTTTATAAATAGAACATGTTAAAATTATAATAATTTAAATTGTTTTTACCAATTATATATCGGATGATAATTCATTTTTTTTAGAAAATTTTTGTTTTGCCGACCCCGAGATTACCGATGAATTCTGGTTAGATACCACTCGTATATACTAATTAGATAGTATTTGTTCAAATGATTTTATTTAATCCTTAACTTTATATCCATCATAGAACAGTCGCTGAATTATAATATTTATTTATGCAGTTTTCCAAACTCTGCACTTAATGATTTAATGATTTATCATCCATGAAAACATAATGCATGTAAATGTAAATTATTGTAACTGGAATTTCACTATAAATTGCTTATAAATATTCAAGTTCTGAAAATCTCTGACCATAGAACAACTTTTTTCCAGTTTTTGCTTATATGTGTATGTCTGTGAGTTTATACAGTATACCCTCGGAACATATTAAGGTATTAAAATGAAATTTTACTGTAAATTAAATATTTATGCAGGTCAAAAATGGAGCAATCACGCCTACAGTAGCAATTAGGCGTCTTTCAGAAAGAATATTTCTTTACTCAGTCGTTTGAAACAAATTAAACATTGATAAATCATTCATTCTATATATTTTCATTCAAGTCATATAAGTAATAGCAGTAAATATGAACAAATATGCTGCACCATACTTCGACAAACATCACTTGCCGAAGTGAAGTTTGTCACCATTTATTTAACAAAATATAAACTACAGACTCTAAGGTTTACAGTTTCTGAATACTAAAAGCACGTTTCCCTACCAACAATATAAAGCAACATAATTTTTTAAATATATGCTAAATGGTAAAGTATGGAAACATAGATAAAGTTAAAAGCAAACTGGATTAATGTATGAGGATAATAACTATCGTATCTAAAGATTTATAAAAGCTCTTATAGTTATTCATCTACTTAATTTATTACAGATTATTAATATCCAATATTTTTATAGATAATACATTTTAAACTACACAGTTACGTTCCATTTGCCTGCAGTGATTAGAATTAAGTCAATTCATTAACAAAAACAGTTATTTCTGTAAATATCTCAATGCTAAGTCTCATTTTCACAAAGCTGTAATAAAGTCTTAGCTACAAGAATTCCCATTTTGGAGTGAAATAACAAAACTTTGCTTTTAGTGGCGCAGGATGAATAATATTTTGTCCGTCCAATACATCTTGAATATTTTATGTTTTTGTCGCTTCGTAAGTATGATGAAATGAAGAAGTGTAAATTATAGCTACAAACTTAATTTTTACAAAAGATTATTACAGCATTATGTATTTGTGTATTTTACATTTATTTTCTTATAAAGAAATTACTTTTGATCGGAATAACATCTATGTTTGGGGTATCCGTAGAGGATATCAGAGCGTTACGAAAAATGTAATCTAAACACATATAGTACATCCGAATCATATAGATAGACATTTTAATATTTTTCTTGACTTGTCAAAAACAGTGCCCAGATTATGAATGTATAAATATAATTTTAATATTTTAATATTTCGAATATTTTAATTTCCGAAAATCTTACAAAATAATCTATCCGAGTAAGTGTTTGTTTCATTTTGTTTTTTTTACTTTCACTCAAAACATCTTTAAAACTATAAAATGTGTTTTAAATAGTTAACGAGTTATGTCAAGCAGAAGGAATTTAAATTTTAATATAAGAAATCAATTAGATGACTTTCAGATTGTTAGAACTATCAGTTTTTAGGAATATGTGAAAATTTGTGCGATTCCATCTTAAAAATGGCTTCTAATATTATAGTAATACAAAGCCCAAACTTCCCCCCAACATTCATATCATTCTTTATGATTTATAGGAAAACATGTTTTGTGTATCTCGAAAACAACATCAAAACATCATCTATATATGTAATATAATCAACAACAATTTTTATTATTCCAGGAAGCTTCAACCCCTTCCTGCTACGTTCGCAAACCCCATATTTCGCTTTGCTAGTCGAGAGCACTACGCAGGCGTAATACACCCGTTTGGGACATTCCTTTTCTCACTGATATTCACCAGTCCTGGAGCTTTCAATCCCATATCAGTTTTTTAATTTGTTACATAAAATCATGCGATTTCCTATGCATCAGCAGTTCCTGAAAATTAATTCTCAAAATTTTAAATTCAATATGAGACATAAAATAATCAGTTTTATAATTTGTTCCATAAATACGTGTGATTCCCTATGCATTCGCAATTTCCGAAAATTAATTCTCTCACTACCGTAAGTAGTTACTTCTTCAACCAGCCAATTGCTGCCTCTCAATTTGCCTATGATGTAATCAGTCTCCGAAAACAAATGCCATTTTACAAGACTAATGACTCCGGAGCATGATGGCACGTCTTTGTTGTTAGTGTCGCAGAGCCAGGATTTCGACATTTTGCTTCATGAAACTGTAATAGAAGATTTTATATCTTCCTATCGTTCCACGTGGAAATGCATGTATAATTAAATCAAGGTAAATTGCATTTTATGCTTGTATCTACACATTATTTGGACAAGAATGGAAACTTGAAACTTTTATACAATTAGTTTATTCATGAAAAAAATAACTACATTAATTTTAGCTAAAACAAATTCAAGAAACTTATTCTACATCCGAAAAACGATATTATCTATAGCTTGATTGAGTTTAATAATACGCCTATTCAGTTAATTTGGTGCATTTGATTTGGTACTTAAAAATGCAGCTACCTGCGGTTAAAATAGTTACCGGGTGGTATTATAAAAATAAAAAAGAATAAGAAAAACTCATAACGAAAACCGTTCTCGAGATACATTATTTTTTTCGCATTTTTGCTACGCCACCTTTGAAAATACGTTCAGTTACCACATAAAAAGGAAAAATGAAATAAAACTGCAAATTCTGAGCAATTTTAAATAATTATACGAGTTCTTTTGTGTTATAAAGCGCCATATAATGAACTATAAAAGAAAGAACGACAGTTTGAGTCTGCATGAAAATCATGTGCTGCCGACATCATATTTTTTAATTTGTTACATAAAATCATGCGACTCCCCATGCAATAGCATTTCCTGAACTGATAAATACATTCTGAGAGATAGTTATATGTCCTTGTATCGTTTCTTTTTTCCATCAATGCTTCTTTTTGATTTTATGCGAAATTCTTTTCCCGGGTCGTCTCTGTGCAACATCCAGCAGTATTCTGCTATCATGCGGACCTGCCATGAATCCTTCTTTGTAGTTCTCTGATGTCTTGGTGGAATCGTTCTCCTTGCCTTGAGCTCTCCCAGATTCTCAGAAAAGTAGTGTGAGTGTTCAGAAGGTGTAGTTATAAGCTCATAAAAGTGTAGGGTAAGAAGGCTCACAGAAGGTGAAAATAGTTTTCAACTAAAGATAAAACTGAAATAATTATATATAACTAACTAAACATTAAACTAAAAATAAAACTGATAAATACATTCTGAAAGATAGTTTTATGTCCTTGTATCGTTTCTTTTTTCCATCAATGCTACTTTTTCATTTTATGCGAAATTCTTTTCCCGGGTCGTCTCTGTGCAACATCCAGCAGTAGTCTGCTATCATGCGGACCTGCCATGAATCCTTCTTTGTAGTTCTCTGATGTCTTGGTGGAATCGTTCTCCTTGCCTTGAGCTCTCCCAGATTCTCAGAAAAGTAGTGTGAGTGTTCAGAAGGTGTAGTTATAAGCTCATAAAAGTGTAGGGTAAGAAGGCTCACAGAAGGTGAAAATAGTTTTCAACTAAAGATAAAACTGAAATAATTATATATAACTAACTAAACATTAAACTAAAAATAAAACTGATAAATACATTCTGAAAGATAGTTTTATGTCCTTGTATCGTTTCTTTTTTCCATCAATGCTACTTTTTCATTTTATGCGAAATTCTTTTCCCGGGTCGTCTCTGTGCAACATCCAGCAGTAGTCTGCTATCATGCGGACCTGCCATGAATCCTTCTTTGTAGTTCTCTGATGTCTTGGTGGAATCGTTCTCCTTGCCTTGAGCTCTCCCAGATTCTCAGAAAAGTAGTGTGAGTGTTCAGAAGGTGTAGTTATAAGCTCATAAAAGTGTAGGGTAAGAAGGCTCACAGAAGGTGAAAATAGTTTTCAACTAAAGATAAAACTGAAATAATTATATATAACTAACTAAACATTAAACTAAAAATAAAACTGATAAATACATTCTGAAAGATAGTTTTATGTCCTTGTATCGTTTCTTTTTTCCATCAATGCTACTTTTTCATTTTATGCGAAATTCTTTTCCCGGGTCGTCTCTGTGCAACATCCAGCAGTAGTCTGCTATCATGCGGACCTGCCATGAATCCTTCTTTGTAGTTCTCTGATGTCTTGGTGGAATCGTTCTCCTTGCCTTGAGCTCTCCCAGATTCTCAGAAAAGTAGTGTGAGTGTTCAGAAGGTGCAGTTATAATCTCATAGAGGTGTAGGTTAAGAAGGCTCACAGAATGTGAAAAATTGTTTTCAACTAAAGATAAAACTGAAATAATTAAATATAACTAACTAAACTTTTAAACTTTAAACTAAAGATAAAACTGATAAATACATTCTGAGAGATAGTTTTATGTCCTTGTATCGTTTCTTTTTTCCATCAATGCTACTTTTTCATTTTATGCGAAATTCTTTTCCCGGGTCGTCTCTGTGCAACATCCAGCAGTAGTCTGCTATCATGCGGACCTGCCATGAATCCTTCTTTGTAGTTCTCTGATGTCTTGGTGGAATCGTTCTCCTTGCCTTGAGCTCTCCCAGATTCTCAGAAAAGTAGTGTGAGTGTTCAGAAGGTGTAGTTATAAGCTCATAAAAGTGTAGGGTAAGAAGGCTCACAGAAGGTGAAAATAGTTTTCAACTAAAGATAAAACTGAAATAATTATATATAACTAACTAAACTTTAAACTAAAGATAAAACTGATAAATACATTCTGAGAGATAGTTTTATGTCCTTGTATCGTTTCTTTTTTCCATCAATGCTTCTTTTTCCTTTTATGCGAAATTCTCTTCCCGTGTCGTCTCTGTGCAACATCCAGCAGTAGTCTGCTATCATGCTGACCTGTCATGAATCATTTTTTGTAGTTCTTTGATGTCTTGGTGGAATCGTTCTCCTTGCCTTGAGCTCTCCCAGATTCTCAGAAAAGTAGTGTGAGTGTTCAGAAGGTGCAGTTATAATCTCATAGAGGTGTAGGTTAAGAAGGCTCACAGAATGTGAAAAATTGTTTTCAACTAAAGATAAAACTGAAATAATTAAATATAACTAACTAAACTTTAAACTAAAGATAAAACTGATAAATACATTCTGAGAAATAGTTATATGTCCTTGTATCGTTTCTTTTTTCCATCAATGCTTCTTTTTCATTTTATGCGAAATTCTCTTTCCGGGTCGTCTCTGTGCAACATCCAGCAGTAGTCTGTTATCATGCGGACCTGTCATGAATCTTTCTTTGTAGTTCTTTGATGTCTTGGTGGAATCGTTCTCCTTGCCTTGAGCTCTTCCAGATTCTCTGAAAAGTAGTGTGAGTGTTCAGAAGGTGTAGTTATAAGCTCATAGAGGTGTAGGGTAAGAAAGCTCAGAGAAGGTGAAAAATTGTTTTCAACTAAAGATAAAACTGAAATAATTAAATATAACTAACTAAACTTTAAACTAAAGATAAAACTGATAAATACATTCTGAGAGATAGTTATATGTCCTTGTATCGTTTCTTTTTTCCATCAATGCTTCTTTTTCATTTTATGTGAAATTCTCTTCCCGGGTCGTCTCTGTGCAACATCCAGCAGTAGTCTGCTATCATGCGGACCTGTCATGAATCCTTCTTTGTAGTTCTTTGATGTCTTGGTGGAATCGTTCTCCTTGCCTTGAGCTCTCCCAGATTCTCAGAAAAGTAGTGTGAGTGTTCAGAAGGTGTAGTTATAAACTCATAGAGGTGTAGGGTAAGAAGGCTCACAGAAGGTGAAAAATTGTTTTCAACTAAAGATAAAACTGAAATAATTAAATATAACTAACTAAACTTTAAACTAAAGATAAAACTGATAAATACATTCTGAGAGATAGTTATATGCCCTTGTATCGTTTCTTTTTTTCCAGCAATGCTTCTTTTTGATTTTATGCGAAATTCTTTTTTCGGGTCGTCTCTGTGCAACATCCAGCAGTAGTCTGCTATCATGCGGACCTGTCATGAATCCTTCTTTGTAGTTCTTTGATGTCTTGGTGGAATCTTTCCCCTTGCCTTGAGCTCTCCCAGATTCTCAGAAAAGTAGTGTGAATGTACAGAAAGTGTAGTTATAAGCTCATAGAGGTGTAGGGTGAGAAGGCTCACAGAAGGTGTAGTTATAAGCTCATCCCAAATCCACCAATTTCTGAAGAACTCCTCCTTTAATCACTTTAGAGTGATTTTTAAAAATTTGTTCACCAACTCTTTGAATGCTTTCCATGTTTCTTTTACATTTGTTTCCAATTTTCTACAAAGCATTTATCCTTTATAAGTTTTGGGGATTTTTTATGCACATCCTTTAAATTCAGTCACGAAAAAGCACACTGTCGTGGTTGGCCGTATCTATTTATACGGCGGACTTCGAGTTTCGAAAAGATATTTTGGCAAGCTAGAAAGAAACAAGCAGGCTGATTATATGGAACGAATCAGGAGACGTCCGTCTAGTTTGGCATATTTGGTTAAAGAAAACCACGCTGCGAAATTACCGTGTGACGTGAAAGTCAAGAATGTCCAACGTCGTCACATAGTATGTTATCGCATCAATTTGTTTCATAGTCTGTTGAAATTCAGTAACGATTTAGGTACGAATTAGATTAGTAAATTCTCGAGTAAAATCTTGTATGGCTAGCTGTGCAAATATATGTCGTATATAGATTACAGGTGATGTCATATTTGTTTGAGTTCCAGCGCGATAACTGTGAATAAAATAGTTAATATATTACGTGACGTGATCCTTTCGTCAAATTCTGACACTTGGGTAAAATATAAGTACGTCGTTTCGTTCACGTATTCACGTAGATAAAAATAACCTATATAATGGCCCTAGAACAGAATAGTACTTTGCAAAAATTTCTATATCTAGACTGACAAAAATATTCTTTCTGAATTTTGCTGTAGGTAATCACGAAAATGTTGCACAGATATATTTAAAGCACTCTCCTTATCTTGACAAAATTTTGGTAAATTGCTTCATCAGTCCCAACTGTATTTGAAGCGGGGGTAAACGGATAATTTCCCGAGCAACCAAAATTTTGCTTAACACTATTTTACTTCCAGGTTCTAATATGGCTCTTTCTAGCCATTTCCTCTTGATCCAGTGTTGCTGTCGATGTCGGCTGTCCCACTGGCACAAAACACAGAGTACTTGGTGTATCCATTTTGTTGTCCCAAAATCATAGATATGACTTTAATGTCACCACACACTGTCCATTCATGATCATTGTACTTAAGTTTAATGAGAATTAAGGATACATTTTCGTATCGCTCTTTCAAATTCAAGGATTGTTATACTGGAACTGATGCTTGCACATTGTTATTATGGAGAAACACGCCTCTTTTCAAAGAACAAATTAACAACCTGTAATTAGTGTGAGACCAGGAGGCATCAGTTTTTGATGTTTACGATGAAACAAATCGCGGAATTTAAGGTACCGTTTTATGACTGTCTTGGCCCGAAAAGTCATGATCGAAATAGATACATATCACACAAATTGCAGGTCTGGTTGGGGGGAAATATATTTGGGCCAGGACTTAAACCAAGCTTCATTGGAAACTGAAAGAGGCAATAATTCGGAGATACAGCATCGAACTGAGGAGCATCCAATGAGACCAAGGAGGGTGTAGCTGAACCTCAGGTCAAATGATATGTACACAAGGAGAAAATGTCAACAAATATAAAAAATTATAATTTAAAAACGAGAGAGAGAGATTGTGATGATTCGAGAAGTGTTGTTAAGAGAGAGAGTCGTATTTTCAAGCAGTTTTGTTCAAAGTGAAAAGTTATTTTACATATGAGAATGTTATAGATAAAACGAAGTCTGTCTCCAGATGTCAGCAAAAGAATAGGTAAATATTCTAGTCATGCTGAGCTATAAATCCGAAATACAGACGTATGTGCCACTCTTTATGTATATTAGGTCGATTTCTGATCTTTGGAATAAGATTCAAAAGACCTGGTCTCACACGGCGCTTTTTCCTACTTAAGCCTTTATTAATAAGTTGATGTAATTTTAACTATAATAATAATAATAGATGTGCTAATAAAGGATAATTTTTTTTAAGTAAAAAATGTGGATTTTAATGTGTAGTGTTTTGCTTTAATGATCATGTTAAGGAACTCGTGCAAAGACGTAATGGTGAGTTTTGCGGCCACGGTAGCAATGTGTCGAATGTTACTATTCACGACCACATTAATTAATAGTAATAGTTTAATCCACAATGATTTATAGATCAAAAAAGTAAACCAACTGAATGGTTTATAACGCCACACAGTGACTTCATATTTTACGTTGAATGTGCTTCTCAGTCCGGGAATATCGGCTACAGTAAACTAAATCACATTCCTCTAACAAGTAAGGAAGAAATTATATTTATCTATATCTACACCCTAAGTGCCAGGGACTAGCAAATGATTTTCGTTTAGTCTCGTTCCCAGTAGTTCTGCAGATTCATCTCCTATTTTAAGAATGAGACGTTTCATGAAAATTCCATTACTTACCATAAATATGCACTTCAATAAAGCAATCATATAAGTAATTAGATGTAAAAATGAAGAAATGAAATAATTACATTTATTTTTATTATTAAAATAAGTCGCATTGGCAATCAAAGTACTTGATTTTAATCCAAATATTACCAAAAATTGGAAATTGGATAAAATTGGTGGGTGATGGATTTTTTTTACTATTTTTTCTGAACTGAGTATCTAAAAATCTATAAGAACCAATTATTACTTCTCAGATAACTTTTCCATCGTAGGCAGGTGGTATTACTGTACATTCGATAGCATATATTAAAAAATATTACTGAAAGCATTTGTACTTAAATCAATAGTATATAGCTCTGAAACATCATGTCAACAAATTTCATAGTCGGTTATTAGCATAAAATAAACTAGTAGTCGAAATAAGTTCGTTTATTTGGATTATATACATTAACCTATTTATTTACTATGATACAATTACACTATGATGCAATTGCTCCACGTTTGTAAATAGTTCGAATATACCTGCGAAGAATTTTTTTAACAGAAATAAAAACTTCTTAAAAGAAATATTTCTTGAGATCACGTTCATCGCTTCATTAACTACGATCTCTAAACCCGCAACTCTTTCAGGAAAATCAATATCTCCACCAAAGGGTTATTTTCATGAAACAGATTTTTCGTCTTTTCGTTTATTCCAAACACTTAACAAACTTTATTATCTTCCACAAGGTAAATTTTATTTTAAAGTATTTGTAAATTCAATAGTTCTTTAGAAAATGAACATAAGTATAAGACAAGCCAATAAATGTACAAATTGGGTCCATATTATTTTTGTTGATTTTAAACTTTAAACGTTATCTGAATTTACATTTATTTTATTATCTTTTATAAAGCTATGAGGTCGATAAGAAATAAAGGTAAATTACATCAGGGCTGCTTCATAAATGTATTTCGTGGTCGTGATTGCTGTTAAATATAATGTTGATTTAATTCAGCAGTTTGCTTCATGGAATCAATCGTGTCAGTCACATTTTTATGTTATACAACCTCTAGAAAAGGAAAAAGAACAAATTCACTTAACTCAACGACAAAATTTAATATGTTTTATCTAAAGTTGCAGTTACTCGTTTAGCACCACGAATGCACAGCTTTATATCAGTGACACAGTGAAACAACATTACTGGTGCAATACTGGAACCACAGCTTAAGAAGTTAAAATACAAACATAGTCTCTATCAATAAGTGAAATAATATCACACGGCAATAACCGAAAAATGATATGCGGATGGGTAGTAAAAAATCTGATGTGGGCAACACATGACTTTCCTTATATAATGTAATGAATGTACTTTTACAGTAAAAAAATTGGTTTTTCTTATAGTAGATACTAATATCCTTTTCAAGATATTGAATTTTCGACAATGAGTCGTCATTTTCATTGATTGAGCGTCATTTTTATCCATTTGGCGAGATTTTCGTTAATTTGGTAACATTTCAAAAACTCGCCAAGTTGGCGACATTCCGTCAATTTCGTCGCCAAAATCTCGCCAAGCGTTATGGACGAAGAAATAAGTTATTCTTACAGCAGATAAATGACTTTTGGCGTTCAAATACAAAAGTATTACTCAAAGTATCTTTTTTCGTGAATGGAACGAGCTAAATCCACGAGAGTGATGTCACTCAATTTATCGCATGGTATTACATATGAAAAGTGAACATGTTTTTCAATAGGAAATTTTTTCTTTCTATTTTATATGACTTCTTGATAATTTTTTTTTTAAAATGTGTAATATCTCGAGAACGGTTCGGATTGGCGTTCTAAAATTTATGTCAATCGTTTTCTAATGAAAAATTACATAAGAAATATCTATTTGTGTAACTTTATTAGTGGTTTTGATTTTTTGACGATTTTTTCAAAATTTCATTCGAAAATTTAGGGGTGATCTGGACATTCGATTGCGTATAAAACAATAGGCTTCCAGTGTTTACGGATTGTGATTTTTGTACCAAATTTGATTCGAATCGGTCAATTCGTTCGTCAGTTATCGTCACCGCCTCACTGACACACATACACACAGACATCACTTCAAAAATGTTTGATTCGTGATGAGGGATGCTTGAAACGTGCTCTCCCGTCGAAAACTCGAATTCGAATTTTCGACCCCGTCACAATACTTTCCTTATACTTTATGTATATAAGGAAAGTAAAAAGAAAGCAGCGAACATGGAACAGTGAGCATAGAGCAGTGTGCAGAGAAAAATCGGCGAGCATGGAACTTGCCGTACCATGCTCACCACATTAAGAAGCGAGTGATTACAACTTTCGCAAGCGACAGTAGAGCAACCATGTCGTATTGCTACCGGACTTGGCCTCTACCAGGGCACAATCAGAAAATCTCCAGACGTTGCTAGTTGATTGCCAAGTCCAGCAGCAGACGATGGCATAATGTTAACGGACATGACTATGCGAACGAATTATCAGGGAATCATCAGATCGGGATATGCATAACAAAAAAAGGATATAACGGGATAATAAGTTCATTTGGTAAGTTTATGTATCAGATGACTTCAGTTTGTAAAATTTGCTCACGAATCCAAATTGCGCATAAACAATTTATTACTATATGAGGCAGCACCAGGAAGTAATTTGACGCCATAGGCCACTCGAAAATAAAGAAATTCGACGGCCAAATTAAGGGGGGGGGAGGGAGAAGTTAGATAGAGGGAAAAATTAGAGAGATTTTAGTAGAACACTATTGCATAAGTTTAGCCGATGGGAAAAGTAAAAAATATTATAACTACGTATTTTCTGGAACCTTAAGTTATATTCTCATCATATAAGAACGAGTCGCTATTTCTGAATAACTAATGATTTTATTCAAGAGCACTTATAAACGCAAACAGTAACAATGTACATTGAATAGCTCGATATCTTAGAAAATCACCAAAAATCTGTCAGATACAATTAAATGCTCCACTAATTCACAAAATAAGTTATAATATTCTCAACACAATGAGGTATCTCACAATTCAATTTTGCTAGTATCAAATTAACAACTTTCTGATGAACACTGATTCATTTATATAATCTCCATAATTTCTAGAAAGTGTTCGTATCTCCGATACTATTCAATATTCCAAGAAAATTCTGGTTGATACGAAAACTCGCTAAACCTGACATCTATGCCCAGAAATTGTGAAGAATGGTTGTCTGTTAAGGTTATTTTTCTTTGGAGATAAGCAATATGCTACTGTGAAATTTAATGTATTCGTAACAATATGCAGTATAAAGTATACACGCACAGACATACATACAGACATACACACAGAAATACACACAGACACACGCACAGACGTCACGCTAAAAATGGTTTTATCGTGTTCTAGAAATCCCGAAACTTGTAGATTCGTCTAAAACTCGAGTTGTGATTTTCTGTATTATTCCAATACTTTCCCTATACATTACCAGGTATTGCAGGAAAAATAAAAAAAAAACACTTTAGATGATAAAATCGTAAAAATACGAAATACACAAGCGATGATTTGCTGCATTTTGAGAGGACGGTAAAACTCTTATCTTAAAAAAATAAAATTACCCAACATATAGAAATATAAAATAAAGTTAATAAATTTAGTTCACGAGCACCAACTATTAGCACACAAAAACAAATAAGAATTGACTAAGATTCATATCTTTATAGAACTTTCACAACAATGTATAAATCATATATGTAACAAAATACAAAATAAAATACCTAAATATTTTAATAAGACATTTTCGAATGTCTTGTAAAAAGCATTTAGACTTGCTTTGTCAACGACAAAATTGAAGAGTAGAGTGTTTTAACTTTCACTTGTTGCACGGTAATAATTTTTAAGTTCCTCTCTTGGTTCTCATGGGTTACTCCGTAGTTCTATGTATGCATATTTACTCCAGTCATCTGGACATGTCGTAAGCCGGTTTCCACTGGATAGTTCATGGAACCCACGACTGTGCTTGAGTTTATAGTTGTTATTTCGTGATGTCACCTTTCATTTATTGATCATAAATAAATTGGTCGCCTACTGTACATTTCGAGGTACTCGTGTCTGAGACTGGGACCATTTTGTAGCAGAGTCATTTCTAAAATACGTTATAGCATTTTACGTCACTGTATCACACTAAACTTTGTAAATAATAGACACAAATGTGGTCTTGCGACCAGGAACAATATACAGACGCAATAACTTAAATTAAAACCCATTTATTGTATGCTCAAGCAAATTGCAGCAGATGGCTGCTTTACTAAACTGAGACAAATACTAAGCAGCTAGTATTGCACATGTCCATTATGGAACATAACATATCATTCAAGGCACTTTGATATGATGATGATATCTTACCTGATGATATCTTGCCTGATGATATCTTACATTTAAAAATTCAGGGGGATATTTATAAATCCTGCTGCTTACCGAATTCATTTCTCGTACTTTTCTTGTCATGGAGAACCAGAGAAACATGATACGTATGGTTATAATGGTATCCATTCTATTGCTGGTTTCACAGACTTGCACTTTCATTTTCCTCTCGCCCCCAGCGACTTTACTCCTTTCTACTCACCTTACTTCCGCTTTATCTTCCCTACAACTTCTTTTTCAACTTTCCTTGTCACTCAACTTACTTGCGATCCGAAACTTATCCAGTATGTTGCCAAACCAGGATCGTAGATGTTACTTGGCTCAGTGATTGGTATTTTTAACCAAACCAGTCAGAAAAAGTTAAAATAACGTAAATATAAATCATAACGAAACTAGGTGGAAATAACAAGCAATGTTATACAAACCTCAGAAGTAATCAACTCTTTAGAACTAGAAAAACTAAAGAGTTGATTACTTCTGAGGACTCAGGATCATCAATCAGGAACATCAATCAACTATTTAGAACTAGAGGAACATTTCATCTGAAGACACTGCGCTATAATTCGCCAAAAAATGAACGAAAAGGATAAAACCTAGTCATGATGTACGTAAATGACGTAATAACGTAACGTAATGGAGTGAAAATTTTACAGATGACAATGTTCCGCAAGATAAAGCTGTGTGCTGAGTTCCAGCTCTCTAAGTGCTGAGGGAGGTAGAAACAATTATGGCAAAGTTGTTGAACGAAAGGGCGAACATATGTTAATGACGTACCGCTTAACGTAATGACGTGAAAATTTTATAGATGAAACTGCGTATCGAGTTTCAGCTCTGTACGTGATATGCGGATCAATAACGAGCTGGTCAAAAATGTTGAATGAAGGGGCAAATAGATGTAAATGACGAAATGGTATGACGTAATGACGTGAATGTTTTTTAAAAGAAAATGTTCCACAAGATGAGACTGTGTGCCGAAATTCAACTGTCTACGTAATTTGGAATCCGTCAAATATGTTGAGGAAAGGAACAAATTGACGTAAATGACATATCGCGACATGTAATAACGTGAAAAGTTCATAGATGAAAATGTTCCACGAGATTAAATTGCATTTCAGGTTTCAAGTCTCTACGTTGATGTTGAACGATGGTAGAAACATAATCCATGTAAAGTTGATTAAACAGAATAATGTATTGGAATACTATACTTACGGCACAAAAATCACATGTAATTCGTTCAAAATAACATGCGGGAAAATTTTATGAAGGTATGTTTCGATTTTCTAATAACGTACAAATGTAGAATTATGCATTTAATCGAAACTAGTTTAACTAAATAATATAGCAATTCTTCCGGATTTATCTTATTAAAAGTAAACATTAATTACTATTGCAATAACATTGTAAAACAAACATTAAACTTAAGGAAATAAGTAACAAATAAACAAATACCAGTATTAACATATTACACGAAGAAAAGTTATTTATCTACTATTATTCGAGTGTACTCACTTCAGAATATAATATTCGGATGTTTGCTTTAATCAAAAAAAGCTTTATATACATTACTTCACATATATATATTTCCATATATTTATTTCCTTTACAGAACATTTTCTCGAGAAAATATGCGTTGCGATGCAAAGCACAGAATAACATCGGATGTAACAAAAGGCCTAATATAAATGATTTTTATATCCAAGATAGATATTTTCCTTCTTAAAGTAAAAACCCGGTGATTACTGTACATTTCCTTTCTTTTATTTACATGACTCAATGCACCCTATCGACGCCAAATCTTCCTTTTGCATTCAATCAAGAAAGAGGAAGAAAGGGATTAGGATTTACTTTAGTACGACGTTAATGATGCAAGTGATACTGGATTGCCTCGCAGATTTTCTGGAGAAGAAATGGAACGAACTTATAAAGAAGTAATACAGTGCAACATATTAATGGCACATCTGATAAATTGGATATGCTGTGGAAATGAAGGAGTGTACCGCATTATGGCCATAACCCGCTTAGTGAAATATATTGCTAACAATTAACAGACATTCATAAATTGAATATTTATCACAAACGATTGTCTCTAAAATTTTATAGCTTCATTTTAATACAGATATGGAAAATAGAAGCAAGAGAGGTCTCAGCTGAAAATCCAGAAGATTGTCAGTTTAGGTTTTCCAAGTTATCATCCAGGTTGTCAACTTAGCTATTTTATGCCAATATAATGGCATTTTTATGAGAGTTTAAGACCCAAATAAGTCTTAATCTAGACATAAAATGGCTACGTTTACGACTACTTATAATGATCATCTATGAAATCTAACTATTTTGTGCTATGATTCCAGGCATACGGTTCATACAATTATTTGCAACCTTGTCCAGCACCACCCACGGCTCATGGCGGCCATTGCTGCTATTCAAATCTCCTGTATATACTGGGCAGTAGAAGAGATAGGGTGAATAGTTGGCTTTTTGAAGAGCACCTAAACTTCAAAGCAAGCTTCAACCTAAATCTAGTGTGAAAAGCTTCAACTTCCGATGTTTCTCGAATATTTCCAAAGATGGCATTATTTGAACAGAAGAAATCTGGACTTAATAATGAATAAACAAATGTTTAAATAATCACTAAAGGTATGAAAAACAAATCTATGAATGTATAAATAAATGCTTTGAAAATGAACTCAAAGCGAGCTTTAAAGAATGAAAATAATAAGCGGAGTCATCGGACGGAAAGGAACGATATCACCCTCCCAAGACTAATAGCATTAATAGCCGGCTGCTTCAATTTGGACATACATAAGTCAGGTAGCAAAACTGGGATACCCAATTGGCCACACCGAGATTAGAGAATTTGGAAAATGTGTCTTTTTTGAATGAGGATATGGAAGATATAATATTAACATATCAAAACTAAGGGGGTTATAGAGTATTGCTCGCGATCGGGTTTTTTTTACAGCTGCAGATCATAGTCTATGATATTAAAGAGTGAGCAGTTTGACTTCATTATGAACAGTTAGGAAGTTGTGAAAATAAATATTTGAGATTGCTTATGAATAATGAGTTTGGTTGTTTTGAGATGAGAATGTTTGTTAATTGCACTGTTTCTCAGAAAAAAAAGGGGGTCTGTCAAATTATTCTGATGATTCTACTTTGCTTGATCTGGAATGTTTCGATACTTGTTTAGTATACAATCCCCAAATGGTCCAAGCATATAATAGAATTAGTCGAAATGATGGATTCGTATAGAAGGTTTTTATTACATAGGGTAATGTGATTTGAATTAAAGATGTTCATGGAACTGGCCAATTAATATATTTCGATAACGTAATGGAAGTTTTGATCACGCAAAGTAGGGCGGATGAGTAAACACCAATATATTTATATGAGCGTTGAAACCAAACTGATCGATCTCTAATTTAAATAGGTTTGGGTTAGAATCGTGTAAAAAGATAAGACCATCGCACTTTTAAATCAAGGATTTTTGAATTTTTTTAGTAGAAATATATTATTCTACATATTATGTTTGCTCCGCACACCTTATCAAAGTTTTAAGCGCTAAAGATAACAATTAAGTGATTATTTCCCTATAATAGGGCATTGCATAAAATCGAGAAATTACTCAAGCGTTCGTCTATCACAAACCGTCGATAGGACTTTCGCTTACATTGCCATTCATTGTCATGTATTAGTCCATAAGATGATATCAGTGAGCACAAAACTTCTTAAATAAAGAAATGAAAAAAAATGGTTTGAAGTACTTATATCAATCGCAGTCATAATGCAAAAATTACATATTATCTCCACATGCAATTATAAAAACTCTTTGATCTTAGGATTATAAAGAAGCGACTATAGCTGAGCATTTCATAAAGCAAGATTGTATTCATCCAATAATCCTTCACTACTTATTTTTAAGCGTGTTGTAGGACGTAAGTCGTTTAACTAAAAAAGTAAATGCATCTGGGTTTTTTATATGCAGTTCAAAGATTGAAAAAAATTAAGCACACACAGTTCTAAAGATAATTTCGATATTTTTATTTTGTTCTTTTTTACTTTTGGTGAATTAGCGTCATTATAATTTTACCATTGTGTAAAAAATTTAAATGTCTGGTATGTTTCATTTTGTGGGGTAAATTTAAATCTTCTGAATATTAACGAAATAAGTCTCGTGTGGGCAGCATTTTACTTTCTCTGCATAATGCAAATTATTTAATTCTTTTACAGTGAACAGATGATATAATGACCACGAAAAAATATTTTTTATGTTTAATATCAAACTATTGACACTTTTCTAGACGACACATGTAAACCTATTTCGAGCATTCAATTCACTGTTCAAACAAGTCTAAACTGATAATTTACAAAATTGATAGCTACCACATTAAGCAATATAATACATTTGTGTTGTGTTGAAGACCCAGACCACACGACCAATCCAAGGGTTTACGGTAGCCCATTTGTGTTGTGTGTCTACACTGAGGAAGAAGGCATAAGACACTCTCAGAACTCAACTATCTTTATTCACATTTCATAGTACTTACTTACAAATGCAACGTATTTATAGCTGCCTTCATAGAAGAATTCAGTCCCGCATACTAGTCTGACGTCATTTCGGGGATATAATAGATTTGCATATGTTACATTCCCCCGTCCTCAATTATAGTCCTTAGGAAACGGTCTGACGGACTGAACCGGTAATAGTGCAGTTTGTCAGAAGTTTTCCGGATTCTCACGGATTGTCATAGTGGCATTTCTTGTATTACTGGTGCAATGAATTCCTTTGGATCTACTGAGGCTCCTGGACGTGGCATTTTTGGTTTCAGGTTCAGGATCAGGAGTTTCGACGAGCTTTGGTACGGTTGGTAAAGTAGGGTCTTGGAGCTCCTTAGAAGTCTCGTCTAACTCTGTCATGATTGATGTTGCAGGAGCTTTGAAATTTTTAGAAATACCCTGCATTGTAGAATCCAGATCAGGTATCTCCATAGGCACCATCTCTTCAGTAGAATATGTACCCGCTTTACTTGATTCGCTAACATGCCTCCTCCAGATCTCGTTTCCTTCTTGAGTACTATAAGATAATAAACCATCTTTATTAATCACTGTTAACAATTTCCATTTCCATTTCCCCGAATAGTTTCTTGCTGCCATTCTGTATTTTTCTTTAAATTCGCGATAATTAGGTTCCTTGTTAACCGATGCACTTTGCTTTTGCTGTACATGATGTCTGTGTGGTGAGGTGGATTTTACACATAAATACAATAAACTTAAACACATAAATACATTAAAGATACTCACCAAATAGTCCCACCAGGCTCAAGCGCGTTAAAGTATAGTGGGGTCCGATTGGACCAAAATACATTGCGTTTACTACAACACAATAATCACTCCCATTTTTGTGGCCAACTACAATTTATTTATAGAACACATGAAATCTCAATTTTAAACATTAATATACAAATACACAATTACAAAAGAGTTCCCAAATTACCTACACTTGACCTCGGGGGGCACAGTTTATTTTGCATTAATTTGCATATTTATAAATCCAAATTTGTAATTAATTAATTACTTTTTGTTCAGAACACAATATGGATACTCAATTTTGCAAAAACTCCCATTTATCATAACCTTGCCCTTACAATATTGGATTACATCAGTTACTTAAACATTCATGTACACATTTTAAAATCAATATATAATTTCCATACCTTCATACATAGGACTCTCACTGAGTGCTGTAGCTGACCTCTGCACGTAGGAAAGGGTGGCACACTTAATTGAATGTTTAGTTCATTGATTTGAATAGTTCATTGAAAACACTACCAGTCTGAGAACACTGTTGCGTATCATCAGGTGACGAAAATTTTTGCCAAGTATTATTTTGGAGATGGGCACACTGTCCACTTTCCTTCTCCTCCTCTTAATTTTGGCTTAAGTCCCAGCGGCTCCTGAGTGAGCATGCGTACAGGCTTTGCCAAATATATACGTTTTCGTAGAGGCTTGTCTGCTGCTTCGGATCCCGGGATTGATGCTCCTCAAACACTCCATACACGCAGTGTTACAGTTACCACGGCTTAATGCAGCTAAAGGAGCAAGGACCTACACCGCGCCGTTTTAGGGGTAGACCTGTGTTGCACTGCAACTAACAAAAACAAATGACGCTGGGCATACTGTTCACTTTCCTTCTCCTCCTCTTAATGCGGCTTAGACCCAGCGGCTCTTGAGTGAGCATGCGTACAGGCTTTACCTAAAGAGTGGAGATCAGATACTTTGTTTGTAGAGATTGGCTGCTGCTTAGGAGCCCCGGATTGATGCTCCGCAAATATTCCGTACACGCAGTAATTCAGTAACCACGGCTTAAATGCAGCTAAAGGTGCAAAGGTCCTACACCGCGCCGTTTTGGTGGTAGAGCTGTGTGTACTGCAACCAAATAAAACATGACGACCTTCTTCCATTTTCTGGTCGAACTGCCCGAAGAACATGCGCCCTCGCGCTGAGTTATGCTCGGCTCGTCTTGGCTACGAGTCGCCTTCTATACCGGACTCACTACGTCGGCTCCTCGGCAAAAACATTTGCCGCCCGAAATAGGGACCGCGGATGCCGGGTCAGAGATGCATCAAAAAATACATGCCGGGTCGGGCTACACCGAAATACAAGTGCCCCGCACTTGGAGTGCTCTCTACTCGAGCTCAGAAGAGCAACTAACTATTTTTTACATTTCTAAAACTTTCAAACTTTACAAACAAGGGGAACGACACAAAACAGGAAGGAAATCCCCCCCACTCTCATTCGCTGTTCCCAAACGCTATAAAAAAAGGAGGAGGTCCACAAATGCTTCACCATTGGTCACTGAAGCGACGCTTATTTTTTATGCGTTCCACTAAAAAACAAGAACCAGAGGGCATTCTCGACCACCGGGTGGTCCCAAGGAGGTACCCCGACGCGAGCCACACCTGACAGGGCTATAAACCTTCAAAGATTTGTAGCTCAACTTTGACATTTTGCTGCAATTAAATCTCTGAATATTTACAATCCATGTCAGTGCGCACACAACCCAAAGGCGCCAAAAAATCCCAATTCCGTCTGTGCAAAGGCCTAGCTATAAACATAAATAAAAAAAACATAGTATACATTTCAATATATTTACACCATTCCCTTTTTCCAGGGTTATGTATCAAAATATGTGAAAATATTGTCACACTCTGAAGCTAACTTTTAGTATGTCGGACCTAGTTCTAATGCACCTTTTTAAAAACAACATACTAGGAGACTCATTTGTTACCGAATCAGGTGTAATCCAGCAGTGTAACAGAAATCTTTGTAATTTAGTGCTTCAATCGCCATGTTCCTCTAGGTTAGATTTAAAGGAATCTTTAAATAATTGCACTATAATTTCAGCCTGACCATTGGTTGCTGGATGATAAGGGGCAGATGCAATATGTTTAAAATTATTCATCTTCATAAATTGACGAAAATCATAACTCATGAAACTAGCCACATTATCATTAATTAGTGAATAAGAAATACCGTGTTTGGCGAAAAGTATTCGTAGTTTTTCTATGGTTAGACTAGAAGTAATATTTTTCATAAGAATTACTTCAATCCATTTTGAATAAGGATGGGAAATTATAAGAAACAATTTTCCTAAATTGGTCCTGCATGATCTATGTGGATTTTTTGCCAGGTCCCATTCGGCCATTCATATGGATGTCGATTCGATTTTTGAGGGTCCTTTCTATTTTTCATGTATGCTGTGTAATTCATTACATAGCTTTTGTGAAACCAGAATATGTTCTCACATGAGACATTTTTATTTGTAATATTTACGGTGCCCAGAACGGCAAACAAAGCTATAGTCTGGCCAATGAGCGCCAAGGGGAAGAAGGGCGGAGCTACCCCCTCCCCCCCGCCGAAGGAACCACAGCTTGGATCAGACGAAAAAATCAACTAGAAATTAAAATAATGGATGTGTTGCAAAATGAAAGTCAAACTCATGTTAATGAAAATACTCAAAGTTCAAATGAGGTTAAAATAATGGATGTTTTGGAAAATGAAAGTCAAAATGTAAATTTTCAAGTAAAGGAGAATGAAAATCATGATAATGATAAGCAAAATTCTCTTGAAAATAAAATAATGGACGTTTTGGTTAATCAAAATAATAATTTTCAAGAAATACTAAATTCAAATGTTTGTAAAAATTTTCAAAATGAAAGTAATAAAATAATAAGGGATATTAATCACAATGAAAATGAAGGTAATGATATTCTAAAAGTAGATTCAGAAATAATTGAAAGTCAGAGCAAATATAAAGAGCATGTTAGGCAGAAATTAGAGTTACTAAATGAAATACATATTTATAACACAAAAGAAATTGAAAGCATTCATGAACATGGGGAGAGAAGGCTTGGTCGAAATTGTTTCAAGAAATCAAGAAATTTTAAGAATTCAAAATTTGCTGATGATTGTTTTTTGAAGAATTGTAAAATGAGAGAGAGATAAAAAGGATAATGACAAATCAAAATGAATTCTAAGGAAAAATGATCTGGAATTGAAAATATTTTCAAAAAATGAAAAAATGAATAACGATATGAGATTTAAAAAAAAAGCAAGAAGGAAGGAATTGTTTAAGAATGAAATTGGTATGAATTTCTAAGAAAGAAATGAATAATCATTGAATGGTTTAAAAATGAACATGGTATGGAATTTACAAAAATTAATAATAATTGTACAAATGGTTCGTTTTCAAAAATAATATTATATGATAATATAATTTATAGTGTTAAGTCAAAAAATGTACATATGATAAGAAAATTATGCAGAAATTAATTTACTCAAATAAATCTACAAAAATGAAAGGTAAATCAAATAAGTTACCTAATTGGGTAGATAAAAGGTCTGGAGCCAAATCCAGGCAAGGACAAGGTTGCTGGAAAGCCAGTCCAGTCAAATGCTTCCTTTATCAAAATTGGGTGTAGTGCTTCACTTCAATTTGTTTTCAAGGGAAGGCAGGAAAATGATGAGTCCTTCAGGGGAGTCTTGAAGCTTAAAAATTGAATGACAGGTTAGGTTTAAGTAAAGTAAAAAAATAAGTAATGGGCTGAAAGTGAGAATAATATAGATTAGTCATAGATGATATAAATTTTATGTCAAAAAATAAACAAAGGCATAAATAATTGAAAACTTTAAATCAATATGAATTTAAAATGTTAAATTATGAACAGTAAAAATAGCTGTAAATTGCCCGTAGCAATAAAGCAATCGAGGACACGATATCTCGTGTAGGAATGTTCAAATGTGAAAAATGCATTGAAAATGCTTAGGTAAATAAATTTTTCATGAATATATAAATTGTATAAACAATTTAAATAACTAAATTAATCCTAAAGTGATAGGATGAATGAATTAAATTTAGTTAAAATTTTGTTAATGAATAAATGAAAAAATTCACAGAAGTTGTAAAAAAAAAAAAAGGTTGAAATATAATATTATTGAAGAATTTTGCGTGCGAAATAAAGCATTTTTGTTGTTTATTTACAACGTAAGGAAAGGTTACGATAATCATGTGTGTATAAATAAATTTGGATATGAAAATAAAATGTAAATAAATATGGTAATGAAAATAAAATGTAGGTATTGATGAGGAAAATTGTACGATAATAAATATAAATGTGAAATGCATGTCAAATGATTATAAATAAATACGGAATGAATAAATAAATATGTTAGATATTAAAGCATTTTAATGTCAGTGGGGAATGTAAGTAAAAACATTAAAGTTATCGATGAGATATTGTAGCAATTGAAAAGTGTTTGTAAACAAACGGCAATCTACGTAAAAAATATATAAATATACTCTGTTGGTAATGTCATACAAAATGGTGATTAGGTATTTGTAAATATTAAATTGTGTGAAAAATATATTCTGAATTAGGTATTGAGAAATGTTATTATAAATAAAATGAATTAGGATGCAATAAATGTCATAAGTAGTATGAAAATAAATAAATGATAATATGTATTACGGCGATAAAGGGGTTAGCCGCAGTTAATTAAATGTCAAGATAAGTAATAATTAAATAATGATGGTGCGATAGGATGATAAACAATCAAGGGTTTTAAAAAGTTATAAATGTCAGGTATTCAAAGTCATAAGGATTAAAATAAATTGAAATACATAAATATGATAAATTTTGTAGGAACGGTGAGTAAATAAATCCGCGTTCAAAAAGGATATATAAATAATAAATAAAAATAATTTAGATTGTTAAAAATATAAAATAAAAATTTACAATTACGTAAATACAGGGTTTTCAGACAATAAATTCAAGTCTTTAGTTTGTTTTAAAAAGATAAAATAATTTTATATAAAATGTAAAAGTTATGAACGTGTTAAGCAAGGAGTTAAAATAAATAAAATTTAAACAAATTATATATCAAAAGAATTTTAAAAGTTTAAAATTAAAAATTAAAAAAAAATTCAAATTTTTTTTAATATATAGTCATATGGAAGGTATATAAAAACAAGTTAAATAAGAGAAAATCTTAATAACAAATGGAAAGGTGAAATTTAAATAATAAGTAATACAGTAAAATTATTTTCAAATATTGAAGGAAGTCAGTATAAAAGGGTATACAGGCAGTAATGGAAGACACCATATAGAGGACTTTGATATTAATACAAGTCACCCCAAAGGAACCAACTGAATAATATTTAAATAAGGGGCTATTTTAGGTTGAGTTTAAAAAAAAAGAGAGATGCAATGCTAATATAATGTACAAGCCATGAGCAATATTGTATAAAAGTTGATTAACAGATATGATTAATAATTAAATTGATGAGGAGGATTATATTTAAAAGAATAAGTCGACGTTTATATAACACGCCGAGTGGATAAATAAAAGGTTTACAATACTTGGTTACAAGCCTTTGGTGCGCTCCCTTATCGTCACCATCTGTGTTCTGTAAACCACGCGAGCAACTTAACGTCTTCGCAGGGCTTTGTCATTTGAGAAAAGTAAAGGAGAGAGGATACGCTGCTAATCGCTGTTGCAAAAAAAAAAAGGATTAAAAGAAAAAGGAATCGCTTTAGAAAATCTTTTAGTTAACTGGTCATTTCCCGATTTTCGGAATGGGTAGTTGAACGCCGTTTCCGGTTATTCACTACCGATGGAGAAAAAGGGATCTTTAAGAAGGGTTCTTCTAATGATCTTATTGAAAATGATCTATCAGTAACTGGCATCAGGTGCAAGGGGTTGTTGCTGTTTGTTTACATTCTGGGCCAAGATGGCCTATTAAAGGGAAATGTCAAAATGTGTCATTCCCAATAACAAAGTTAAGGTTACTTAAAGAGGCTGATGTGACAGTATGAGAATTTAAAGAAAAAATGTTTGATTGTATATAATAAGTATGTACCAATGTCAAGGTTATGCAAAAATTTTAGATATGTGATGAAGTTATCAATTATGGAAATTAATGAAGTATGAAAGAATTGCGTTCAAAAAGTAATACTGTGTAATTTGTACAAAAAAAAGTGTAATGGTGTTAAAAATATAAAAGTAGATAGTAGTGTGTAACAATTCAAATTGAATGTGCATTTGTTTAAAAATCTTTCTAAATAGTCAAAATTTAATTTAGCTTCAATTGAAAGCTGGATCTGGTAGAGTTCATGAGTACATAACTTATGTTTATTTAGTGTATATAATGTGTGCTAAAAAACTTTTGTATTACAGCAAGACTGTTGAACAAATTCTGGACGAAATTTGTCCCCAAAAAGTGCAAAATGCCATTTAAAAAGTGGCATCTGAATCGAACTTTATTTCGAACTCTATTTTTGTTGAATTTTTTTTTTGGTCCGTGGGGAGATAAGTAAGACCAGAATATGTTCTCACATGATACATTTTTATTTGTAATATTTACGATGCCTAGAACGGCAAACAAAGCTATAGTCAGGCTTGCGCCGGGGTTTATGACAACGTGAACTTTTAGGTCAAAAGGACTATAAATTTAGGTGTGCCAGACCAGAGGGGCTGAGAGGGGCCTTGCTTAATGTGGAAATGATGCCATTGGATTGCGAAGAACCAATGAGCGCCAAGGGGAAGAAGGGCGGAGCTACTCACCCCC
Source organism: Amaurobius ferox (assembly GCA_951213105.1). NCBI lineage: Eukaryota > Metazoa > Arthropoda > Arachnida > Araneae > Amaurobiidae > Amaurobius > Amaurobius ferox. Next base: position 103,678,912 of record OX578147.1, read on the forward strand.
CGCAGATATAGACGAAACGAGATGCAGATATAGACGAAACGAGTGCAGTAGTAGATGGAGACAACGAGAAGTAGAGTTGGAGATCGGACATGAAAAGAAAATAATTGCGAATATTGACTTAGAGCACGAGTAGAAAAGCATAAAAAACCCAACAGATTTGTAGAGTGTCCCGTAGAGGTGATCTATGTGCGAGTGCATTTTTAGTACGAGTCTGAGCCACACACCCCAGAGTTGTGGCGGTACTGTCAGCACTAAGACTGATGCAAGCCCTTGGAGAGATGATAAGCCCACGATTAAACTGGAAGGTAATGTGCTCATTTTCAGAGGTCCTAGACACCATCGTAAATCTAATAATTCTGGTCGCATATGTCCCCTCGCTAAAATAATTAAATGAAAATTGTTATTAATGAAAATTGATGTTATTGATAAATTGATGTTGTTAATGAATGATATTGTTTAAGTTTAAATAGTCTAATCTTTTTATATTAATTAATAATTCTTTTCACAAAAGACTTACACAAAAGGTAAAAATATTTGGAGGGTTTATTGCGGCACAACTACGAGCAATATACGTTTAATGTTACTTCCACTTTATGAGTATCAACGACCATGTCTTTAATGCTTAATAGTAATTAATGTTAATTATAAAGTTTAACTTTAAGTTTTCTTTTTTTCGGTTGCCGCAGTTTTGAATATCTATATCTATTCCATGCCAATAACAATAACTTCTAGCAATTTGTTTCATATTTACAATTCCCAATTCCTAGATGGCTTGCATGCAATTCTTCCAATACTTGCCTCCCATATTTCTGTGGAATGTAAACTCGATCTGAACGCATGATACAACCCCGTTGTAAGGAAAATTCAGTTTATTTCCCCTTACAAGAAGGGGGGTAAATTGCTTCCTGCTTGCAAGCAATTGTACAATTGCATAAGATAAGGGTCAAATTTAGTGGCTTTGGCAATATCTTTTGCCTAGGAAGTATTTCAAACTGACTTATGTTAAAAGAGTCGGCTTCCCTGAAATTATTTTTCAGGATCGGTAGACGTAATCGAAATAAAATATCTACATTACCGTGATTCTTTGTATTACGATTGTATTACGATTATTGTATGGTGTATTTAAAAGCTTGGAAGAATAATGCATAATCCCCCCATCCTGGTTGCTGATAAAATTGGAAAGCTATGATTAGGTGCAGAAATTGAAGTCCATGATTTGTGGTCTGTAACAAGTTGAAAATTTCGACTAAATAAATATAGATAAAATTTATTTACTCCCCATACAATACCAAGTGCATCTTTATCTACATGGGAATACATTTGCTCGGTCTTCTTTAAAGACGTTGATGCAAACAATATTGGTCTCTCAGTACCATCTGGCATAAGGATCCAAGATTGCCGCGTCCCCGACTGGAGATGCATCTGTTTGTTCTATTAAGGATAGTTTGGAATCATAGCATGCTAAAACCCTATCTGATGCAATTTTTCATTACAGTTTATGCTTCCTTGCAAATTTTTGTCCCGATGCTGTTTTTTTTTCCTTTTCGCAATAGATTATTCAGCGGGGAGCTCTGTCGAAAGATTTGGGAATAACTCATCATAATAAGTGACTAACCCCAAAAAACTCTTCAATTCGGAATCCCTTTTGGTTCTGCAGCATTCAAAATGGCCTCTATATTTTCATTAGTTTTATTAATTCCAAACTTATCAATTATATACAAACAGTATTGAATCGAATTTTGGAAGAATTCACTTTTATCTTTATTTATTTTTAGGCCATACTTTTCTAATCTTTTAAGTACTTATCCTCTAGACGGTTAAAATGTTTTTACTCGTTTGTTCCAGTTATTTTAATGTCATCTAAAAATACATGAACTCAGTCTATCCCAGCTAAAATTTGTTCCATACTTTGTATCCATACTGCTGGAACCAAGGCTATATCATAATTCATTCTCTTATAAATAAATAACCCTTTATTACTGTTTATGGTTAACAAGTGGCGACCCAGTTCATCTCCATTCATTTGAATATATGCTTCTGACACATCAATTTTGCTGAAATGTTTTTCTCTCCCTAATTGGGCCAGAATATCTTCAATTTTGGGCAAAGGATATTGATCGATTTTCAATACTGGATTAATTGTGATACTGTAGTTCCCACAAATTCTTACTCCCCCATTACATTTTACTACTGGAATTTAAGGTGTAGCCCAGTCACTCTGAGTGACAGGTTTAATAACATCTTCTTTAACCAACCGTTGTTCTTTCAGTTCGTCCTTTTAGTGCATATGGAACTGATCTAGGTTTAAAAAATTTCGGTTGAGAATTTTCTGGAACTTATAATTGACATGTAAAAGTTTGTGAGTATCTGATTCCTGACTTAAATATGAACGAATAGTTTTAAAACAGGGCGTTAAGATTTTCTTTATGCGTACCATTATTATTACACATTTAATTTCAGGTCAATCTATTTGAAAATGTTGTAAACATTCTCTTCAGAAGACGGCAGTCACGTTTTACCTAACTAAATAAATGCATTATATATTTTGTTATTTCTTATACTGGACCGACACTGTAGCTAGACCGACGGGTACGATTAAGGATTGATAAAAATTGCTTAAAAGTAAATCATTTTCTGAATGCTTTTAAGAGGACCTAGTTTGTTAAGTTCCTTAATATTCATACAGGAAACGGTTACACCTGTGTCGAATTCTAACAAACATTTCCGATTTTCAATCTTTACATTTAGTAATATTTTTTTTGTGAATCGCGAAGTCGTCATTTTATTCATTTCTTTTAATTAAGAAGATACAATTTTTACAGTTTTTTTCTTTTGGCACAACGTGCCTGAGAATGACCTTTTTTTAGAGCAGATCTCGCAAACATAATTTGAGTATTTACATTTGTGAGCTAAATGATTCAGATCCAGTCATCGGTAGTAATATCGCCCAAATATGTTAACCGAACTGATTTTTTTCTTTGATTTTTGTACTTTACGTAATGTAGAACCAGTTAATTTATTAACAGAAATTGTTCGATGCATTTCATGCATATCCCGGTTGGCTAATTTTAATCTTAAAGCCGTGGATTTTGCTAACTCAAAAGTTAGATTTTGGATAATGAGTAATTTATTTTTGTATTGTCTCGTCTTCAAGACCCATTACAAATTTATCGCTTAACATCACCGATAAATTTGTACCAAAATTACTATTTCTAGAAATATTTTGTAATTTAGATATATATTTTTAAACTGACTCATTTTCTAACTGGTTGCATTTGTAGAATCTGTAATGTTCTGCCATTTCAAGTGGAACCGGACTTAAATGGTCAGTACGCAACTTCACGAGTTCTTCATACTTCAATTCAAACGATTTTCTCGGTGTGGCAAAGTTTTTCTGTATTTCATATGTAGGGGCTCCCATCGAACTGAGCAGCGCTACAACTTTGAATTTTTCTTTAACTTCCTTCACTCGGAACGACGCTTCCGCCCTCTTAATATACGAAGGGAATTCTTCCTCTGTGGAACAATACGTATCGAAATGGCCCTTGGCTATCCTTGTCGCCACTGTTGTGTATTTACACCGAGGAATAAGGCATAAGACACTCTCAGAATTTATCTACCTTTATTCACACCCTTACTTACGCGTGCAGTGTATTTAAGGGTATGATTATAGCTGACTTAATAGAAGACTGACTTCATTCAAGAGGTCAGTCACGCATACTAGGCAGACGTAATTTCGGTGATATAATATATTTATATATTCCATAATAATATAATTATTAAAATATTTTAATAAGTAATTAATCAATTTAGTCATTTCCGTTAATTGGACATCAATTTTGCAATTTCTACGTCAATCTGGGGTCACGTATTGCCAAGTTGGTAATATTTCGCTAATTGAGTCGCCAAGTTCGGCTAAATTTATAGCCAAGCGTTACGCACAAGCAGAGAAAAATGTTTCTCTTATATATAAATGACTATTGACGAATTGTTGGTCGTAAAAATACAAATATATTACATAATTACCTTCTCTCGTGAATGGAACCAACTAGATACACAATAAAGGTGTTAAAATAAACGAAATAGATACACAATAGTCATATTAAGAATGGCATAATATTGCATGTAAAGTGAAAATTTTTAGGAGTGTAAATACCTTTGAAAATATGTAATATTTTTGATAAATTTATTAGAAAAATTTTCATAATCTTAAGAGCAGTTCGTGCTAGCCTTCTAAAGTTTGTGTCATTCGTTTTTTAATTAAAATTTGCATACAAAATTATATTTACATAACATTATTAAAAATTCCGATTGTTGCATGTTTTTTCAAAATTTTAAGGCCTTCCGAATATTTGATTATGTTCAAAATCAACAGGCTCAAAGCACTCATCGAGTGTAATATTTGTACCAATTTTGGTTTGAAACGCTCCATTCGTTCATGAGATATGACGTCCACGCTCTCACACTATCACATACAGACATCACCTCAAAAATGTTCGATTCGAGTTCAAAGAAGCGTGAAACTTGTTTTTCCGTCGAAAACTCGAATTCTAATTTTCGACCCCTTCACTGTTCTTTAACAATGCATTATACTATGCATAATGAGTAAGTAATAAAGAAAACAATTAGTGTCCAACGTCTGTATAGGAATTCATGTGCAAACCATAAAGCTTTTTATTAAATAATACGCAGATTTGTAAAATAAGGGTAAAAGTGCTATTGAATAAGTAAATGAAATAATTTATTTTCCCAAGAAGGATATTTTTTTCTGAAGGAACGGTAAAGAATTGGATTAGGATTTGTGACGGTGTGGAGCAAATGATGCGTGACATATTGGACTGCAAAGCAGAATAGGGTATAAGCCTTATTAAAAGCGATACAGTGGTGTAAGTTTATTAATATATTAATTTATTAATAATCCTGCATATAACATAAGCAATCAAATATCACACTTTTAATCACACATCATTAAATGGTATTATTCGTTTAATGGGGTATTTTAAACCTAACTTATTGCAATAATCATTTGGAAAATCGCACTCTTGTCTGCTTTGTCAGCAATTTACGTTTTTTATTTTGGATAAATAGTTGAAGGATGGCAAATTGTTAGTAAGGTTACATAAATATATGACTATATTACAAAGAATGGCCGCAAGACTGTTCCCAAGTAGCACGATCTGGATTAAAAACGTTGCAAACTTGTTGCTATCGTTGGTTTTTCGTTTGGTTGCAAATATTGCGATTTAAAAATTATTTTAAAACGAATTATGTGTTACGTTGCAAAATGGATTATATATTTCGTTTTTAAATCATTTTACTTTTGTTGCATTTTTCTAAAATTTTTACACTTATTCATGATAAATATTTTCATATCTGCTCCTCAATCAACTATATTCCTCCAAAAAATAATCGGATGCTAAATTTCTTAATACGTAAATTTAACTCATTAGCGTAAAGACCCAATGTGCTATTAGAATTTTATGATTTTTAATGGGTATTTTTAATATTAAATTTCTATTTTTTTGCATATTTTGTTATTTCTATTTTGTTTAAATTTGTTAAAATTGTAAATTTTAAATTTTCGACAGTTGATAAAATTTAAAAATTTATTTAAACCATTGATATTTGTAGGCATTAAAAGGAAATAGTTGTTTATTCTTATTTTAGTTTTTTTATGATTGAATAAAAATTGCATGAATTCTGCTAAAAATGGTCTCAGGGAGTGTGTGTATGTGTGTGATGATGGTGGTGTGTGTGTGTGTGGGGAGAAGGATACCAATTTATCCTATCCTGCACAACGCTCATAAGTAAAATTACTATGAAATATATAAATATAGAACTTTGGACTAGTTAACATCGGCGTAGCCGAAATGTCGTGAGTGAGGGAGGAGGTTGACGGTGAGATTTTATCGATAGTGACTAAATATGTTTAACTAATGGAGAGTAAATGACCTTGAATCAGTGCATGAGTGTTGAGATGGAGGAATTGGTACTCTTGCTTATACTTTTGTATAGTACACGAAAAGAATATTCAAAATAAATTTAATGACCGAAAATTTATCTGTACATAAACTTTAAGCATACATTCGATATTTCCTTGTGCAATTAGTCAAGTTACTTTTCTCCTGGATTTTAACATATTTATCTGATCTAAATTTAACAATCAATATTCATGTTTAGACATAGGCGTAGCCAGGATTTTGGAAAAATGGAAGGGGGTTGACGATCGAATGTGTTGAATTTAGTTATTCGGTATAGACCATATAAAGAACTAGTATATTTTTAGAGCATTCTGGCATTAACAGGGTAAGGGTAAGTTGCGTCACCCACGCATAGGCGTAGCCAGAATTTTGACAACCTAATAGGGAAGGTAGCAATCCTGAATTTCCTTTCCAAATATTGACTTTATGTATAACTAATGGTTCAGACAAGGAGGGGGGGTGCTTCCAATCAGTAGTTCTTTCAGGCATACCTCTGGGGCCGATGCGCCCCCCTCCACCTCAGAGATGAGTATCGCCCCCCCGGAGACATTTTATATTACCTAGTTTCTATTTATGTGGCATAGCGTTTAGATATTTTCTGTCGAGGCTTTAACGGAGGGGAGGGGGGCGTTTCTTCGTTTTTTCATTTGCTAACCTAACCACGTCATCAGCAAATTCCATTAAACAAATTATTTCACCTTATAGCAATATATGGATAACTTCAATTTCAATACATTCTCTAGCCCCCCCCCCCCACCCCCACCTATAAACTTTTATAGAATTATTGAATTATTTAATTTAATCACGTTATTTAAGGTATATATTTAAAAATTATTATTAATATTATAAATTTATATTAATATTACAATATTATTAATATTTCAAGCAATAATAAAATTGACTGAATAGATTTCTAGAAAATGTGGAAGTTTATTAGACAGAATATTTCCTCGCTAGACTGCACGAAATTTGTGCCAAATCAGCGATAAGTATCCTTTTTCCTTTAATGTATGGTAACTCTCTACAGCAGCGTTTCCTAGCTTGTGACACGTGCTCACACCAACATTGGCGCAAAAGTGTTTGGCAACTTGGCGTGGAACTGTTGAGACACCTCGTGTTTGTTGTCTTCTTTTGTCTAGTTAGGAGTCAGGGTAAGTAAATTGTTTTTACATTTTAAAACTGATTGTTGTATTGTTGATTTTATTGTTTTTTATATTCCATGCATTGTAGATAAAGTAAATTAAGTAGTGCTAGTGCTATTAAAATTATAAGACGTTTCAATGTGCATTTGAAATTGCACATAAAACAAAATCCTCAATTAGTGGATAAAAATATCCTTGCCCCGTACTAAGTAATAACAGTTTGTTCTATGAAGAATGCATATGGGTAAATTAGAATCGGATACAAAAATAATTATAATTCCAGATAAGAAATTTAAGGCTTATTTATTTGACGACATTTCAAAGTTCAAATAAAACATTGTTCTTCACAACATTCAAGTTGTTACAGTAACAGAACAAAAAATGTATTTTCGCCTGGATTGCAGCAAGATAAATATATGACGCCCATGTACCAGATGTCATATTTCAGACAGAAGAAATTGAACATCATGTGATCTGTGAATTTAATAGAGAAGAATACATTTTAAATTTATTTTTGAGGAAATGATCATTCAGTTATCATTGATCAAGTGCGAGTTGCAATTTGTTATTTTTAAATTTATTACAAAAAAGTTGAATTACTTTTGCACTATGATTGCTTGATTGATTGTGAAAATTTGAAATTCAATGGGTACTGTTTACTTTTGAATTTAATAATGATATTTTATTTTCAATTTCTCCTGTGGTTTTAATTTCAATTAGGTAGATTCTGAATGTTTCTAAATTATCAAAATTAAATGAATTTTAATAATAAATTAAAATCCAATTTCACTGGTTTCTTTCCGATAATAAATACTTAATGAAAATTTATTTGAGCAAACTGTTATAATTTAAAATTAATATATGATTATACAAAGGAACTTTTTATTTATTTAATTTTTTTTTTTGGGGGGGGGGGGCAATGAACCTCAACCCTCTCCTTTAAATAGATCCCTGGTATGCTTAATTTGTTGCATGGATCCTAATGTACAAAAAATGATTAGTTTCCTAAATTTGCTTCAAATTTTAAGTCAACATATATGTTTGCAGATACTTTTAATTTTTATTTTCCTCTGTGTAAATATTTGAACATTGAGCACAAAACTAATAATAATAATTTACATATATATACAAAATAATTCGGTCACTATCTGCTATCTTACCTTTTGTTCCCAGAAAAGTAATTTGATATGTAGTTTGCAGAAGTGGGTCAAAAACGATCCAATTTTAATGATCACATTCCCATTGAAAATTTTTTTTTTATTAAAACACAATATATTTATTTTAACATTTTAAAATGCTTTTCAGTTGATAAATTTTAACTTACCAGTTTTATCTGAGCACGAAAACAAACTCCATCATATGCCAAATACAGGTCGCCACCATAATTTCACATTTTACACTAATAATTCATTCATTAATTTTATTTATATTTTACAACATTTACACAATTCTAAAACTTTATTACGATGCACATAAGTTTGTAATGTACGAAAGTATTATTAATATTGTATCCATGAGAAAATATAGTATAAATTATAGGTATGCTTTTAAAATGAGTAAAACAAGAGCATTAACTTTATATAAAATGGGTGGAAGTTGATTATTTCATACAAATTACATGAATAGGAACGAAATCGGATGGACTACAGGAAAGGGATAGAACATATAGAATAATTATGTGGAACGTAAGATTACAAGATCAGGAAGATGTCACATAACAGAGCACAGTATCAAGCAGGGTTGTGGCGTCAGTACTTCAAACCTTCGACTCTGACTCTTGTATTCTAATGTCAAGTATGATACCAATATAAATAGTAATTAATATTTAATGTTTTATATTAATAGATTTTTTATTGGTGTCTTTTTCTTAAATTTATTTCCAAAAAACTATTAAAAAATTAAATATTCCAATATAAAATTATTTTTAAATAGTTTTATTTAGCATTCTGTATATTTTTACTGACTCTGAATCAAGCAAAATATGATAATAGAACGTGAAGCATAAAGCTGTTTCGAGGAAATGTTGGATCTTCTTCATCAGTGCCAGCAAATCTAAAGTCTAAAAGATCAAAGATCAAATTGACAGAAATAGAAGAGCCAGAGAGGTATCCTATAATTAAAAGATGCGATCACAATTATAAAACAGAAAACTAAAGAAGGATTCTGGATACTAGAAAGTCAGTCAAGCAACATAGAACTAACACACAAGCTGGATTGTTCAAAGACATTACAAAAATGTCTCAACAAGATGAGACAAGACACAACCTGGTGAAAACAATTCCAAATGTCATTGAAGAGTTCCTTAAGGTATAAAACAAATATAAAGAAAAATGGTACAATTACAAGGCATCTAACAAGACAGTAAAAGGAAAAGTTACTGAACAAATCATTAGCTAAAATACTTAACTATTTCTGAATATGAAAGGTATAGAAAAGTCAAGATTATAAATTAACAAACATTTTTGTATAATACTAGTGGAAGAAAACTTAAAACGATAGACAGAATTTCTACAATGTTGAGCAGTCAGAGATTTATTTTCCCATTTTATGATATAGTTTTCATATTCCTTAATACATAAGTTAAGAGCATATTTAGTTTTGTCAATATATATCAAAGGTCATTCTTGGAAAAAATACTGCAAATACTCTAACTTGGAGACAGCAGTGCGGACCTAGCCTGCCTCTCGGTTTACAGGTTTAGTTCCGCACCCCTGTGGACTTATGGACCCACATGTTTAACATGATCGTACTCCACGTGAACACAGCAGCAGTTTTTTTAGCAGCGGAAGGAATCGAACCCGGGTCTACCGAATGCAATTCCCGTGCGCTAACCAATGGGCTACCACGCCTGCAAATACCCTAACTATTTAAAATATCTGTAGGATTATTTAGATTGAAAAACTTGGGCATACTAGATGGAGAAAATGCTTGTGTTTACTAACAGACATGTAAGAAGAAAAAAAATTTGTGTGGAAGATCCACAATTTCTGGATGAAAACATAGCACATTTTTTAAAATAAAATGCATTTATAATTGATCAATATATTTTTGAGATATGTATACATCTCACAATACATTTAAAAATATATTAATTGAAAAAAGCCTGTTCTTTCAAGAAGTGGCTTAAAAAATATATATATAAAGAACCTACATTATTTTTTTAGTGCGGAGGGGGGGGGGGGAGGGTCTTCTGAACTATATCGCTGGGTATAAGCACAATATTGCTGCAATTAAATTTTCTGTGGATTTTAGTAATCTGCCAGCTCAACTTGAAAAATGATAGTAAAATATTTTTCAGAAACATGTTCATATAAAGATTTAGAAAAATTTTGATTAACTTGAACAACAATTGTAGGAGAGAAACTGTTTTAATAGTAACAGCATTTAGATACTAAGATTGAGCAAATCCATTGTAGAACAAATGTTTAAAATGCAATGTGAAAACATATCAAGAGCCGACAATTTTAGTTTGGCAGAATGGCAGAAATTTTTATTTACAACGGTAATTGATACAAGTTTATGAAAAACCATAGGAAATTATTTTTGCATATAAATTTAAAGATCTTGAGTAGAATATTTATATTTCCTAGCTCAAACGTCTCAATACATTGTTTTCTTCATCATTCTAGGAAAATACTGGAACCATTGTGGGGTTGAACCCCACTTTTGGAGTCAATTTTGTCTTCCTGCATTAATCTACCAAGTATATTGTACCGTGTCAATTAACAAGTCTTGAATTAATTCACTTTTGACAGTCTATGAGGTAAGTCTGTTCCTTATCGTATCAAAAATAAGCTGTTGGGAGTTCTTGAAATATCAGCTTTCCTAGCTGATGTCCGTTGTCTTAGAAACGATAAAACAATAAAATATTTTTAATTAAAACTTATCCGACCATGTTAGTTATACATATGAATAGGTACATTAATTTAAAACCCTAATTCTGGACTGGATAGGAAGTCATGTTTTATACTCCATATTTTTATTACTCGTTATTGACTTAATTCAAATGGCAATGGCTTAAAGGTAGGCTACTCTAAATTCAATTTAAATTGTAAAAGCTATACTCACACTAAATAAAAAAATTTAAGTAATTCAATATTGGTATACCATAGTTACCCCTTTTCTATGGTTTCAGTCAATCACAATCAAAAAATCATAAATGGAAAATTTCGGAAATAAGCAATTCATAAAATGTAAATTACACACCAGTGATTGGAAATCATCAGTATTGTTGACACAATAACATTTACTAAAACTGCAGTGAATGAATTAAAACTAGTAACATTAAATGCCTGCAAGAAGACCTTATGATTTTAAAGGTTTCCCAGGGATCAGTGGAAAAGTTGAGAAAATCATTTATGTAGTCACAAGTTGGTAGAAAAGGTTTTTCTAACATTCTTGATTAAGAAGTGAAAAAATATATTGAAGACCATCAAGATGTGGTAACAAATGCAGAATTGAAAGAACTTGTTAAGTCAAAAGTATCCTGTCTATGAAGGTAAAGAAATTGAAGCATAACTAGCAGTGTCAACATCACTAAAATCAACTATCGAGAATCCTCAACCATTGACAAGGTCTGTTCCTTACATCCAATCACCAACATTGTCATGTCTTGATAATTCAGGATCTCCCAAAGCAAATGATTCTCAATAATAGTCTAACCTTGCATCACAATGCCTACATTATTTTTCTCATTCCATCAAATATGCATTGTATCATTATCACCAGAACAAGGATTAGTCTAAAACTGTACAATAAGCTATATTGGGAGGGGGAGATCACATTCACAACTTTTATTACAGTATATTATTATACTTGTTCTTTTTTATTATTAGTTATTGTTGTTTATCTTATACAGTGTCTAATTTATAAATTTAACTTTCTCATAGAAAATAGAACGGTTTCTCATATTAAACTTTTTCATATGTGAAGGAAAAAATATAGTATAATATTGGGTTTGGTACTATCCATGGTTTCAAGCATCCACTAGGGATCTTGAAACATATTTTCCTGCTGGGGAAACCTACTGTAATTTCGTTTAAAACTTTTAACTATAATTTTTTGTGAAATTGCACATTCTTGTCCCCAAGAATGGGCGACAATATTCGAAGAATAATCTTTTTCTTCCACTCGATTGTGACAGCAGCCACATTAAATTCTAGAATAATATCACAAAGAATTTTGTTTAAAATTTTACCACTTTACAATAGTTAAGGAAAGTGAAAAACACAATTTTGTTCATTTTTGATGCCTATATTTATTATCCCTCAACTGTGTCATGCATTTAATTATTGTTAATATGGATGAAAATTCAAAAGTAATATGTCTTGTGTTAGCATAAGCGTGTTTTGCATGTACATTTTATTTTCAAATGTTTCGATTTCTGTGCAGAATAAAAATATACACAAACATCAACTGTTTCTTGCGGAATGACACACAGCCAATTCGCGGTTACCTTACACCTTTCTGGTAGGTTGGACAGTCTGGGAAGTAATATGGCAACACTGCTTGCTGTTTGGTCTTGCATTTAGTTTCAGTTAGGCATACAAACCCCCTAATGGCAGATTGCCTTTACTTCGCTGACCATTGGGTGAGGGTGAAGCATCATCGTCATAGTTTCAGTTCTATTTAATTAGTTTAGTTAGTTTTTATTTTAAATTAACAATAATTATTTTCGGATAAAGTTAGTGATACTCCAAATATTATGAAGAGTAGACGTCCTCCAACCTGGGGCTTCTAAAAAAATTCAGATTATTATGTAAAAAAAAATCAGTTGTGCTGATAGCAGTGGTTGTGAGAGCATCCTACATTTTTTTTCCATAAAGCAAGTTCCAAGCAGATTAGAAAAGTAATACTTCCACAATTACAACCAAATTTTCTACAAATCGGAATGCTGATAAAGTAGTAGAGAGCGCATCTGAAACGACAAATTTCATTCAGAAAAGTGACGCCAAATATTATGTAAAGAGGAATGCAGAAAACGGTGCAACTGAATTATCGAATGAAGATGAGGTTGAATTTTTCTATAGGAGAAAATGCAGTGAATTTGAAAAAGAATGCTGAAATTGAAAACGATGTAAAAAGAATGCTGAAAATGATGTAGAAAAGAATACTTAAAATGAAAACGATATAAAAGAAAATATTGACGTTGGACTTGAATTTTCTGATGATGAGGTGATGACAAGGTTCTGATAATGAGGTGATGAAGAAAATATAGATAAGAAAATATCTATATATTTCTGATGAAGAAAATATAGATGATATGTTGTTAACTACAGAAAACAGTAAAAAAAGAAAAGCTTATTTCATAAAAACATATTATGAAAGACAGTATAACTGGTTTTACTAGTCTAGCAGCTTCAGGCTTTTTATGTAAAATATGTTCCATTGGGTACAGTGGTAATAACAAGTGTTGAACAAGTGTTGGTGTGAGTTTGAAGGGAGGTCATCCTATCAGAACTATAAAGAAGCTTGAAAATAGTAATAGACATAAACAATCTATTGCCTTTCCAAAGGATGCCGACAAACAAGAAATTGCTAAAAAAAATACTGAAGGCACAGAGGCTGTGAAACAATCAAAAACAAATTTCAATAGAAGGTTATTTATTAAGCAAATGTGTCGAAATCTTATACTTCATGGTTAAAAAACAGTGGGCGGTATTTGAAAACTTTGGGTCAGTTGTAAGATTTTTAGGTGAAAATTTAGAGGATAAAGAAATTGCAACTCATTTATTAAGCATATCTGTTGACAATATCTTATATTCCATTTCTACTTACATTGAACAAAAAACCTTAACTGAATTATCATGTTCAGAATTTTATGCAATTTTGGCTGACAAGTCGATTGATGAATCTCAACGTGATCAGCTAGGTATAATAGTACGTTACCAAATGTAGGGTGATGAGAATGTTAAAGAAAAGTACCTTGGACTTGTACACTTAACTACTACCACAACGACCCTACCGTGCAGAAAACACCGGTTCTCGTTAGATCACCGATGTCAAATAGCATCGGGCGCGGTTAGTAATTGGGTGGGTGACCACCTGGGAACACCTTGTGCTGTTGGCACATTTCGGGCGCTGTAGCCCGGTGGTTTGCATGCTGCCACAACTGCCTCCGTGTTCATGCGGAGTACGATCACGTTAAACATGTGGGTCCGTAAGTCCTTCCGAGAGGTTGGTGGTAGGGAAGGAGGGTACAGTCCCTGTGGATGCCTCCCCACTGGGTTCCGGTCTAAATTGGGTGGCACTTCCCGGCCGTCCAAACAGTCACCTTACACCTTTCTGGTAGGTCGGACGGTCTGGGTCTCAACAACAACAACTTAACTACTATCAATGCTGAAGAAATTATGAGTGCTATTGAGAAAACAACTGTAGCAAAAAATGTTAAGCTGTTCAATTGTTTATTTATAGTTTTAGAGGGAACCAATGTAATGAGCGGAGAGCTTTCAGGTGTTCAACGTCGAATTAAACTGTTGGAAAAAATCAATATATCGCAATTCACGTTCCCGTGAACTGGCGTTTATGCAAATTTAATATGAACGACTCTTTCCGTTCACTGGCGTGAACCGTGACGTTTTTCAACATGAGGTTTCATGCAAATCAGTTCTCAATGCGTACGCATCCGATTTGCATATCCGGGGGCGTTTCCGGAAGTGTCCATTCTCGGATATATGGGGCAGAGGTTTCTTGAAGCAATCAGACGACTTCAGCAGACGACTTCAGACGACTCAATCAGAAGACTTAATCCGATCACGACGATCGATTAGACACATATGCTGATAGTCTGATGCAGGCAGACAGAAATGCTTTAGGCAGAAGCACTGCGGGATATCGTTTGACGACGGTTTTTAGTCGAGACGGATGCAGATGTGGTCAGTTTAGACCAGCATGTATTGAACGTTAAATTTACTTACAAACGTTCGGAAGTCACTTTAAATATTTTTCTGATGTCTTATCCTTTGGTTTTCCTTTGCCAAGTGTGATACCTTCGATGGTGGCTGGAAATACACACAAGTGATAGAGGTAGTATAGTTACTTACTACCAATGCTTCAAGGAATCTCTGTGTGATTATTTACAACTGCAAACTTTTTGTACATAGTATATTTTGAAGTTTTGTGGCATGGAAAATTACCTGGAATGTGTAATTTGCCTAGTTATGTTTCTCACGAAATAAAGAGAACAATGTTTTTCTTTGAAACTGGATCTGTGTACTTTTATGACCCAGCCAACACTTATTGACTCTATGCCAGTGCGTACTTTGCTGTTCATCTTCAAATTTTTAAATTTTCCAACAAGAAACAACATTTACTTCATTGTATCTACGTAAATTGTAGAAACCACAGATTAGCTTTAGTATTCGTTCACTTATTAAAGAAATATGACAATCAATCTTCAATCAGTTGACTCACTTTTAGTTTTGTGGGAAATGTTCCATTATAGCCCAAAGAAGGGTGAAATTTTTAAAGAAATTCAAGGAAACGTATACAATTTAAACATGCTGAAAATCATTAAAGTGTCCACCTCTTGCTGGCTTTCACATGGACGGACTTGTGAAAGAATCTCCTCACGATATGAACAACTAGTTGAAACGTTAGATTCTTTGTTTGTTGAAACAAGGGAACCTGAACTTAGAGGGTTACGCCAAATTCTAATCACTTACATATCTCCTCAAATAATACCTTCATGCCGAGTTTCACGGCTGTAGCTCAATTTCTTATGGGTGCATATATTTTTTGCAACAAAGTGTATTTGTTTATGCAATAATAAAGTAATAAGCATTCACTCTTACATAGTTAGGCATAATTTATAACCTTTAAGCTGCACATGTTGAGATTGTGACATCACATTCATCATTCAATGCTAGCATGTGGTTGGATGTTTCTGAAGGATGGAGGCCTAACTTGAGCGTTCTTTTCCAAATAAGTTTGTGGAATACATGTTACAGCTCGATATGTTATTTTTCTTATTGATCATATTCTGTTGTCTCTTTTTAATGAATTTTATATAATCTTTTTTTTACATAAATTTTGAATTTCGATTTCCAAATAACAAACTCGGTAAAAACTAGGCGAGCCATTATATTGTTGGATTGCGTGGCAAAAATATCAGAAGTTGAAAAGCTGAAAATTTTGGAACTGGTAATTTCAAAAGTGAAGAACAATTTAATAAAAATATTATCTCATACTTACTACAGCACAATGAAACCATTGTTTTGTGGGTGCTATTTTCACAAGTAAATCAGAGGCAATCATATACCAGAACATCTACTGACACAACCTACTGGACGATCTCACACAGCAACCTGAACAGACTATGTCATTATCTTTCATTATCAACAATGCCCTCATAACTATGTGATTTGGTTGGCTGTGATAGTTCGTCGTTCACACATTTGCCGATGCTTCTTATTCTTTTTTTATTATTATTATTCGACTTATATACAAGTTTACAGTTTTAATCAAATTTCTTACATTACAATTACATATTCGACTTGGCTTATATACTGATTGGATTATATTCAGAAATATACAGTAGTTACTTGGGATACAACAAATAGCTATTTGCCAAATACTGAATTTATTATCTGAAAGAGAACCATAATCAGCAAATCATATGCATTTCTTTTGCATGTCCCATTAAAATATGTATTAATTACTTTTAAAAGCCCAGCATTAATAAATTTTAATTTGTTTTTAACATATGTTTATACTGATCAAAAGTATTCAGTCTAAGAAATAGTCAAATACCTTATTAGAAAGTACTCAGTAGTAAAGCTTTTAAGAATATAATTTATTTCATAAGACATTTTTGTAATTAAAGCTTAATTTTTTTTTCTTTAGTAAATTTAACTTTTTTAAAAAAAATTGTATAAATGTGTGCATCTTTACTGAGGATATTAAAAGAAATAAATGTTATTATAAATGTAATACTACACGAATAAAATAACATCAAGATGTAAAAAATAAATACATTTGATCTACACAAAGAAAATAAAAATATAAGCAGAAATTTTTTTTAAAGTAAACATGTAATAATTTCTATATATGTCTTACTTCAACTGTCTAAGAAAGAATTAAAATTGTTTTTCTATTCTACCAAACAAAATTTGAACTTATTTTCAAGCTAAAATACTTTGTCTGACAACTGCGTTATTTTTTTTAAGCTCTACATATGTCTTGAGAAAAATCCTTGATGTTTAAACAAACAATACTCAAACCTATCTGTAACATAAATTAATTGTTTAATAATTTTTAACAAATATAATTGCTTCATTTTTAAAGATATTTATGTCTCTTGTTTTCTTAGAAACACCGTGAAAGTAACATAAAAAGGATGATGGTAGAGCTATGGAACTGATAGAATTATCATATGGAGCCTAGGATACAGCAAAGTGCGCTGATGGTGGATCCTGTGAGCTGTCAGTAGTAATCAGAGGCCCTACTGTATAGCAGTTTGTCTGCAACACTTGCTGAGTTTCAACATGGAAAGCAACACAGTCTTGGAGTTCATTGTAGCTGGTGATGAAATCTGGTGCATAGTATGGTTACAAATCCATAGCATGGTTACAAATCATGCAATGACAGCATTTGACCTCTCCATGTCCAAAGAAATTCAATAGGCTATGATAGCATATATTCAATATGGTGGCAGTTTGACCACAATGGTGTTGTAAAGAACATGTGTTGAACACCCACTTCTTGTGCAGAACAGATTGCAAGCCTTTAAAACTGAGACTGAAGCAACCGTAGATCTCTCTTCAGAACTCTCTCCTTGCAATTTTTACTTTTTCAGTCTATTGAAAAAGACATGAAAAGGACATTGCTTCTAGTTGAATAATGATATGAAGCATGCTGTATTGGATTTTTGAATACAGCAAATTTCTACCGTAATGACGTCTCCAACCTTACTCGTCAATAAAACAATTGTCTTAAAATCTATGGAAATTACTTCTAAATATCTTTAACCGATATCAACTTACAGATTCCAAACAGAAACTCATTGATCATGCTTTAAAAATAAAAAATATATGGTTTGCTATTCATCTTAAAGTATATTTTTGAATAAAAGTTATTTCTCTTTTTTAAGCATATTTTAGATGTTTTTCAATTTTAGTATAAAGTTTTGTGATATTTTAAAATAAAATATCTGTTTCAGAGTCTTGTGTGGAGTTCGAAACCTTATTATTATTTTTAACTTAAACCTTAAATCTTGCTATAATTTTCATGTACACTGCTATAATTTTCATGTACACTGCATGTATACAAGAGTGAAAAATTACAGTCATTAATGTCTGAAGAATTACTTTAATAAAAATTTTAATTTTGTTTATTCCAAGAAACATTATTTGTTTTTGTTGAAGCTGTTTCGTGATGGAAATAGAATACATAAATTGCTTCTTAAATTAGGGTAGTCTTTTAATATATCTATGTCTCATATACAAACATTGTTCTTTAATTATTGAGAATAATATGTTCTTACAAAATATCACAAAAATATGAGCTTAACAATTTATGGTTCCCAAAATGGTAGCAGTAGAGTTAAGGTGTTTGAATAAAAAAAAGTTGGGAATATCTTATGATGTTGACTTCTCCAAAAGCTCCATTGAGCTAACACGCTCAACAAAAATGGCATCATTCCAAAATACAATTTATATATGGAAAATAAATCCCCAAATCCAAAATTGGTTTTATGCAATTATCACCTTATGTCATTTTGAATAAACTTTCCACAAGTACGCACTTTAAGAAGAGAACGAATGTTTAATTTTATTTCAGAGTATATTGTTTTTTCTCATTTTATATTCAAAGTAAATATAACAAGAGATTTGATTTTATGTTACTCTATTATAAACTGAAAAATTAAAGTAAATTAATTTCTGATAAAACTTGTTCCATTTAAATGGTGTCGAAAGCCCAGAACTATCGACTCGTCTGAAGTCATGAGCAGCAGAATGGTAGTTCGGGCCATTTAAATGGTGTATAAAGTGTATGTGCGATAACAGGATTCTTAGTTGAGTCTTGTTAGTGGACAAATCTAAATATACTGTATTGTTTAAAATAGACAATTAACAGTTATCAAAAATTTCAGTTACATGTAAATAAAGAATATATATATAATTTGTAAAATATTTTTAAAACTACTACTCTCATTTCTTTTTAAAAAGCTGTTATAATGTCTTTATTTGTTAATTACTCAAAATTTTATGAAATACAACTTAAAATTATTTTATTTACAAAGTTAAAATGAAACTGATATTTTTTTATTTAGCCTTCTGTTGTCAGGATTATAAAATCTATGTCTGATCACATGGCTAAATACAGATCAAACATTGAAATAAATTTTCAATAGCATCGATAGCTAAAACATCTCGCCTCAATCTATCTAGTTCAGAAGTAGATTTTAAAATGGAACTAGAGAAAGAAGAAAAACATTTATATACTGTTGCAGGTTTTTTTTTTTTTTTTTTTGTGGAGGAGGGGGGGGGGGGGGGATCAAGTCTTTACACCTCTGCTTAAGAAAAATGTAGACAACAAAGAGGAATGATTATTTAACTTTTAAAGTTTTCCATTTTACCTGAAGTGATTTTATTTAGGTAAATGCAATCTAATAAGATTGGAAGGTCCACACTCCTAAAGGTATACACTTTTAAAATCTTAAATTTGGAAAAAAAAGATATGTTAATTTTTCTTTATATGAAAAAGTCAACAGTGTTAACACTAGTATATTAATTAAATTGCATGTGAATAATGTTCTAATTTGAAACTTGGAACATATGCTCCTACAAGGTAAATCTTGAAATCACCAGGAAGCAAATCAACGAAACTGAAAAATAATGTGCAGAATTCAGTAACAAACATGTAATAGAATATGTAAATATTTTCCAACGAAAAAACACAAGATGTGTTTCGTAAATAACATTTAAAATGTAATTTTTAGTGGATTTTTCTTCTAGAATTTGAAATGCTATTTAACAGAGCATAAAAGTTATTTAAAATGCTTTGTTTTGCATAAAAATATTTGCTTATTCGTTACATTACTCAGTTTAGCATGCTACTCGTACATTAAGAGGATAGTTTCCTTTCAACTGTTGGTTTCAGTTTTTCCATGGTAACATATGGAATATAGTACTAAATATCATTTAGTTTTTAGGATATGTCCTGTTGTTTTTTGCAAGGCATAAATTCTAAAAAGAGGAAAATTTGTGCTTTATTAAAACATTGATAAAATAATTAGAGAAGTGTTTCTAAAATTTTTGTAAAATTAATGCTGCTCAGAAATATTAGAAATACATCTAGTTACTCTATCGAATTTCTCAACATCTGTCCTTGCAAATAATAGCAGCGAAAAATCCCCAAAATTCACATAGCCCGAGGTTTAATCCCCCCCCCCCCTATTCTAGCATGGAAAAACTGAAACAAAAGATTGAAGGAAATATATCCTTTTAATGCATTCCCTGTTACGATTCATAATCGTTTCTTTTGAGTTATATTTCGTTACATATTCGCTTTATTTTCGTTACATACTCGTTTTTTTTTGCGTAAACTTTCGATACATTTTCGTTTGTTTTGCGTCCATTTCGTTATATTTTCGTTTGTTTTGCGTCCGTTTCGTTACATTTCCGTTTCTATATTTCGTTACATATTCGCTCTATTGCGTTAACTTTCGTTATATTTTCGTTTTTTTTCCGTCCGCTCCGTTACATTTTCGTTTCTTTTGCGATACATATCGTTATCATATAAATCTCCATGCAAAAGTAATGTGTGAAAAACGAAAAAGTAACGTTTTAAAATTGGTTGCAAAATAGTGGAAGCGCCGAGACATCTTTTCGTTTTTATTTCGTTACATATTCAACGAAATAAAACGAAACTGGGTTCCGATTTTCAACGAATTAAAAACGGAAGTGTGCTAGTTGGGTTGGGTTCCCCAGAAATTCGCAATATATTTTCTTCATGAGCTACGACAAAACTATAGTAAGCGAAACCGAGACAATTTAAATGCTATTATGTCAATATGTAATCAAACGGCAAAGTTATACATAAATTACTGCATTTGTCAAGATTGCTCATAACTCACTTCATTAGTAAAGATTAATCATAACTCACCTCATCAGTCAGGATTACACATAACTTACTCTAATTAAAAGGGTTACTCATAACTTACTTTATATAAAGGATTGCTCATAACTTCCTAGTAAGGAGTATCATAACTTACTCTCATTAATAACAAGTATCCATAACTTACTTCATTAATAACAAGTATATCCATAACTTACTTCATTTGTAAGTAGTCTCATAACTTATTTCATTAGCAAGGAGTCTCGTAACTTACTTCATTAGTAAGGATTATCATAACTTACTTCATTTCTAAAGATTACTCATAACTTACTTCATTCATAATGACCACTAACCATTTCGAACGCTCAAAGCGTGTTCCAAGTAGTGGTCATTAAATGTGACACCTCGGCGCTTAATAACACTTGCTGATAATTTTGTTGAGAATCGAAAGCCCTTTCAGATTAATGGATCACAAATTTCAATTGCTGTTAACACGTTAAATGGTCAAATATATTAAATATTATTTCCGAACCTGATCAAATTATTTAATTGTAACAATTTATTAGAAATCATGAATCAATTTATTAGAAATTTGAATTGAAACAATAAAGAATATTCATACGCGTTCAAAAGCATTTTCCATTTCTATTTTCTTTTATCTCAATATAATCTGTAACTTGTTTGACAACTAATAAAATACTGATTAAATATACTCATAATTCTTAATTTAAATATACACTAAAATGCATATGCTACAGAGTGAGCTTTTCTGTTGTGTCAATTAGCACTAGCGACACCAAGATTATAATTCTTAAGGTATTACAGCATTTTCAAACGTTTCATCTACAGGAGTTTTATTTCCTTCTCTCTAACTCTTACAAGGGAAAGCTTTGCAATAGTTCTCTCGGATTGCAATATTTCATGTTATATCTTGTAAAGGACCATGAATAATAATAAAACGCCACTGCTTTTATCTGTTAAGTGCGCCACAATAACAATCTGAAGTTGTCATGCAGACGTTTCTCTACTGACGTGTATTATGAACATTTTAGTGTGAAAATATTATCCTTTTCAATTATTATTATTATTTTGAAATAAAATGGACAATAATGGTAAGTATTAAACGGTAAATATATTACTAATATAATTTATATCTTATTAATTAGCTAAACAACAGCCAAGACATGGGCGTAAAGTTTGATAAAACACAACAAAGACAAAGGCCTGAAATTTTTGGAAACCCAAACTGAACTAATCAACAAAACTATTGACTGTATTACAATGAAAGTCAAAGCAAATGAAATTTGTAAAATATTGAATGATTTAAATTCTTTGTAAGTTTGAAATTATGAATGGGGATGACTAAATGTGTGATCAATACAAATGAAAACGTTACAATGTGCACATTTAACAAATGCATAATCATTGCAATTCACAATGAAACAATTTGCTGAACCAATATTAAATGCAGTTGCCATTATCTTGCTAAATTTTGTAATGTATTTTTCAACAGAATATCTAGCTTTTTTCCAAGAATATATTACCATATCTTGAAATATATCAGCGCCAAGCTAATTGTACAAAAATGAATGCATTTTAAAATAAATAATCTGCCATTTAACTTTCTGTTGGCCTCTTCATCGATGTTGGTTCAAACTTCATTGATGTCTTCAATATGAACCCCTCCAATGTATGCAGCTCGAATTTTTATGCTAGTCTTCGATACGTTTTACAAATGTCTTATAAGGATTAAATAAGAAACAGTCTAACGGCTGTGTATATTTTGTTGTTTTTCAGGTATTATTTAATAATAATAATAACTGAAAAGGATAATATTTTCACACTAAAATATAAATAATACACGTCAGTAGAGCACGCTTGCATGACAACTTCAGATTGCTATTGTGGCGCCCCCTATCACTTAGCAGATGAAAGCCGTGGCGTTTTATCATTATTCATGGTCCTTTACAAGATAGGACATGGAATATTGCAATCCGAGAGAACTATTGCAAAGCTTTCCCTTGTTAGTTAGAAATATATTTGATTTCTTCAAATTTTAATTGCTGGCAATAAACGAATATCAAATTTAGTTTTTATTTCTCCTGAGAGGCACAGTCTTGAATTTTTTTTAAAAATTCCTATGCATCTTCACTCCTAAATCGAATTCTAGATTTCTCCCCCCCCCCCCAGCTGATACCGGAAACAGAGACTGATAGAATAAGACCAAAGCCAAGATTCTATCTACAGTAGAAGTGTTCGATACATAAGAGAAGAGGTTTTGATTTTCTGATTATTCCTTCAAGTCGTCGCCCTTACATGAAATTTTCGAAATATTAGTTTTTCCGCTAACTTAGAAGATGAGATGGATCGAATATGTCCGAAACCGAGATTCAAGATTGAGTGGAAATGCTTGATGATTTTACAAAAAGAAGTGGTTAAGATTTTTCATTATCTTTTTGCACCAGCATCATCCCTAACTCGAATACTCAAAATTTTAGATTTACTTTAGGTCTCGAAATTTTGACGTCTCAAATAACACCAAAACCAAGATTCTAGTTATAGTGGAAATGCACGATAATTTTCATACATCACCCCCTGACTTACTCATTTAGTCAGTTCAGTGCATATCATATAGAAAGTGGATGCGTTTGTTAACGTTAAATATCAATAGTTAAGCAGGTCACTTTAATAATAAAGATGGAATGCGTGTAATTACTAATCGTAGTTCCGTAACTGCACACTTTAACTCAAATGAATCATTTATTAATCTAAATTACACGAAATAAATAAACAAGAGAGATTAATCCTGCATAAATCATTGATTATGAAACACATTCCATTTGAAATGTAATTTTGTTTAAACATCTTTAAAATGCGATACATGCAGCACTGAATTTTTTTAAATTATCACAGTACTACAATAACTTAATAAACTTTGAAACTTAAAACTTTATCAAAAAGGCAATACTATAAAATCGCCTGCTTCTCTGTGTAAAATCAATGAATATTTACTTTATTCTGTGGTGAATTTTTGTTGCAGAAATATTCAAGGTTTAGTGATGATGTAAAAGAAAAAATATTGAAATTGCTTAAGCATAGAATTTAGATACACGGATAATATGCAAAATTAAAGCGGTTTTAGGACGGATGCTATACTTAATATAAATATAAACGTTCCTTAAAAATCACGATTATCTCACAGAGAAAAATAAAATGGATTCCATATTTTATTTTGCAATGAGTCACGTGATCTCGATCTCATCATATAATATGGGTGTAATTATTATTTCAATTTTTAATTAAGAAACTACTTAACATATTTTGATGAATTTTTTACACATTTTACTTGATAATTTAAATATTTTCTGAATCTCCTGAAGCAGTTAGTAAATTTTAACTCCGCTTAAAGATATTTGAAAAATTAAGTCCTATAAGGTACAATATATTTCATTTTTTCAACCAAAGTCCATAACTAACTGGGTGATATTATTCTTTTACATTCCCATATGCCCCACAGACCGACTCAAGAACATATTTGGAATGTTTTTATATAAAATCATTTTTACTGCAGTCATCGTGCGAACGGACAGACATACAGAACGAACAATGTCACAAAATCTTTACATCTACGTTGAAAAGTGCTAATAAATAGTCTTTAATGAATATTATGATAATAAAATTGCTCTTAAATCTACAAAAATTGTGATGCGGTTACACATCAGTTAATAGCCATAAATGTTGTAAAATTAAAGTATTATATCATACGAGCTGTGTTTGGTAAAAAATTCACCCAATATGTGACGCCATTGCACATTCTCTCACTAAGATATTCAATTATGTTCATGATTGTTAAGGTTCGGCAGCCTAGCAATATGATAAAACTACATAAATTATAGAAAATTGACTGCACTAATTAAAAATTCTATTGACTGTGAACTGTGCTGCAACAAAGTAGGAGGAGCATTTTTAGTAGAGATTCACTCCACAGTAAAACAAAATATTTTTTACTATGCATATATTTTTATATATTGCTTATTAGATTTTAAAATATTTTATACTGTTTCTTTTCGATAAATACTATTATATGAGGGTGGCAGTGAAATTTTTGATATACGGCTAAGTGGTGCAAGTTAAACTTACCTACTCCTAGGAGTGTTTAAAGTACTCCCCTCCAGCATCAATATACACTTTTACACGAATTTTCCAAAGATTAACTTCAAGCCATCTATTTCTTGGAATGGATGAAAAATATGCTTTTATAACAACATCAATCTCATCTTCGGAATGAAACGACGCCCACGTAATTTTTTTTAGATTAAAAAAAAGCCATAAGTCATGCATACCAAGATCAGGCGAATACATGGATGTTTTATCTCGTTGATATTTTTTTTGTTCAGAAAATTCGACTGTCATTCTTGCTGGATAAGAAGATGCATTGTCATGGTGAAGCATGAGTCCCCTAATATTCACATCCTGAAAACTTTCTGGAATACACTTAGTTGTGTATCAGTTTGCTGTAACTATCTTCTGTCCTTCTAGCTTTGTGGTTTTGACCAGCCCTGTACTTCTGAAGAACACAGCATACATAACTTTTTCCTTGCTCATTGTCATTTTACCATTGTTGGTTTGGGACATCTTCAGAAGACCCATACTTTACTTCCTTGACGTGTTGGTACGTCAAAAAACATTATGTACGTCTCATCATCAGTTAAGATTTCAGAAATTATGCGGTGTCCACCATCATTAAGTAATTTTAAGGTTTTTTTACTGATTCTGACAAGCTTCGCTTTTTGGTGTTATGTTATATCATGGGGGACCCAAAGACAAACTTATTTTTCATATCCAGTTTTTCATGAATAATGTTATGTATAGCTGCCGATCCAAAGTTAGGTTCCTTCTGTATTATTTGGTAGGTATAGCGATTATCATCGATAAAATTTTTTTGAATGACCGACACATTTTCTGGAACTACAGATGACAGAGGTTTTCCTATGTGTTTTTCATCCAGGAATGAATTTCGACATTTTCTAAACTCTGCAAGCCATCTGATTACAGTGGTGCTCTTCATCCAGTTGAGAATTTCGACATTTTCTAAACTCTGCAAGCCATCTGATTACAGAGGTACGTGATGGAGAATCATTTCCAAATGCTAATTATAGAAGCTGAAAGCATTCTTCTTCATTTAGCCCTACTTTAAAATAATAGAATATCATAGCTCGATAATGCTCTCGCGTCAACTCAATTTTCTTTTCTTTCAAGATGTATTATACGATAGCTAAATTGTTATTGTTGCCACCAATTATCGTCTGCGAACATAAAATAGTTCAAATTTAAATATCAGACCGGTAATTTTTTTCTAGCGCATATCGTCTGGTCCTGTTTTAAAAATTTCAGTATGGCTCTCGTACTAGCTAGTAATGTGGTTACGGGGTGCATAAAATGTAAAAAAAAATCTGATATGGGCAGCACATGACTTTCCTTATATAATGCAATGAATTTACTTCTTTTACAACAAAAAAATAGGTTATTCTTATAGTATATACTTATATTCTTTCCAAGATATTTAATTTTCGTTATTAGTCGTCATTTTCATCGATTTAGCGTCATTTTTATCCATTTGACGAGATTTTCGTTAATTTGGCAACATTTAAAAAGTCGCCAAGTTGACGACATTCCGCCAAAATCTAGCCAAAATATAGCCTACCGGACGGAGAAATAAGTTATTCTTATAGCCGATAAATGACTATTGATTTCAAATGCAAATGTATTGCTCAAAGTATATTTTCTTATGAATGGAACGGGCTAGATCCATGAGAATGATGTCACCAATTTTATCGCATGATATTACATATGAAAAGTGGACATGTTTCTCAACAGTTAATATATATTTTTTAATTTAAGGGATTTTTTTTTAATTTATTTGAAAAATGTGCAATATCTCAAGAATGGTTTATGCTAGCTTTTTAAAGTTTATGTCAATCGTTTTGTAAGGAAAAATTACATTAGAAATGTCTATTTGCGTAATTTTAATAAAGGTTTTGATTTTTAGTTAATTTTTTCAAAATTTCACTCTAAAATTTAGGGGGTTCTAAGCATTCGATTGCGTTTAAAAACAATAGGTTTCCAGTATTCACGGATTGTGAGTTTTATACCAAATTTCGTTCGAATCGATCCATGCGGTCGTGAGATAGCGTCTCCACAGACTCACTGACACACACACACACACACACACACACACACACACACACACACACACACACACACACACACACACACACACACACACTGACATCACCTCAAAATGTTTGATTCGTGATTAGAAATGCTTGAAACGTGCTCTATTCTAATAAAAATCCTTACACACTTGCAAATTACAAAATGATCTTGTAACACTATATAATTACTGTAGAAGGTCTTGATAAAATTAATAACAAAACGATTTTGATACGCCCTAACAAATGCAAAAATTGTTAGGGAAGATTAAACATGTTTGCGTCTGAACGTAATTTTCATACGATTTCCACGGAAAACTGTTCATTTACAAAATGTACAATACATGAACTCAGAAGTTAATGAAATTGAACACTGGTCAGTGACTGCCATCCTATATAAAACAAAAATTTATCTTATAACATTTCACTCAATAAGTCTCCGGTCTGTCACATATATGGCAACACTGTTGACAGACCCATATGATTTCTGGATAGTACCAACCTTCAAACGACACGTGCCAAAATGTCATGACATTCTGGCAATTAGTTTACAGGTTACAGTGGTTTTAGTGACCCCAGTTTTGTAATTTTCAAAACAATGGATAAAAAATAATTTCGTGTGTTGATTAAACATTGGTGTTTGATGGGGAAAAATTCTGTGAAAGCCAAACAGTGGCTTGATAAGCGCTATGGAGACTCTGCACCAGGGAAATCAACTATTATTGACTGGTATGTTGAATTTAAACGCGGTCGTACAAACACCGATGATGCTGAACGCTCTGGTCGCCCAAAATCGGCAGTTGTTCCGGAAAACATAAAAAAAGTCCATAAAATATATTTAAAAAACCGTAAAGTGAAGTTGCGTGAGATAGCTGACACCTTAAAGATATCAGAAGGTAGTGTGTTTACAATTTTACAATAAAATTTGAGCATGCGTATGTTGCTTCCGAAGTGGGTGCCGCGTTTGCTCACACCGAACCAAAACAACAAGACATGCCCCGTGTCACAAGTCGATTAAAACGATGGTTAAATTATATGAATTACGATTCGCATTGCTTCCTCATCCACCGTACTCTCCAGATCTGGCCCCCAGCGAGTACTGGCTTGTTGCAGACATCAAAAAGATGCTCCAGGGAAAGAAATGTGACTCAAATGAAGAAGTGATTGCTGAAGATTGATGAAGAAGTGATAGATGAAGATTGAAATTGAGGCCTATTTTGAGAGAAAAAAACAAATCGTTCTACAAAAAAGGCATCGAAACGTTAGCGGAGCGTTGAAATGTATGTACCACTCTTGAAGGAGAGTCTGTTGATGAATAAAGTCGAATTTCTAAAAAAAATTGTTTTTCTTAGTGAGACCGAAGACTTATTGAGTGATGTAGTATATAGGAATATTTCTGTCTGTGTATGTGTGTCTGTGTTACCCGTAGCATGAAATCTAAGTTTAAACGTTTATGAAATTTAGTATATGGGTGTTTCATAATCCGGGAAGATGCAGACCGAAAACATTATCAAAGACTTTCTATTTCGACACCAGAAAGAACGATTTTTTCCAACGATTTTTGAACCGAATATGTTGAGCAATTTCATCATACTTATATACATTCCAATATGCATCCAAATATATTAATATATATATATATATATATATATATATATATATATATATATATATATATATATATATATATATATATATATATATATATATATATATATATATATATATATATATATATATATATATATAAATATAAAATTGTAAATCCAATGTTAGAATGTAAGTAGTAACCCATAATACACTATCCCAAAATTTTCTACAAAATACAAAGAAATAAGAGAAATTCAACCATAAAGAGGAAATTATATATATATATATATATATATATATATACATATATATATATATATATATATATATATATATATACATATATATATATATATATATATATATATATATATATATATATATATATATATATATATATATATATATATATATATATACATATATACATATATATATATATATATATATATATATATATATATATATATATATATATATATATATATATATATATATATATATATATATATATATATATATATATATTTATATATATATATATATATATATATTTGAAATGTAATAACAAGAATTATGCAAAAAT
This sequence comes from Amaurobius ferox, assembly GCA_951213105.1. Classification (NCBI taxonomy): domain Eukaryota; kingdom Metazoa; phylum Arthropoda; class Arachnida; order Araneae; family Amaurobiidae; genus Amaurobius; species Amaurobius ferox. The sequence goes on from OX578147.1 coordinate 103,708,481, forward strand.
AAAAAAATAAAAATACAATTCAAGCAATATTAACATCACCATAGAAGCAAATTCACGGCCATAATGCCGATAAGAGAAAAGAACAGAACCTTCCCAAATTCGATGATTAATCAGAATTAAATTCATCTTCAGGTCTGAGTATTTAATTCTAATTAACCCAAACAAATGCCTGTTTCAGATTAAGAAATAGTACATTACTATAAATGCTTAAACTCAGACTACAGGCATCAAAAAAAGAAAAAATGAAAAAAGGATACATTAAGAAAATTGTATTACCATGCGGCATGAATCATTCCTCTTCTACCACGTGTATACACGATCAACCTCAACAACTTAATCTAGAAGCACCGGAATGAACAAGTCGAAATTCCACCAGGGAGGCAGCACGAACGTTCACGGAAATACTCTCAAACCCGTCCAGTGAGTCTAAGCTGGAGACTGGACAAGCAATTCAGAATACAACTTCCCAAACAAGCAGAACTGAATATGAATATGAATCATAGATGAAAATTCCTACTAAACAAGAATTCATAGGAAAACTGGATAATCGAGAATGCCACTATACACCATTATAAGGGCGCACAAAACGTAGTTTCAATACTGACAAAAGTTACATTTTTTTGCGAAAATAAAATTCAAAACATTAATGTTAATGCATCTTATTTTCCGATTTTTTGATTTTTCTAATGTTTTTGACTTAGTTTATTATTTTTCATTTTTATTTATTTATATAATTAATAAATAATTATATATAACATACACACATATATATATATATATATATAATATATATATATATATATATTTTTTTTTTTTTTTCTCTCTCTCTCTCCTGTATGTTAATCACTATAATTGGGAATGTTTTCTAGGATGTTATCGAGTGAAATTTGATACACTGAGTTGATAATTTTAATAACAAAATTGGGGGGATATGCATTATTAGTCGCTGTACTCAATAATTCCATAAAGTGCGCTAATCTATAATATTCATCACAAATTTTATTGATTCTAAGAGCCTGGTTTAGTATAATATTTCTAAATACAGATATATGCAGACAAGAGTCAAAATGTTGAATTTTTGATGTATTAAATTTAAAATCCTGTCTTTTATCATACAAGTTTATAACCATATTACAATTTTGTAAATTTAAATTTAAATCTAAAAAGTTTGCAACCTTTGTGTCATTATTACTTGCATTTAATTGTAAATTTTTTGGATAAAAGTTTAATACTATAGGGATATTATTATATGGGGATACACATAAAATGCCATCTATATATCTAAACATGTGCATATTATGCAAGCTTGGATTAAAGTTTTTTCATAGAAGAATAAATACAGATTAGCTAACAATGATGAGGCACCCCCCCCCCCTTGTGGGATACCAACCTGTTGTTTAAAAATAGTACCACCATGTTGAATATAATTCTCATAAAGAGTGAAGTTAAGTAATTTTTTAAAAAGAAAATTTGAATATTTTAGGTTGATATTATGTTTTTCAAAAATTCCTAAAATAATTCTATACAAATCATCTATATTAATATTATTAAACAAATCTTTGAAATCAAAGGTATAAATACTTCGAATATTAGTAAGAGTTTTCAATTTCTTAACTACTTCAAAACTGTTTTTTACAAAATGACAATTATTTGAGATTTCATCTGACGAGGATACTTCATGTAATATCTTTAATAATAATTTTCCAGCATTAGTAATGTAAGAATTATGACCACATATATATATATATAAAATTGAAAAACAGTTAATACATAAATGAATCAATATAAGTAACTAAGAGGTTGGACACAGGCGACGCTGTGCTTCCTAGGCAGACACACGCAGAAAAATCCTCCAGTGAAAAAAGAACGAATCCGTGGTCTTCGTGTAAGAGATATTTGTTGTTTTGCGATTAGTTAATGCGTTCATTTGAAAAAGTGCAAAAACTGAAATTACTGATGAAATCGAAATTTCCTTTTCTTAGACTGCTAAGATACGGAACGTTATTTAGCCGATCCATAGAAATGTGTTAATATTTCTCTGATGAGACGATATACATATATCAGACAACGTAAACAATTATTGTTTCAAATTTTATAAGAAAAAAATTGGAAAATCGGTATCGGGGGTCCAAATGACTACAATTATAGTGTGCTACCCTTCACTTTAATGGGCTTGAAAAATATTTCGATGGATACCATACTTAACAATGTGCAGACTTGAGAGGGGGTAACTTTCCCCTCGAGGGGACTAATGACGTCAAGAACAAAAATTTTATCGTAGCTATTTTTCGCAACAATGATTGAAACTCTTGTCTTGTTATTATAGGATCATAAATAATCCTTTTTATGCATGATTATGTCAAATTTTGTCGTATGCTGCCATGTTGAGAAAATATAAAATTTAGAATTAATTTCAATCGAATTTAAAAGAATTTTAACTACTTCTAGGTTCCCAATAACAAAGCCGGATACAAATTTTCGTGAAAATCCATTACTCTTTGTGTCTGCTATAGTGTACATAAGAAAACGACCACAAACGTACAGGCAGACAGACATATTGACTGATCAGTAAATAAAGATTACTCCAAAAATATTCAAATTGTAGCCAGTAGGTATTAAAACATATATTAGTATCAAAATCTCGAATTCGAAAATTTTCTTGAAAACAATAATTTTGTTATACTATACAGGGTGTCCAGTGCTATCGGTGCCCAATGGCTATTTCCTCAACCCTTAGTCACAGAGATACACTTTCAATTGCAAAAATGTTTTAAATTTCAAAATCTATTATTTTAGAAATAGTTTAAATCAATAAATGCATTTCTGAAAGAAATACGGATATAAAGTTTATACAGTCCCCCGGTCCTGTCAATTATATTTTAGAAAATCATCCTCATACAACTTTATGCTAAATAAAAAAAAATCATCCTTTTACGAGCAAAATTGACTGTCTTATAGCCGTTTAAAGTTGGAGCAGTTTTTGCGCTGTACTCAATACGGTCCCTGATTGGTTGGTTGCCTGAAGATATGGTCAATACGGTCCCTGATTGGTTGATTGCCTGAAACGGGACATTTTTATGCGTGGAAAAGCGACTTAAGTCATAAAGTTTAATGCTTGATAACTCGATGAATTTTGGCCGTAAAAGGAAGATTTTTTTTTTCTATTTTGCATAAAATTGTATGAGGATGATTTTCCAAAATATAATTGGTTGGACCGGGGGACCGTATACAAATGTATATTTCGTATTTCTTTCAGTAATGTATTTATTTATTTAAACTGCTTCTAAGATAATATATATTAAAATTTAAACAATTTTTGCAATTGGAAATATATTGCTGTGACTAACGGTTAGGGAAATAGCCATATCGATAGCACTGCACACCCTGTATAGTATAGCATAAGAAAGCAAAAATATATTCGGATAATTTGCGTACGAATAATCGGCGTTCTAATGTGCTTGAAAATATTTCCCGATCAGATAATGTTTCATAAGCGGTTTTGCATGCGAAAGCCACCCGCTGATTTGAAATGATACAGCACTAGCAAAATGGATAAAAACTTGCTTCTTCCAAGGAAAATAGATGAGTTCAGCTTTTTAAATGATGATCTAGTGTTTTCATTTACATGTTGAAACAATTGATATTAGCATTTTAAAAAATTATATTTCTCATAGCACAGCATGGAAAATAATGAATTTTGACGTACCCCAAATAATAACTAAATGCGTTAAGCAAATTTATTTCTCGAACAAAGGAATGCTTGGAGTTTAATTAACGACATTTGCTTGTATTGGTTATAAAAACAATTGAATCGGTAATGAGAGAATACAAAGAGGTAGTTGCATTCTTTACATTATTAAGATTTTCTGATAACATAACAAAATGTTTTCTTTCGTGTATATAAGAACATAAAAAAGGATGGCCTTATAATATATGAAAAAATACGTAGGGGGGAATTTAACGGTTATTTAATTAAGAATGATTCTTGTTTTATGAAATAAATAGTACATTATTTAAAATGCTTGCTACGGAAATACATGCAATATTTGAATGTATTCCGTAAGTACAAAACCCTTTCTATAAATGATAAAGACAACGTGCGCAAGTTACGTAAGAGCAAATATAATAACAATGCAGAAAACAGATATTTGTAGGATAAGCTGGATCCCCTTCCTCAATTCTAGAGAACCAACAAATCCGTCAAAATGCGAAATGACCAGAAATAAAAGAAACATAGGTTTTATATATTCACCAAATCGTGGATTAAGAGACTACCTCCTGAAAGATCCAATCAGAAATCGAAAGAACAACAGCCTACACAATTTCTTAAACATAAAACCAATACGCAAGATTGGAGTGTGCCCAAACACATAAAAATGTTCCAACATGTGTGATAAGTCCAATTAAAATTAAAAGAATCTCAACAAGATGAAAAATAAGTCCTAAATACTAAAACATGGTACCCATGCAAAGAAAAAAAATACAGAGCAGTCCACTAGAAAGTGAAAAAAAGGAGAGTAATGGACGCCGTTACGGTTTGGAGATCATTTACATAATAGACCAAATTTTGCATCCCAATAAATTGTATTGAGACATTCTTGCAAACAGATTCTATCATATATTACCTCGACCAATACTCGATTCAAGAGGCGGGATATGTAGATTTTCAAATAGACTCTTTATAAAATCTCCACCCACTTTCGATTGGTTAATCACACGTAATCAAATTTCGTGTTAACGGTTAACTAGGTTTCATAACACATTGACAACCAATATGGAAAATTCTAAAACTTAGAAACTTGGTCAATGGAAATAAAATAGTCTTGATAATTTGAAGCTTTTTAAGGTTTGTTATCGCCAAATAGTTTCGATAGCAATAACATTTTCTAATATCACATTGTTTCTAGTCTTTATGATATTGACAGAAGAAATCATAAATACCACGTGCGAGACCAGAAATAGATCTCACACCAGTTTATTGTGAGACAGTTTTTCGAAATTTATTTATTGTGTCTGAAACGTCAGACAATTCCTCCAGTCTTAATGACACCAAAGTTTACTACACGCTCCCAAAGGTCAGCGAAAACCATAAATTTAGGGGCGTCAAGACAGAAGACTCTAAGGGTAAGGTGAAGCAACGGCATTGGGTAAAAAGTTTGACCAATTGAGAAGATGCTTGCGGATTCGCCATGAAGGCTGGCAATAAGAGCAAAAGAGGTGTCGAAAACCCAGACCACCCGATTCGCCCTAGTGTATGAGCAGCAATTTGAGTAGCCCGGAACATGCAGCAGAAGAGGGGTTGAAGGCCCAGACCACACGAAGCAGAAGAGGTGTTGAAGTGTTGAACACCCAGACCACACGACTGACCTAGAGGTTTACAGCAACTTAATGTGTGGCCAGAGCAGAAGAGGTGTCGAAAGCCCTGACCACCCGACTCGTCCGAAGGCTTAGAGCAGCAAAATGGATGGCCGGAGCAGAAGAGGTGTCGAAAGCCCAGACCAACCCGACTCATCCTGGTACATAGAGCAACTTAGAGGATGGCCGGAACAGAAGAGGTGTTGAAGACCCAGACCGTCCGGCTCGCCCCGAGGGCTTGAGCAACCATTTGGACGGCCGGTAACAGAAGAGGTGTTGAAGACCCAGACCGACCGACTCGTCGACAAGGACATGAGTAGCCATCTGGTCGGCCGGTACAGAAGAGGTGTTGAAGACCCAGACCGTCCGACTCGTCCAGAGGACTAAGAGCAGCTATTTGGACGGCCGGTACAGAAGAGGTGTTGAAGACCCAGGCCGACCGGCTCGTCAACAGGGACATGAGCAACCGATTAGCCGGCCGGGTACAGAAGAGGTGTTGTTGTTGTTGAGACCCAGACCGTCCGACCTACCAGAAAGGTGTAAGGTAACTGTATGGACGACCGGGAAGTGCCACCCAATTTAGACCGGAACCCAGTGGGGGAGGCATCCACAGGGACCGTACCCTCCTTCCCCTACCACCAACCTCTCGGAAGGACTTACGGACCCACATGTTTAACGTGATCGTACTCCGCATGAACACGGCGGCATTTGTGGTAGCGTGCAAATCTAGCGCGCAAAGGGTACAGAAGAGGTGTGTCAGACCTCAGGCAAAAGATCCATAACCAAAGGAGTAAAAACAGACATACAGAACAAATATAAAGAACGATTTCAACAGAGAGATTGTTGCATGACTGCTACGTGAGAGGTGTTATCGAAATTCACGATGACTTCTGCACGACAAATGCAGAATGTAAACGACAAATCCTGAGTACAGTTATTCAAGAAGTGTTCGATATTAACACCTAGTCAGCAGTACAATATGATCGGCGAATTAAGAGTGGGCGAATTATACTTCGAGTTAATTCCAGTAAAATGAGCGACATTAAGTACGTGCTGGTGACAAAGTCCAAGACAGACTTGAAGATATGCGTTCCTCAAATGATATTGAAAGTCTTAAACGTATTTTAGGTATTTTTAACAAATGGTCTCACAGTGTATCTCTCCGCCGCAATAATATGAATAATGGTGTAATGAATTCAATAAGTATTTTATGTTGTTAATAAATGATTTATTGTTAAAGTTTAAATTGTGCAATCAATGTAGTAGTTTGTTAATTAATATTCCTTCGCAGAACTGGCGCTAAAGATAAAAAATTGGAGGGTTTTCATGGGTACAACGCATAATTTAATGAGTTCCACTATATACGAATTTAAGGCCATGTCAATTATGTAGAATTTAGTAATCTAAAATCCTAGCTTTAAAGCTACTTTTTTTGTGCACTACACCGCGAAATATTTTATCCATGAAAATACAAGGAAATCATCAATAAGTCGCTATGATAATTACGAATGAAGCCGTTATATCACGCGAAATCTGTTATACATATAATTACAAGTAAATCGTCGATAAACCGCTATTATAATTACGAATGAAGTCAGTTATAACACGAAATATGTTATCCACATAAATACTAAAAAATCATCGATCGGTTGCTATGATAATTAAGAATGAAGTCAGTTATACCACAAAATCTGTTATCTATACAGATACAAAAAAAATCACCAATCAATTGCTATGATAATTGCAAATTAAGCTAGTTATATCACGAAATATGTTTTCCACATAAATACAAAAAAAATTCATCGATCACTTGATATGATAATTAAGAATGAAGTCAGTTATGCCTCGAAATCTGTTATACATGTAAATACAAGTAAATCGCCGATCAGTTGCTATGATAATTACGAATGGAATCAGTTATACAACGAAAACTGATATCCATATAAATACGAACCGATCATTGAGGCAAACAAAGACAATTAATTGCGTAATTAAGACAGTATCCCACGGTTAATTTTGTCAAATAAACTACATGTTCATAAAATCGAGAAATGAAACTATGCTTTATAAATCAGTTCAGTTAACGACTTATCGACGTTGATAAGCGTATACAAGGGAGAAACATGCATATACTTGCAGGTTGTCTTATTGATAGCATGATTCAATGCAATTGCATCAATTTAAAAAATTGTAGTTTTAGTTCAGATATTGAACTATTACATACAAAACATCTATAAATAAAAATCATTTATAAATAAAATTGATAATAATTTAAAAGCGGCAGTTCTTGTATGCTAATCAATTTATTTGTTACTGAGCCAAATGAACTGACGGGCAAAACATTAAAATTTTATTAATCCCAGATAACACAAAAAATATTGTTTTCTGTATATTTACGTAAATAATGCTATAATAAAACTTATTTATTAAGCAAATGATTATATTGGTCAATCTATATATATATAATTGAAAATCTGTCTGTCTGTCTGTTGGTCCCGTCATCACAGGAGAACGGCTGAACCGAATTTGATGAAATGTTGTGGGTAGCCTGGAAATAATCCCACTTAAAATTTAGTTCATGCTTGGAGTTTCTACGATCAGTACAACGAAACTTTTCCCTAGGAGTTCTATTCTCTATCTCCGTAGTTTATCCAAACGAAAAGCTTGAAAATCGTTTGAAAGTGAATTAAAATTTAATCTCTGAGTTTGATGGGAGATTTTTTGCTCTATTTAGTCACTTTCTGAAAACATAAATTGTTTGAAACATGATTTAAATGGGAAATCCATATCCATGGTTTATTTTAAACAAGCTTTTACTGAACAATGAAAAGTATAAAGAAATCAAAATGGTTATTTAATTTTTCAGTTTATGAGGAAGATTCTGTCTTATATCATGTTACTTAGAAACGCAATTAAATTAAATCTGTTTGTTAATTTTAATAATTACTTTTTCGATTTGAATAATACATAAATGGATACAAAATTATATTTTAGAAAAGAACGATTTGAATTTTCTTATATTATTTTTGACTGGATAATATCAAGTACGGTCTTCAGATTTAAACTTTATTATTATTGATATTTTCGGGAATTATTGATTCAGGGATTATTGATATTTTCAAGTTATTATGTTATTGTTTCATTATGACAAAAATTGTTTAAACTCAGATATTGTACGTTGTATGAGTAATAGTCTACAAATACACGGGTATATATTCTAATCTACGGGAATGTAAGTAGTACAGGTATATTGGCATATGTTTTGATATATATCGGCACATATTGGAATCAATTACGATCTTCTGGTATAAAGAGTACGGGGATTATTGATATTTTCAATTTATTACGTCATCTCTTTTATTTTGGCAAATAGTTTTGAGACTCATAATATAATACGGGTAATCTTCTAATGTACTAAAGCAGGTTATACCTTTTAATATTCGCGTATATAAGTATTACGGATCCTATGCAATTGTAATGCTTTCATTTTGCATATAATGATTAAATTTTTTTTTGTAAATTTGCTTAAAAAAGGGGCCAGAATGTTTTATTTTTCAGATTTACTCGTGAAGATAATGTTTCTTAGTTAGAACAGATATTCTTAAACTTCACTTTAGGAGCAATAAATACAATATTTTAACAAAATTTGCACATGATTGCGAATTATAAATTTCTTTAAATTATATATGTATATATATATATATATATATATATATATATATATATATATATATATATATATATATATATATATATATATATATATATATATGTGTGTGTGTGTGTGTGTGCGAAAATAAATATATTGACATGAATGATAATTTTGAAATATTACCGTCAGAGAAATTCTTTAATCGTATTTAATAGCAGATTTGATTCTATCAAAATCGTTTCATGCAGACAAGACATTTCATACAGAACAATTTTTGTTTCAATGGCTTTCAAGATTTTTTGCATGCTTTCCTAAAAAAGTAAATGCACACAAAAGAATTGTTGCTAAGTATCTCATTTTTATTAACACTTTACAACAAAGTTGAAAAATGTTTATGACTTTTTTTATTCTATCCGTCTGTCTGTTTGTCTGTCTGTCTGTTCGTTAGCACGATAACTGCCGTAAAAACGGCCTAATCAAAATGAAATATTAGTATGTTGTTCAGACGGTCTGTAGGACCTATGGGAATATAAATGAATAATATCACCCAATTAGTTTGGATTGAACCCGGGTTGAAAAAATTAAATACATTGAGTCCTATGTGACTTAATTTTTCAAACATTTTTTAAGCGGATTTAAAATTCACAAATTGCGTCGAAAATTTTAAGTAATATTCAAATTGTCCCATAAAATATACAAAAAAATCAGCGAAATATATTCAGTAGTTTTTTAAATAAAAATTAAAATAATAATAACAACTCTTATATGAAGCGATAACGTGACTATGATATGAAAATATCACGTGACCCTCTTCAAAATTTTATATGGCATCATCTTGTCTCAAAATTGTGATTTTTATAGTTTTTTTTAATTCATATTGAGTGTTGTATCCGTCCTAAAACCACTTTATTTTTACTTAAATTCTGTGCATCTACTTACTGAAACAAAACAATGACAATATATTTGAGTTTAAATGATCATCCAAATTTGATTAATTCTACAACGGAGCCTATTTTTCACTTATGTAAAATGTAAACAGCAAAATATGTAGAATGGGTTGTATTAGAATTACTGAATTACTTTAACACAAAATTATTTAGCCCATGGTGTCTGCATAGCTGATATGATTGAAATATTCATTGATTTTACAAAGAGAAGGACGACTTTTTTGGATGAAGTTTTAAGCATAGCGTTTAATTACTTGTAGCTCCATGGTCTTAATTTTAAAAAAAATAAATTATTAAAGTATTGTAATGAATGAAATGAATGGGAAATTGTTTATGAATGAAATGCTGCTTTTATAGAGAGAGCCAGTCGTGCTATTTTTTCGATGACGTCATTTGAATGAATTTCAGTTGTTTTCGATGATGTTTTCAATTATAATAAATTGTCGTAGTATTACGATATTTCTCAAATTATTACCGTGAAATGTATCGCATTTAGAGATGTTTCAACCAGGCAATTTATATTTCAATGCCGTCATTTGAATGAAGTTCATTTTTTTCTATGAAGATTTAAGTTTTCAAATATAATAAATGAATGTAGTATTCTGATAAGTTTTAAAATATTACCGAGGAATGTATTGCATTTTAGACATGTTTAAATAAAATTGCATTGAAGTTGGAAAGTGTTTCATAATTAGTGCTTTAAAGATTGATCTTTCTTGTTTTATATAACGCCTTATTAAAATTAAATATATTATGAAATATAAGAGGTTGCAAGTATTTACTTTTTTTTAAATTTCTAAAATCAGAATATAGAATTTACATTAGAGACTAAGATAAAAATTGAGGTTAAACCGATTAGAAGTTTTAGTGATGGAATTCATTATAACATTAAATATGTGACAAGATGTGTCGAAGTTTTTACGCAGCATTTCAAAAGTAATTTTTCATGTTTGGATGTCAAGTTTTAATTGCGAATTAAAACGCCAAATACAATAATCATTCCAGGGTGATTTTTGAGGGGTGGCGCCAGAAACAATAAATGTTGACACACCAAAATTTATAATTTGGCATGCTTAACAAATTTATCCCTCGAAGCTATTTACCTATGGCGCGCGCTTAATTAAAGCCAGCTGCTTGCATCTTTCACAAAAAAAAGAACTTCTCATTAATGAGCCAGCATAAAGTGTCAGTTACATTCTTTGCATTATTAAGATTCACTGACAACATAACAAACCGGTTTTTTACTGTGTATATTTATATAAGTATTAAGATCACCCAAACGAAAAACTGTATATATAAACCAAAACCAGTAAACCGTATTTAATGAACATTTCTGTCTATATCTATATATATATATATATATATATATATACATATATATATATATATACATATATATATATATGTATATATATATATATATATATATATATATATATATATATATATATATATATATATATATATACATATATATATATATATACATATATATGTATATGTATATATATATATATATATATATATATATATATATATATATATATATATATATATATGTATATATATGTATATATATATATATATATATATATATATATATATATATATATATATATATATATATATATATATATATATATATATATATATATATATATATATATATATATATATATATATATATATATATATATATATATATATATATATATATATATATATATATATATATATATATATATATATATATACATATATATATGAAACGAAATGTTGAATTTGAAACGAAAAAAAAATAATAGGAATACCGAAAGCATTGCATGAAATGGTAGACGGGGACTTCGACCCCTCTTTACTGTTTAAAGCAGTTTTTCAGCCCGGGTAACGCTCACGGAACCAATGCAATTCAATGGTCAATCTCCCGTGAATGCGTAAAGTCAATAGCAAGGGAAAAGGCCAAAGAAGGACATCAGGAAAGACTCTTACTTTGAATAGGAAGAAGGACTCTTACTTTGTATAAATTGAACTCCAACAGAAAGTTAAACATTGACATCCGCAATGCTGCGTATCTCTATATCAGACTGAAAGTGTACCCCCATTTAAATATAAGTTGTAACTTTCAGTTACGGTTATGCTGAAAAATTTACATAAATTGTCACTAAGAAAACGTTAAAGGTAACCCCTCTGCCATTGCTTCATTTATATAGCCCAGATCACTTACATAATGATTTTCTGCACTGCAATTTAATCGTTTGCTTCTTGTTAAAAAATCATTGTTTAGGAACAATATTATAAATTTTTTAACAAGAAGCAAACGATTAAATTGCAGTGCAGAAAATCGTTATGTAAGTGATCTGGGCTATCTAAATGAAACAATTGCAAAGGGTTACCCTTTACGTTTTCTTAGTGACATTTTATGTAAATTTTTCAGCATAACCGTAACTGAAAGTTACAACTTATATTTAAATGGGGGTACACTTTCAGTCTGATCTAGAGTTACGCAGCATTGCGGATGTCAATGTTTAAATTTCTGTTGGAGTTCAATTTGTACAAAGTAAGAGTATATTACTTTTTGGAGGATTGAGTGGTGAAGTGTATGCGGGGCTTGTTTATCTTGATATTGGTGTTAGATATTTGATATTTAAATTGTATTTTGTGTTTCTGTTTGGATGTAGTAAATCTCGATGTTTCTCTTTAGGTGCAAAGTCAGTACAGGTCTTTCAACTTTTTACATTTTTAGTTTTGGTATAAGTACTTGGTTTGCGACATTGTATCCACTTCCGGGAGTGTCGTCATGACATGAAGCTGGCTAAACCGGGAAGTGGGGGTCACAATCCCCCCCGGCGAAATTTTGATGCATTGTCATTCTTCATTTTTCTATCTCTTATGTAACTTATATATATACATATATATATACATGGAATCAAATGATTAAGAAATGAAAGAAGAACAAACGGGGAATGGGGATGCTTACAGGGAAGTCGAACAGCCAAAGGGGATTACGACCAACGATCCAACGGTTTGGATTTTGCTTTTCCAGTATTGACAGTTAGAGGATTGCTTCAGACGAGTCTGGTTCCGGGAACGTTTCCTGGGTTTAAAAGTATGCTTTAACCGGGAACAAGGGTCGTCATCCGCCTTGGCCTGGTCGACTTCCCTGTAAGCATTTCCATTCTTCTTTTGTTCTTTTTTCATTTCTTAATCATTTGATTCCATATTAGTGCCTATATTGTTATGTGCTGCAATGCGCCTTATGATAATCTGGGCATTTTTCAGTTGTAAAATTTCTTGTAATACTTATATTTAACTAAATATTTGTATGGTGTATATATATATATATATATATATTATTGCTTTCTTTCATTTTTATACTTTTCTGGTATGATATTAAAATCCACAATGTAGTGCAGCATAGCGCCTTATTCGTGTGATTTCTGGAATTTTGTAACTTTCATTTATACATATTTATTTATATATATATATATATATATATATATATATATATATATATATACATATATATATACAGGGTGTTTCTATAGCCGCGCAACCCACATTTCGTTTGATATTTCCCAATACAAAAAAGACAAAAAAATATGAAATATTCACAGTAAATAGTTTAATGTCTGTATAACATCGTGCGTTACAACACATGCTGAAAATGACAACCATTTGCTGCCAAGCACAGCTCTACTCGACGATAGGTATTTGTAGCCACACGATGCAGCATATCAGTGGGAATGGATGCAGTGATGTTGCGGATGTTGTCTTTTAAGGCTTCGATTGTCTTTGGATTGTTTATGCGGATGAAATTTCAATTTCTTGGCAACGCTTTGACATGAAGCGAGTGACACATCTATCTACGATGATAACCTACGAGAACTTTTTCTGGGGCTTCACTGTAGGCTTGCTTCAATCCCGGACATTTCATGCGGACTCAGATTAGGCCTGCCACTTCGTCGTCGGCCATTAACAGAACCAGTTTCCCTGAATTTTTGGACTACACGACGTATCGATGATTTATTCGGCACATTTGGTGTTTTAAAATGTTTGCGAAACGCTGAACGAACAGTTTTGTAAGAATTAGTCTTCAAATAATGCTCCACAATAAATACACGCTCCGGTAAACTGAGCGCCATTTTAGAACTATGTGAACTGACTCTGTACTAACAATGCCAACTATTGTGCATTATATTATGTATAAATAGCGCGAAATTCAAACATCTGTCTTCATATTTATGAGAGATATCAACCGAAATGTGGGTTGCGCGACTTTAGAAACACCCTATATATATATACCTGCATACATACATATATATACACACATATATATATATATATAAATATATATATATATATATATGTATATATATACATATATATGTGTGTGTGTCTTGAGAAGTGAGAATATATATACGTGAGAGTTATTGAATTTGTCATTTATGATCCAGTAAATTTGTAGATTTTAGTGATAAGTATTTCCAACTTATCACTGTATCATTATAAATTATTCTTTAATTTTAAGAATGTTCTTTATAAATGTATTCCATAATAAGTAATATCACTAGACTTGTTCATTTAAATTTTAGGTAATTATTTGACAAATTTAAAAAATACACGTGCAGTGACAGGAGAACGACTTACGTTAGATATCTGAAGTGGAGTCATTCGCTTTATATAGAAATATTACCCATAAAATGATGTTTTTTTTCTATTTAAGAGCATTTGGGCATATTATTTTTTCTTAATAAAGCATTTACACATCATGTAATAATTGGAGAAGGGTTCATGCTAGCATTGTAAAGTTTTCATATTTTATGATTTTTATTTGTAATTTTTTTTTTATTTTATGATATCTGGGAAATGATTTTATTGAAGAACCTTCAGGGTGTGAAGGTATTTTTAAAAAATGACTTCAAAATTTTGGAGTTTTTTTGCTAAACTTTTAATCTGGTTTAAAATTAAAAAAATATTCCAATAATCACTGTAATAAATCTTTTAGATTACTTTTGAAACGCATTGTTCGTTCGTGAGGTATTGCATCTATGGCTTAACGGATACACACATTTATCTACACATATACTGACATACACATTTTAACATACGCACACTAATATACACATGCTAAAATACATATACATACAGATATCACCTTAAAAACGTTGATTCGAGTTCAGATACAATTCAAAGAGCGCCCCATTTCGAGAACTCGAATTCAAATTTTTACGCCTTCACAATACTTTACCTATACTATGTACCATGTATGTATGGAAAATAGTTTAGTACATATTTAAAAAAAAATTATTTTTTCATTTAGAATTTCTTGACTTAAAAAATATGTTCTTTCAACTGTTATCCAAGTAAAAGGAAAACAAAAACCGATCGGATATGTAACATAAGAAGTTTACTACAACTACAAAATGACAAAGGGAGACAAAGATAAAGTAAACTTCCAAGCACAAAAGCTCAATGATGGTATCTTTTCCTTTTGTGATTGAAGAAACGTATGGGGGAGAGGGAGGAAAGTTCTTTTGTTGGGAAAAATGTAAGAGGACAGATTCACGACAAGCTCAGATTTAGAAACATGACTAATGCTTCTTTTCAGGATGCGTATATTTATTTGAAAAGTTTCAAACGACTTTGTATGTCAACTTAAATTAGGTTAGTTGCTTCTTGTTCTCGTTCAGATTGCTGTTTCCATGTGCGTCTATTTGATTCATTTATTTGGAGATTGGATTATATGATTAAATACAATATCCACTTATAAAAATAACTAGTAATAAAATCGTCGAATTCCATATGTTGGATAAGGGCATACACGTGATAATAATGTGCGTCTATTTGATTTATTTATTTGTGGATTGGATTATATACTTAAATATAGCATCCCCTTATAAAGAAAATAAAATTGTAGAATTCCACATGCGGGATCAAAGCATACACGTGCTAATAATGTGCATGTATTTGATTTTTTTAGGATTATATTATATAATTAAATTCAGTAATTACTTATAAAGAATAACCAGTAACAAAAGTATCGATTTCCATATGTGGAGTATGGGCATACACGTGGTAATAATGTGCGTCTATTTTATTTATTTATTTGAGAATTGAATTAAATGATTATATAACAGTATCCTTTTATTAAAAATAACTAGCGATAAAATCGCCGAAATTTATATGCGCAATAAGTACATACACTTGATAATAGAGAGAAATTAAAATTGGGAGATGTTGCCTTTTTACTTTCCCTGCAATATATGGTAATGTAAAGGGAAGGTATTGGAATCATGTCGAAAATCGCAACTCGAGTTTTCGACGGTTCGACACGTTTCGAGACCTCTAGAGCACGAAAAAAGTATTTTTAACTTGACGTATGTGTGTGTGTGTGTGTCTGTGTGTCTGTGTAATGTAATTATCCACTCTAACTCAAAAACTAATGAACCGAATTTCGTAAAATTTGGTTGGTAAGACCCTTGGGCGTGTCTCTGGTACTGATTAGTTTTTGGTACAATTCGGAAAAAAAGAACACGCTCTTTTTTGCGAAATGGCTCGCAAAAATCTCATATATTCTCACTAGATGAAGTACAAATTGACCAAATTTCACAAAATTTTGTAGATAAATCACATGTTGGATACTCTGGTGCTGATTAGATTTTGGTACAATTCGGAAAATAACACCTGCCTTTTTTTGCGAAATGGCCCTCAAAAATTACCAATATCTAAAAAACGACTACGCATATTCAAATGCATCAATTTAATTCTTGTTTTATACGTAATTTTCGACGAGAAAAATAATAAGAACAACTCTATTACTCTAAGACTTACCGTTCTCGAGATATTTGGATTTTTCGCATTTTTTATGTCTTCTTTGGGAAAATGTCCGATTACCAAATAAAAGCAGAGATTGAATTAAAAATGCAAATTTAGTGTCATTTTGTGCAATAAATTCAAATTACTGAGTTCTTAAAGAAATAAAGAAAAAATGAATTTGAGTCTGCAGGGAAAGTCATGAGCTGCCCACATCAGATTTTTTCAAATTAGAGCGTATCCTAGCGCTATGTTCATTCCCAGTTCATTCCTAGTGCTATGAGATCATTCTTGTTTTAGTGAATTTTTTATAGTTATAAGGAACTGAGCCCGAGATTTTAATATTATTTGTCAGGTTATTATTACTTTCCTTATATACATAATGTATAAGGAAAGTATTGTGACGGGGTCGAAAATTCGAATTCGAGTTTTCGACGGGAGAGCACGTTTCAAGCATCCCTGATCACGAATCAAACATTTTTGAAGTGATGTCTGTGTGTGTGTGTGTGTGTGTCAGTGGGTCTGTGGAGACGATAACTGACGAACGAATGGACCGATTCCAACAAAATTTGGTACAAAAATCACAATCCGTAAACACTGGAAGCCTCTTGTTTTTATACGCAATCGAATGTTCAGAACCCCCCCAAATTTTCGAATGAAATTTCGTAAAAACCGTCAAAAAATCAAAACCGCTAATAAAGTTACGCAAATAGACATTTCTTATGTAATGTTTCATTAGAAAACGATTGACATCAATTTTAGAACGCTAACATGAACTGTTCTCGAGATATTGTACATTTTTCAAAAAAATTATCAAAAAGTCATATAAAATAAAAAAAATATTTCCTATTGAGAAACATGTTCGCTTTTCATGTGTAATACTATGCGATAAATTGGGTGACATCATTCTCGTGGATCTAGCTCGTTCCATTCATGGAAAAAGATACTTTAAGTAATACTTTTGTATTGGACGCCAATAGTCATTTATCTGCTGTAAGAATAACTTATTTCTTCGTCCATAACACTTGGCGAGATTTTGGCGACGAATTTGGCGGAATGTCGCCAAATTTGCGACTTTTTGAAATGTTGCCAAATTAACGAAAATCTCGCCAAATGGATAAAAATTACGTTAAATCAATGGAAATGACGACCAATTGTCGAAAATTCAATATCTTGGAAAGAATATTAGTATCTGCTATAAGAAAAACCTATGTTTTTTACTGTAAAATTAGTAAATTCATTACATTATATAAGGGAAGTCATGTGTTGCCCACATAAGATTTTTTAACTTGTGGTCATGGAAAATTTGTTTCCGCAATTAGTGTGTTTAATTGCTTACATGAGTCAACAATATTGCATATAAGTTTAATTGCATTAATGAATTCATTTTAATTCTTAATTGTTTATGACAGTCTTAGTTGCAAAACGCTCCACAGCAGTCAATAGTAAAATAAATAGTTGATCAATATTCGGCCATTTTTGTGACATTTCCGCTAACTACCCATCACAGAAAGTTAGAAGTCGACTCGATTCATAAAATATTTCATCATACTGGCAATTCTAGTTTCATAATCAATATTGAATTAACTTAAACGTAAATTAAAATTCTAAGCCCGCCTAAATCATCTACTAGTTCATATTACTTTACATGGGAAAATTCAAAGCAGTATGTTATTATTACTTTCCTTCTATATATAGTACTAGCAGCATACCCGTTCTTCGTACGGAGTATATAATATAAAGAAACTTATAATTCGCAATCATGTGCAAATTCTGTTAAAATATTAAATTTATTGCTCATAATGAGAAGTTAAAGAATATCTGTTCTCACTATGCAAAATTATCTTCACGGGCAGATCTGAAGAATAAAACATCCTGACCCCTTTTATAAGCAAATTTACAAAAAAAAAGGAATTGAATCATTATATGCAACCCCGTACTACTTATATTGTCGTAGATTAGAAAATATGCCAGAGTGTTAGTAGAAGATTACCCGTATTACAATATGAGTCTCAAAAATATTTGCCAGAATAAAGGAGATGACGTAATAAATTGAAAATATCAATAATCCCCGCAATCTTTTACCAGAAGGTCGTAATTGATTCCAATATATGCCACTATATATCTAAATATATGCAAATATACCTGTACTACTTATATTCTCGTAGATTAGAAGATATAATGCATTTGTAGAAGATTACGTACAACGTACTATATATGAGTTTCAACAATTTTCGTCATAATAAAACAATGTCATAATAACTTGAAAATATCAATAATCCCTGAATCAAGAGTCCCCGAAAATATCAATAATAATAATGTTTAAACCTGAAGACCGTAATTGATATTATCCAGTCCAAATGCAATGTCAATGAAATTTATTTTATATACATATCTTTATTTTTCAAATCGGAAAAGATTTAATATAAAATCGTATGCCGCATAACACATTGGATCCGTTGCTAAGCGACATGATATCCTTTGCTTCAAATAAGTTGATGGAAATCATATCATCTGAATAATGCGACCTCCATGGAAGATTTGGCGACATTTTTGTCAATTTAGAGATAACTTAAAAAATCCCTAAATTTATCGCCAAGTGGGACTGCAGAACAGATAGTCCCATTTTGCGACAAATTGACGAAACATTATCACAATACTATCCCCTAACAAAACACAATTATTTTCATTTATTAAGCGCGATTTTATCAATTCTATGATATTTTTATGGACTCACAAATATTTTTATCAATTTGGTGATATTAAAAAAATTCGTTAATTGTGTTACTAAGTAGGATGGATGGACTGTCCGACAAATGCTACCGAAACATCATTTCAGTACTCTATTCTAAAAAAACAAATCATTGATTTGCGTCATTTTTATAAATTTGGAAACATTTCCGCTAATTTGGTAAAGTTTAAGAAAAGTTACCAAGTTATTTAGAGATATTCCGCTAAACTCGTAGCTCTAAATTTGCAGATCTGAAGAATAAAATATTCTGACCCCGTTTCTATATACTAAATGAAAACACTAAAATTGTATTATAAGATATAGCCGTTCTACTCTTTTTCTGCTTCAACAATCGGCTAAATGAATTTATTGGGTAAACACAATATATGAGTTTATTAGCTAAACACAATATATGAGCTGGAAACCTCTTTGCTAAAATAAATGAAAATGATGTACGCAGTTCGCAATTTATATAATTAAAAGAACAAGCAAACCTTTCATTTAAAAATATATTTTTACATCCATTTATTTATTATTCAAATAGAAAAAATAATAATAAATATTAACAACAATAATAATAAATATTAACAACATTTAATTTCATTCCGTTGCCGAGCAACATGATATAAGATAGAATCTTCCTCATAAAATGCGAAATTAAATAGCCATTTTGATTTCTTTATACTTTTAATCGTTGAGTAAAAGCTCGTGAAATATAAACACGGAGGTAGATTTTTACATTTAAATTCATGTTTCAAACAATTCGTGTTTTCCGATAGTGACTAATTAATGCAAAAATCCTGCACCAAACTCGGAAATAAAGTTTTATTTCATTTCGCCGTTTTAAACAAACGATTTTCATCCTTTCCGTTTGAATAAACCACGGAGTTGGAGAGTATAACTCATAGGAAAAAGTTCCGTTTTTCATTAATATCTCGACAACCCCTGGTCTTAGTAACTCGAAACTTGAACTAAATTTATGGGGGGCTATTTCAAGGCTATCCACAAAATTTCATTAAATTCGGTTCAGCCGTTTTTCCGTGATGATGAGACAAACGAAAATTTTGTTTTTTTGCTAATATCTCGAGAACCACTGGTCGTAGAAACTCAAGACACAAACTAAATTTTCAGTGGGGCTATTTCTAGGCTACCCACCAAATTTCATCAAATTCGGTTCAGCCGTTCTCTCGTGATGATGGGACAAACAGACAGACAGACAGACAGACAGACAGACAGACAGATTTTCAATTTTATTTATATAGATAATGTATAAGGAAAGTAATGTGACAGGGTCGAGAATTTGAAATCGAGTTTTCGACGGGAGGGCACGTTTCAAACATTCCTGAACACCAATCGAACGTTTTTTAGGCGATGGCTCTCTCTATCTCTCTCTATGTGTGTGTGTCCGTGAGTATGTGGAGACGATATCCCACGAAGGAATGGAGAGATGCTAGCGAAATTTAGTGCAAAATTACGATCTATGAACACTGGAACCCTATTGATTTTAAATGCAATCTGATGTCCAGAACACCCCTAAATTTAAGAGCTGTCTAGTAGCAATTGAATGTAAAACATTTACATGATTTTCTTAACCTTTTGCTTACGGGTGGGACAGCGTCCATCCCAAACGAAGAATCTCCCAAAAAAGCGTCGAAAAGACATTGCCGTCCTTGGACGCCAATGTCATTAATGCATACCACTCATGTTCTGTTGATTATGTTCGGGCAAGTAGTAGCCATTGAAAACATATTTTTTTACCTGGTAACCTACTCTGTAAACTTTAATAACTATTGCTTTCTAATAATTGGAGGATATGTGTTGCTAAGACACCCCTCCTCCCCCTTATGTGAGCACCAAGATTTTTCTCCTTTCAAATTCAGCCAGAACGAGTCATTTTTCTACTATTTCTTGAGTCCTTTTTCTACTATTTCTTGAGTCCTTTTTCTACTATTTGAGTCCTTTTTCTGCTATTTCTTGAAACTTGTCTTTTGTTAGTCTTTCCATATATTTTCTGATTTATATTCCTATACCGATTCAGTAACTGAACATCAGCATATATTTTCAGAGTAGGTGCTTCCTCTAAAATTGTCCAGTGTTCATAATAATTTCGTTTCTTAAAGTATATAAAACATGAAAACAAGGTATAAACTTACTTATCTTCAGCTTTCCTTTCTTATACCGATTTAGCAATAGAACACCAGCATTATTTTCGAGATAGCTATTTCCCATAAAATGGTCTAGTGGTCTAATTTAGTTGCTTAAAGTATTTTAAAGTTTGAAAGCAAAGCATAAACAATATGTAATCATAGCATTGGTGTAATACAATTTTCGTTATTTGAAGGTGTACATAAACGTGTGTAACGTGAACTGCTTTTTTTTTAATTATACATTATTTTGTTCATTATATAGCCTTTTAGGAAATTTCGTGTCAATTTATCCTATTTACTTGTTATTCTGTCATTTGCCTCCAGGTAAATTGAGTTCAATCGCACAAATTGATACGTAAACTTACTTGATATTATATCCAGTTTGTAGTTTTAATGTGTCTTATGTTTCGTTAGGGAGTGTAATATATTTTTAAACGTCAACATCTCTTTAAAATTAATAAAAAAAATTAATATAACGGTTCGTGCTCCATAACGGTTCATGCTAGAGCAAAGGGGTTGATATTGTAGTTTCGAAATTGTATAAAAATGCATTTATCGAATATTCAGTCTTTTATTTCATATTTTGAATGGCTATTTAAAAAATCTGATGTGAGCAGCACATGGATTTCCCTGCAGACTTAAATTTATTTTCTATTTATTTTATTAATAATTAATTATATCGAGTTTAATTGCGCTAAATAACAAGCATAGTAAGTTGAAATTGCACTGAATTTACACTTTTAATTCAGCTTTCGATTTTATTTGGTAACTGGACTTGTTCTCAAAACCGGCATATCAAAAATGCGAAAAAACAAAAATATCTCGAGAACGGCTAGTTCTATTTTTATAGGACTAGCAAAATCACTCTAGAGAGTGATATGATTTGGAGAGTGATTTTGCTAGTCCTATAAAAATTACATATAATACATGTATTTAATTAATGCATTTGTGCATGCGTAGTCTTTTGTCTTAGATTTTGACGAATTTTGAGGGCCATTTTGCATAAAAAACCAGGTTCTAATTTTCCAAATCATATCAAAATCCAGTCAGCACCAGCTTAAGCGACAAGTCGTTCATCTACCAAGTTTTGTGAACTTTAGTGAATTAGTTTTTGAACAGACACTTTTTGCGAGCCATTGGGCCAAAAAAACAGGTTTTTTTTTATCCACAATTATACAAAAATCTAATCAGCACCAGGGTCATCCACAACTGACTTACCTATAAAATTTTATAAGATGCGGTCAATTAGTTTTTAGTTAGAGTAGTTACATACATTACACACACACACACACATTCGTCACACTAAAAATATATTTTTTGTGTTCTGGGGGTCTCAAAACGTGCAGATCCGTCGAAATCTCGAGTTCCGGTTTTCGACACGATTACAATACTTTCCCTATACATTACCATGTATTGCAGGGAAAGTAAAAAGCTAGTTTAAATATTAAGAATTGTACCAAAATCAAAGAAGCACCACGTTATTACCTACCAAGTTTTAAGAAATTTTATCGAATATTTTTAATTACAGTGAAGACCATCGTCAGCTCCCCAAAATTCCAAAAACCTCAATACCTCGGGAATGGCTTATCTTAGAGCAATGAGATTGATCTTATTCATTTTGTCGTTAAAAATTATGTTCTAAACAAACAATTAATTAATATATTTCAACATATCCAACCTTATATTTCAGATTTCGAAGATTTTTGCTGGCCATTCCACAAATACATGTACTATTTCGAATCTTCACCAAGGTACCCCAAGAATGACTAACTTATTAAAATTTTGTCGAATATCTTTTGAGATAGAGGAATACGTACACTGAACAGTCAGACACACAGACGTTCTGTTAAAAATAATATTATTGTGTTCTAGAGGTTTCGAAACGTGCAGTTTCGATTTCTGGCACGATTCCAATAATTTACATGTACTTTACCATGCATCGTAGAAAGAGTGAAAAGTCACAAGATTAAAAACTCGTCTACAAATGTTCAAAAAATTATTTGAGAGTACAATAAATTTATTTTTTCAACTCCCATAAAGATAAAAAGTGTAAAACATAATCTACTACGCTGTGTGGGAGATTTAATAGAACTAGAAAAATCTCAAGGATAGACAGACAAAGATAAAACAGACATTCAAACTCAAAAGATCAAGGATAGTGTCTTTGTTGATTGAAGAAACGTATGGAGGGGAGGAGGGTTGTTCTTTGTTGGGGAAATGTAATTCGAATAGACTCAGATGAATTTCTTTATTATGAAACATCGTTGATGTTTCTTTAAAAACTGTGTTGAAGACCCATACCACACGACCAACCCTAGGGTTTATGGTAGCGACATGTGTGGTTGAAAATTTCAAACTTTCTATTTCAAATAAACTGTTCATAACTCGATATTTTGGTGTAGTGTAAATTTAAAGAACGTTGATTTAATTTATAGTTAATATTAAATTGTTCTTGAAATAAGTTTAACTTGCATAACTTTTGAAAAATGTCGCCTTTGATATAGCACATGGATTAAGTGTTGTATAAGTCATGCATTTTCTTATTTTGAAACATCGCTGATGCTTCTTTACAAACTCTGAGCATGAGTTTAAAAAGTTTCGAACTTTCTATAACACACTGTTCATAATTCGATATTTTAGTGTAGCATGAAGATCAAAAGCATAGATTTAATTTACACTTAATGTTAAATGAATCATGGAATAAGCTCAATTTACATAACTTTGAAAAATAATGTATTTGATATAATGATTAAGTATAATATAAGTCATGAATTTCCTAACTTTAAACATCACTGATGTACAAAGTCTGTGCCCTTCACAATCTCTGTGTATGAGTTTCAAAAGTTTCAAACTTTCTATTTTAAGTAAGACCATGTTCATAATCAGATATTGTTGCACCATATAAAGATCAAGAGCGTGGATTTGATTTATATTTACTTTTAAATTATTCTTGAAATAAGTTCAATTTCTATAACTTTTGAAAAATAATGTATTTGATATAATGATTAAGTATAATATAATTCATGAATTTCCTAACTTTAAACATCACTGATGTACAAAGTCTGTGATCTTCACAATCTCTGTGTATGAGTTCCAAAAGTTTCAAACTTTCTATTTCAAGTAAGACCCTGTTCATAATGAGATATTGTTGCACCATTTAAAGATCAAGAGCGTGGATTTGATTTATATTTACTTTTAAATTATTCTTGAAATAAGTTTAATTTCTATAACTTTTGAAAAATAATGTATTTGATATAATGATTAAGTATAATATAAGTCATGAATTTCCTAACTTTAAACATCACTGATGTACAAAGTCTGTGATCTTCACAATCTCTGTGTATGAGTTTCAAAAGTTTCAAACTTTCTATTTCAAGTAAGACCCTGCTCATAATCAGATATTGTTGCACCATATAAAGATCAAGAGCGTGGATTTGATTTATATTTACTTTTAAATTATTCTTGAAATAAGTTCAATTTCTATAACTTTTGAAAAATAATGTATTTGATATAATGATTAAGTATAATATAAGTCATGAATTTCCTAACTTTAAACATCACTGATGTACAAAGTCTGTGATCTTCACAATCTCTGTGTATGTGTTTCAAAAGTTTCAAACTTTCTATTTCAAGTAAGACCCTGTTCATAATCAGATATTGTTGCACCATATAAAGATCAAGAGCGTGGATTTGATTTATATTTACATTTAAATTATTCTTGAAATAAGTTCAATTTCTATAACTTTTGAAAAATAGTGTATTTGTTATACTGATTAAGTGTAAAAACGCTATAAATAGTCAATGTGATTAGTTATTTATGTATAACATATTACTGGATCCCATTTTCTAGATAGCAACTATCATTTGGGTCATAAAATGGTTATAATATCCGTATGTCCGCAGCCGATTTCTTGTTACTTTCCTTATATACATAATGTATAAGGAAAGTATTGTGACGGGGTCGAAAATTCGAATTCCAATTTTTCTACGGGAGAGCACGTTTCAAGCATCCCTGATCACGAATCAAACATTTTTGAAGTGATGTCTGTGTGTGTGTGTGTGTGTGTGTGTGTGTGTCAGTGGGTCTGTGGAGACCATAACTGACGAACGAATGGACCGATTCGAACGAAAATTGGGACAAAAATCACAATCCGTAAACACTGGAAGCCTCTTGTTTTTATACGTAATCTAATGTTCAGAACCCCCCCAAATTTTCGAATGAAATTTTGTAAAAATCGTCAAAAAATCAAAACCGCTAATAAAGTTACGCAAATAGACATTTCTTATATAATGTTTCATTAGAAAACGATTGACATAAATTTTAGAACGCTAACATGAACCGTTCTCGAGATATTGCACATTTAAAAAAAAATTATGTAAAAGTCATAAAATAAAAAAAAATATTTCCTATTGAGAAGCATGCTCACTTTTCATGTGTAACACCATGCGATAAATTGGGTGACATCATTCTCGTGGATCTAGCTCGTTCCATTCATGAAAAAAGAAATTTGAGTAATACTTTTGTATTTGAACGTCAATAGTTATTTATCTGGTGAAAGAATAACTTATATCTTCGTCCATAACGCTTGGCGAAATGTTGGCGACCAATTATGCGAAATGTCGCCAACTTGGCGAATTTTTTATTGTTGCCAAATTAACTGAAATCTCGCTAAATGGATAAAAATGACGCTAAATCAATCAAAATAACAACCTATTGACGAAAATTCAATATCTTGGAAATAATATAAGTATCTACTATAAGAATAACATTTTTTAACTGTAAAAGTAGTAAATTCATTGCATTATATAAGGAAAGTCATGTGTTGCCCACATCAGATTTTGTATATAGTATCTGCTACAAATATTAATGGGTTTTCACGAAACTTTATGGCTGACTTCGTTAACAAAAAATCGAGAACTACACTCGCCGGCCAGTGTGTTAGAAAAACGGGAGAACGCATGTAAATGTATGTCACAGGCGGCTGTATGTAAATCTAGTAGCGTTGGTTGTAGGGGGGGAGTAATGGGTGGCACACATGATCGCAACATTGTCGCAAGAATGCTGTCGGTGTGTGTTCCCGGCGAAGTGGAGCAAAATTGGGATAACAACAGATTTGTCTCCGTTTGAAAGAAGTATTTTTGTGGGGGTCTATTTGAGATGAGCCAGGATTACCAGAATAGAACATCTCACTAGCTTCTAAACAGGTGAGATGTCCAAAGTGTATAACAGTTGGAAACAGAGCCAACAGACGTTGTCTAAGATAAAGAACTATGAATCGAAAACCATCAATAAAACCAGTGATCGGTTACATCTCGGACGGTTTGTACGGCAGAAAATGGGATCTGCTGTTCGGAAACTAACGGGAAATTTCAATGAAGACTCGTTCCAACCGATCTCGACAAGAACAATGCGCAGGAAATTGCAGCAAATCTCTGTAGCCGATATCATGCCTGTGTGGAATTTTCTTAATTCAGCGAAGGACAGAAAATGCGTTTACAGTGGTATCGGGAACGATGCCACTGGACATCTGATAAGTGTAAGACGTATATTTGGTAAAAAGAATCCCGCTATACCTTGTTTTGTTCAGACAGCAGGCTGAGAGTATAGCGAGAGCCCTCATAAATCTATGAATCTACCCTGTCGTGTTCACACATTTAAAGGTTGCAATGAGGATATCATTGTGTGAGCATGTTCAGCTGGTTTGGTACTTATCCCCTGATGTTTCCGACAGGTCAGATATCATCCAAGGAGTACTTGAACAATCTTGCTGAAGTCCACACTGCATTTTATCCCACAGGTCTTATATGAACGACAATGCTACTATTCATCAGGCAGTAATCGTGCAACAGTGGTTCACAGAGCATGACTCTGACTTCCACCATATACCCGATCCAGATGAAAACCCTATCGGGAACGTTTGTTACGTGTTACAGAGACATATTCGACAACAACCTCCTCTGCCATCAGGAGCTTACGATCGGCTATACAGGAGCATACGATCTGCTTGTCCAACGTCTGGTATTCTTATGACTTAAGTGCACACCAGCACCTTGTAAAATCTATATCTAACCGCATACGTGCTGTAATTCGGAGAAAAAGCGGTCCAATAAGATATTGAACCGAGGTTTCTTATTCACTGGTCAGTGTGTGTAGATAAACTTTTTTTTAATTCGAGATATAACTTTTATGTTTTCTTAACTTGGCAGGATAAGACAGAATTCCACATAATTATGCGTAAAGAGGGTTATTTATGGCTCAGGGATCACTAACGTTCCAATCATTGTATTGAAAAATCGATGGATTAAATTATTATGTTCGTGGCGTCATTAGTCCCCCTCGATGATAGCGATAGGGGAAGTTACACCTGGGGATACATTTTCAAACCTATATTAATCGAAAGACTTTGTGAAACCATTTAAAAAGAAGGTTGACATGTTAAAACTAGGATCATTTGGACCAATGTTATACATTTTTCAAATTTTATTGCAAAATTTGTAAAAAATAAAATAAATAAAGTTTATTTGAGCTACTAGTTAATTTTTTTCAAGATGCAGTCGTAAGTCATTTAATGTTGCAGATGTTTCGTTTATGTCCCGTCTGACGCGGGGGCCTGGGGCTGCAGCTACCACAAATGTCCCTGAGTTGGCCAGGCCCTGATTATGGGTAGATAAATTCAATTATATACTATATTTGCATAGTATAAACCCTAAATCGCAACCCAAATTTGGCTTGCAAAAAGTTGAGTGAATTAATATATTCTACAATTAATCAGTTTCTGCTCGTGTGCCTCATTCCGGATTTTAAATATTTATATCGCTTTACGGGAATCATTAGAGAACGTTACGTGCTGAGCAACAACATATTTTATCGCGAATTTATACCACAATGTGCGATACGGTATAAAATGACAGATGCACCCTCACACTATATAGGATCTTCATTTCCGGTAGTGACGTCACATGCAAGTGGTCTATAACGATAGTATCGAACACGAGACTTTAAGTTTATTCTAGGTTAAAATCACACTATGGGATTTAAATTTCATTTGCTGATAATTTGATAATAGATAATATTTCAACAATTCCAATTACTTTTCAAATAAAATATCTAAAGGATTAAATTTAAGTATTGCACTCGAACAAAAATTTTTAATATAATTGCGTTGAAAGAAATTGTTCTTCGTTTTTAAGCTTTGATAATAAAATAATGTATATACATTTTCTTTGTAACATGGTATATATATTATATTAGAGGGATATATATATATATATATATATATATATATTAGACGAATTAGAATATTTAAATATTTATACAAAATCTTGTGCTGCCATTAACCATCCCATTTTTCAACTGTTGTAAAGATTGAAAAACGCAAAGCATTCCGTCAAATATGATATACGGAGAGATTTCTAGAAATACAAAAATCAAAGATAGGGACAAAGATACAGTGGACTTTCAAATACAAAATTTCAAGGACTGTATCTTCTTATCCTGCGTTTGAGGTAAAATATTTCCTTTGATGGGGAATTGAAAGAGGAACATAGTCACAAACGCTTTGATTTAGAAACATGACTGATGCAGTTTTGTAGGCGGGGTAAAAATTTCAGTTTTTATCTGGAATTAAATCAGTTGTCAGTTCTTTATGTATTTGGTTTTTAGGTCCAGGAGTATTCACTCAATTCATTTTTCAGATATAACATGATTAGTGGATGAGATAAATATATATTTTTACTCAATATCGATCTATATTGTTCGTGCCCCATTGTTACTGTACAAAATACACACAGAATATTAAAGGAAAGTAAAAAATATTTTATACTAGAAGATTAAATATAATTCTAACAAATACTTCAGGAAAATCTATATAAATAAACTTCAAAATCTGTCTGAATGTTTGAGTCATCATCACAGGAGAACGGCTGAACCGAATTACATGAAATTTTGTGGATAGTCTTGGAATAGCTCCACTTAAAATTTAGTCCATGTTTAGAGTTTCTAGGACCAATGGTTGTAAAGACATTAATTGAAAACGCACAATTAACGCACGAGATAGCATTATGCAGACGATATTGTTTTCGACTATTTATTAAGAAAATTACGTGATGTCGCTAAGTGGCTTTAATGATATTTTCAATTTATTGCATTATCTGTTTTATTTTGGCAAATATTTTAGAAACTTAAATGTTGTATTGCGTGTCATTTTCTACTAATACACGGGTATATCTTCTGCATCTGGAATATAAGTAGCACCAGTCCCATGCAATTTTATTGCTTTTATTTTTCATCTATCATTTTCATTTATTAAGAAAATTACGTGATGTCGCTTAGTGGCTTTAATGATATTTTCAATTTATTGCATTATCTGTTTTATTTTGGCAAATATTTTAGAAACTTAAATGTTGTATTGCGTGTCATTTTCTACTAATACACGGGTATATCTTCTGCATCTGAAATATAAGTAGCACCAGTCCCATGCAATTTTAGGGCTTTTATTTTTCATCTATCGTTGAAATTTCATATTTTTTTTGTAAACTTGTTTATAAACAAGATGTTTTATGATTTAGATCTGCCCGTGAAGATAATTTTGTATAGTGAGAACGTACACATGTGTATATTTATTATATTTATACATTTCCTTTTAGGAGCATTAAATTAAACAATTTAATAGAATATTTTGGTTAACAATGTTATTTAATATATTATAGGAGTTTCCATATAATTGTAAATTTTAAGCTTCTTTATATTATATACTCCGTACAAAGAACGTGTATGCTGTTAGTATACAATAATGTATTCAATTAGTTGATTATCAGGTTAACTTAATCATTTTGAGTATTACATAAATAACTTGTTGTTCGATTTATGATAGTGATTATTTTAAATAAATCAATTGCCCTTTTTTGTAGTTTTTACTTTCACTATATATAGAATATTTTATATAGTATTATGATGGTGTCGAAAATTCGAATTGGAGTTTTCGACCTAAGAATACGATTCAAGTATCTCCAAACTCGAATAGAGCTATCTCGAAGTGATATCTGTGTGCATGTGGATATGTTGTAAGTGTGTGTAAGCGTGTGTGTACGCGCGTGTGTGTGTGCCCGTGAGTCTGTGAACTCGATATCTCACAAACAAATATAGTGTTTCGAAGGAAATTTGATACGATTATTAGAATCGAAAAATACTGGAACCTTATTGATATTGAAAGCAATTATATGATCAGAAAATCCCCTAATTTTCGAATGAAGTATTGAAAATTCATTAAAAAATCAGATCTTGCGATAATGTTGTATGAATTATCATATCTTACAAAATTTTTCATTAGTAAACGTATCTTCTTTAAAACTCTAGCATAAATTGTTTTCCGGGTACGGCATGTTTTCGGAAATAAATTTATCGAGAAAAATCATTCTCAGTTTAAAAATATATTACTACCACGGAATATATTTATTTTTCATGTGCAGTATTATGCTCCAAATTTGTTAAAATCATTTTTCGTAGATTTGACTCGTTCTATTCACTCTAGAAGACACTTTGCAATAGTTTCGTATGTTGACGTTATGCTGCACGAGTGATAAACTAAACTGATACATTCATAAAGAATTTAATGTCTGCAGCTCATTACTTTCCTTATGTAATGCAATGTCCTTTCACAGTGAAAATATGATTGAAATTTCCACGTTACTGTGGTTTAACGTTGAATCGAACATTTTGGGTTATTTCCGAATGATAATATGTAATACATATCTAAAAGTACCTAATTAACTTATATTTCACGCCACTATATATTTACAATTATTAATATTGATACAATCCTCAATAAAAAATACAGCCTGTGTATCACAAAATATTTTAATAATTAATTTATCAATAAGGTGTAATGTCATTAAGTTTGACGGTATTTTTGTCAATCTGGCGCGAAATACCGCCAGACTGGCGAGATCCCGCTAGATTATTCGCCAAGTTAACCAACCTTGTATTACAAATAAACGGAGATAAGGTCATTACTTATATACTAGAAGGTCATATGACGAAATTCTAAATTTGCAAATCATTCCCTTCCATTTGGCGTAAGATGTTATTAATTTGGCAACATTTTCCTCACTTTGACAACATTATTTTTGGCAGGATGTCTCCATCTTGGCGACATCCTACCAAAATTTTTGCCTAGCATTACGGACGGGTGGATGGACGGACGGAGAAATGGTTTATTCTTATTGTCAATTCTTATGTGTTTTCTGAGATATTAAATTTTCATCAAGTAGTCGTCAATTTCATTGATTTAGCGTCATTTTTATCTAGCAAGCGATTTTTTCGTGAATTCGGTAACATTTTAAGAAGGAAGAGAAGTTGGCTATATTTTGCCAAATTTGTCGCTGAAATTTCACCAAGCGTTATGGACGAGAAATAGGTTATTCTTATAGTAGGTAAATGACTATTGGCATCCAAATAAAAAAAAACTAGTAACCGAAGTATCTTTCCTCCCGAAAGGAACGTGTTAGATCCACGAGAATGATGTTAACACATTTATCACATCATATTACATATTAAAACTGAACATATTTTACAATAGTTATATTTTTTTTTATTTTATGTCATATTTTGATAAATTTATTTGAAAAATGTATAATATTTCTAGAACGGTTCATACT
Organism: Amaurobius ferox; assembly: GCA_951213105.1. NCBI lineage: Eukaryota > Metazoa > Arthropoda > Arachnida > Araneae > Amaurobiidae > Amaurobius > Amaurobius ferox. The sequence goes on from OX578147.1 coordinate 103,740,782, forward strand.
AGCGTTTTAATTTTTATGTCAATCGTTTTATCATGAAAAAGTATATAAGATATGATGATTTACATAACTTTATTGGAGGTTTTGAATTTTTGAGAATTTTTTTCAAAATTTCATTCGTAAATTTAGGAATGTTCTGGATATTCGATTGCGTTTAAAAACAATAGGGTTCCAGTATTGACAGAATGTAATTTTTGCACCTAATTTTGCTCACATCTCTATATTCATTAGTGAGATATCGTCTCCACAAACCCACGGATATCTCCCCCCCCCCACACAGATATCGCCTCAAAAACGTTCGATACGTGCTCAGGAATGTTTAAAATGCGCCCTGCCGTCGAAAACTCAATTTCGAATTTTCGACCCAAGCACAAGCCTTTCTTATACTATGTATATAAGGAAAGTAATAATCATGAAAAAGTATATAAGATATGATGATTTATATAACTTTATTCGAGGTTTTGAATTTTTGAGAATTTTTTTCAAAATTTCATTCGTAAATTTAGGAATGTTCTGGATATTCGATTGCGTTTAAAAACAATAGGGTTCCAGTATTCACAGAATGTAATTTTTGCACCTAATTTTGCTCACATCTCTCCATTCATTAGTGAGATATCGTCTCCACAAACCCACGGATATCCCCCCCCCCCAACACACAGACATCGCCTCAAAAACGTTCGATTCGTGCTCAGGAATGTTTGAAATGCGCCCTGCCGTCGAAAACTCAATTTAGAATTTTCGACCCAAGCACAAGCCTTTCACTATGTATATAAGGAAAGTAATAATCATAACACACAGTGTAATTAACCATATAAATGCAATAAAATGGATAAATTTACAAATGAGGAAAATCATTCCCAATAATTTACCAATGATCATTTATTTATAGAGAGAAAAACCCTTCTGCCTGTATTATTTAAATATAAATTTGGCATCGTGGCGACTAATTTGGTTAAATATCGCAAAATTTGAGACTATATTTATTGGTGCAAAAACACAAAGTAAACTGAGAAATCCATAAATACAGTGAAATTAACCATATAAAAGCAGTAAAATGAAAAGCATTAAAAATGATGAAAACATATGATAATATTAAAAAAAGTTTAAAAATGTCGTAAAGAAAGCGACTTAAAGTACAGAGCTAATCCACGTGCCACAAAAAGATAAAAAAATATTGCAAAATAAAGGCAAAAATAAAACCGAAACATTTACACGAAGAAGGAAAGCAGAAATTAACTTGTTTGTGATGAGGTTTTTATTTCCTCTCATACATAGTACTCATCGTCATCAGACGGGTGTATTTGAAAAGGTTTCTTTTCATAAAGTGATTTCTGCAAAGTTCAAGGTTTCCTTAATGCATTCTGTCTTTCACGTAAGTTTTTTGGTGGGGAGCGACTTATTACGAGATTAATTATATTTCAGTTTGCCGAATATGCTACTGAAGCTGTAGTTCGTTAAACATAAACCTATATCACAAACCTACTGAAACCTCGTTCAATAGCTTTTATTTGTGGTATGTTTGAACTACTTTTTGGGAACTGCAAATATAATTTGGTAGATATGGTAAGAAACGCGCGCGCGAATTCGATTTGGATTGAATATTTTGTAGTGCAAGAGATTTAGTACAATTTTATATTATTTACGACATTTTATACAGTTATAGTACGATTGTGATTAGTTGTGGTTTGTATCATTGATGTAGATTTATGGGTTTGATGAGAATCCCGACCAGTTTTAGACAGGTTTGAGTTTTGAGTTTTGAGTTGAGTAGTTGTAGTATGAGGTTATGATATAATATTATGAGTTTAATTAGAATGCCGGTGAATTTGAGCGAAATTTGAAGGCGTTTAGTTTTAGGCTTGTGAAGAATTTTTAGTAGTAAATATACTATTAAGAACTATTGTCAGTAGTGGATTTGAGAAGAAAAAGCAGTTGTAAGTTACGGGGGCGCGGTAGCCCTGTGATTAGCGCGCGGAGGTTGCACTCGGTAGCCCCGGGTTCGATTCCCGCCGCTGCCCAAACTGCCGCCGTGTTCACGCGGAGTACGATCACGTTAAACATGTGGGTCCATAAGTCCTTCCGAGAGGTTGGTGGTAGGGGAAGGAGGGTACGGTCCCTGTGGATGCCTCCCCCACTGGGTTTCGGTCTAAATTGGGTGGCACTTCCCAGCCGTCCAAACAGATAACTTACACCTTTCTGGTAGGTCGGACGGTCTGGGTCGAAGAAAAGTTGTAAGCTAAAATTGATAACATAGGCAGAATCGGTTTGCGTACTGATATACTTTGTTATTTTACTTGTAGCAACAGCTTCAGCAGTAGAATAACTTGCACCTGTCTTAGGGGAATAAGAGTTAACTGTTTTGCGAGCATCAGGGTATTACATTCTGTTGACTATTTTCATTGCCTGTACCTCTTTTTAAAAATATCTGATGTGGGCAGAACATGACTCTTCTAATATAATGCAATGCCATTACAAACTTTTACAGTAAAAAATGCGTTATTATTTTAGTAGATACTTAAATTCTTTCCAAGATATTGAATTTGCATTAAGTAGTCGTCATTTTCATTGATTTAGCGTCATTTTCATTGATTTAGCGACATTTTTATCCATTTCGCGAGATTCACGTTAAGTTCACAGCATTTAAAAAGTCACCAATTTGACGACATTCCTCAAATTCGACGTTAAAATCATGCCAAGCGTTATAGACGGAGAAATAAGTTATTTTATAACAGATAAATGGATATTTGCGTTCAAATACAGAATATTGCTCAAGGTATCTTTCGGAACTAGCTAGATCCACGAGAATGGTGTCACTAAATTTATCGCATTATATCACATATGAAAAGTGAACATGTCTCTCAACAGTTAATTTTTTTTTTAATTTATGGGATTTTTTGATAAATTTATTTGAAAAATGTACAATATCTCGAGAACGGTTCATGCTAGCGTTTTAAAGTTTATGTCAATCCTTTTCTAAGGAAAAATTACATATGAAATGTCTATTTGTGTAACTTTATTAAAGTTTTTGAGTTGATTATTTTTTCAAAATTTCATTCGAAAATTTAAAGGGGTTCGATTGTGTTTAAAAAATATGCTTCCAGTATTCACGAATTGTAACACACATATACACACATACACACACATACACACACACAGACATCACCACAAAAATGTCCGATTCGTGATCAGGGATGCTTGAAACGTGCTCTCGCGTTAAAATCTTTAATTCAAATTTTCGACCTTGTCACAATACTTTCCTTATACATCATACTATGTATATAATAAAAGTAATAAATGAGATCTTGGATAATTTGGATGTTCTCCAGAGATATTTTGTAGTCATTAAACACAGGCAATCCAACTTATTCAAAGGTGTAAAGTTTGGACGGCCTGGACAGTGTCACCCAATTTAGACCGGAACTCAGTGAGGCGACATCCACAGGGATCATGCCCTCCTTCCCCTACCACCAACCTCTCGGTAGGACTTGTGGAACCATATCTTTAACGTGCTTGTATTCCGCTGAAAGACGGGAACAGTTACAGCTGGGAATCGAACTTGGGTCGTCCGAGGACAATCTCCCGATTTAACCACTGGGCTGCCCCCCCCCCCCATCCAGAGAATCTGACACATGCGAATGCCTTTAAATAAGAGTCACTATCATTACCGAACGATGTATGATCCATGCTAGGAAACTTCATATTGCCCAAACCAAAATGATTCACCAAAAGCGCCGTAAATGATTGAATATATACGGATTAAAAGGACTACAACGTAAATAAGTAGTTTTATTAAACTGTGGTAAAATCGGTGTGCCAAAAGTTAGGATAAAATGCTTCGTAGGTATTATTTTCCCAGCAATGGGTATTGTTATACGTTTAGCACCCTTACCCTTTGATCGTGCATGTGGTCTATGATTTGTACTGCTGAATCGTGCAATATATTCCCTTCTGAAAGAACACCACGAGAAAAATTCAATGTGCCGTGATGTTACACTGTTTTATGATACTTACTGAATTTTTTCATCTGCAGCATTGCCTTACGTTGATAAGTGAGACATCTTTAAACTAGGATATCATCCGATCTGAGATTTTTGGCAGATTTTAATTCTCTTGCAGCATTCACAATATGTGTATAAACAAGGAAATGCGATATTTTATCAAAAGAATACGTTAAAGCAAGATGCAAAATGACAACCTTAATTTCACTGATAATTGCTGAATTATTCTGTACAATTTGTTGCTTCTCCGAGCGTGAGAATCAGCCCAATTCGCACTTGCTGTACATGGCAGGAAAGTTAAATCAGATCATGTTATAGAACATGAAGAACACGAGACAACAGCGATGAATACGAAACAGCATTCCCGAACACTCTAAGTTTGTTAGTTTATTTGGTGCAAACCGTACGACCTACTTGAAAGTTTAAGGTATATGTTTGGATGACCGGAATAGTGTCATCCAATTTACACCAGAACCCAGTGGGACGGGATCCACAGGGACCGTACAGTACTTACCCTACCACCAACCTCTCAGAAGGACTTCTGGATCCACATATTTAACGTGCCCGTACTCCGAGTGAACAAGGGGAAAGTTTGGGCTGATGCGATAATCAAATTCGAGTCGTCTGATTGCTATCTCTGCGCTTTGGCCATCCCTCCCTGAATTCAGAATTATCCATGGTTGAAGTCCCAGACCGTCCGACTCGTCCTAAGACTTGAGCAGCTGTTTGGACGGCCGGGAATACTCCATGATGTCACAACTAATTGAAAAACCGCGAATTACTTTCATTTCAATCGGAAAATAATTTTAGGTGACGTATTTCATACATACTTTACCATCTTCTTGAGAAACAGTACATGAGAAACAAGATCTTACAATTAGAATGACTTAGAATTCTTCAAAACTAGAATTAACCTGGATTTATAGTACATATTTTATTAGATTTTTTAAAATGAATTTAAGATGTATATTTATTCAAATATTAAACTCATTTCTAATTAAACATTTAACAATGCTTTGCAATATTAATAATGTGGGATACAGCATAATTTGAATTAATGCGGTTTTATACATTGTTATAAATACATTAAGATTATACATATGGTTTAAATACTGAAGTTTTCGCATTTCTATTCCAAAATTTTTCTATTATAATTTTCCATTTTTAAACTTTGAGGTAAATATTCTGTTTCATTAAAAGAGCGACGAAAACACGTTTATAATTTAGATGGCATTAGCTTCAAAGTCGGGAAAAATTGTTAATGAGAAACTTGTGGAAAAATACTGAACTTAAGAAATGTGACTCATAAATCAGCAGATATGAGCAAACGAGCCCCAATAACAAAAAAAAACTGATGTGGGCTGAACATGGCTTTCCGTATGTGTATAATGCAAGGAATTTACTTCTTTACCGTTGAAAAATGATGAAAAGATCTACGGGATAGTGTTTGCAACGTTAAATTGTACATTTCTGGAGGTAAATTGTACATCCAGATGCCAACATCTATAACTATTTCGTACCCAACTAACTTATATTTTACGCAACTCTATATTAACAATTATCAATATTGATAGCATCCTCAATAAGAGATATAGCCCATATATTTAAATATTTTTGCAATAAATTCATCAATTAGACGTCATTTTCATTACTTGGCGTCATTCTTGAAATTTTGACGATATTTTCGTCAATGTAGGGCCAAATATCGCCAAATTGGCAATATCTAGAAAAAAACTTCTTACGTAATAAAAGGTGTGTCCATCATTTGAGGGAATTACAAATATGCAGAATATTGTATCCTATGTTCATCATTTTTTTCAATTTGATAACATTTTTATCAATTTGGTAACAGTTTCGTTAATTTCGCAACATTTAAAAAAGTCGCCAAGTGTGCGATACGCCGCCGAAATCCGTCGCCAGAATTTTGCCAACCTTTACAGACGAAATCTTATGGTAGAGTATCATATTCTTTCCAAAATATTGAATTTTATTCAATTAGTGTCATTTTCATTGATTTAAAGTCGTTTTTATCAATTTGGCGACATTTTAAAAACTCGCCATGTTGGCTATATTCCTCCAAATTCGTCGGTAAAATTTCGTCAAGCATTATAGTTGGAGAAATAGGTTACTCTTATAGCAGATAAACGACTAATGGCTTCTAAACACAAAACTATTACCCAAAATATTTTCTGTTATAGTAGATGCTTATTCATTCAAAGGATATGATTTTTCATTCAAAGGATATGATCAATTAGTCTTCATTTTCATTGATTTAGCGTCATCTTTATCAATTTGGCGATGTTTTCGTCAATTTAGAAACATTTAAAAGTATTGCCAAATTGGCGATATTCAGACAAATTCGCCTCTAAAATTTCGCCAAACATCGTTTATGGAGAAATAGGTTAGTCTGATGGTAGACAAACGACTAATGGCGTCAAATTACAAAGCTATTACCCAAAGTGTCTTGTCTCGTAAATGCAACGAGCTAGATCTATAAGAATGTTGATAATAAAATTATCGTATAATGTTATATATGAAAAGTGAACAGATTTGACAATAGTTAATATTTTTTATAATTCTATGAGATTTTTTTATGAATTTATTTGAATAAATAGCAATATCTCGAAAATGGTTTATGTTAGCGTTCTAAAATTTATGTCAATCGTTTTCTAATGAAAATTTATTATTTGCGAAATTGTATTGAATATTTTAATTTTTTGATGATTTTTTTCAAAATTGAATTTCAAAATGTAAAAGTGTTGTGAACTTTCGATTGCGTGTAAAAAGAATAGGCTTCCAGTATTCACTGATTGTAATTTTTGTAAAAAAATGTTCTAATCGCTTGATTCGTTCGTGAGATATCATCTTCACAGTCTCACTGACACGAACACACACACACACACACACAGACATCGACTCAAAACATCTGATTCGTCTTCAGGGATGCTTGACACGTGCTCTCCCTTCGAAACCTCGAATTTGAATTTTCCTTCCCGTCACAATACTTCCCTTATACATTACACTATATATATAAGAAAAGTAATAAAAAGTGATGTTAAATTAGTACAAAATGATACTTGGTTCAACAGAAATACATGTAAAAAAGACCTTACATGTGAATGTGTTAAACATTTATAATAAGACAGAGGTAAAGCAAAATTCGTGCAATACAGCTGCGACTAACCTGTTGAGATATAAATCTACGTGCGCAGTGTCCATCAACGACGATGGACATGTGGATTTGGAACAGAACCACATATGGAACATAATGCAGCATCGTGGGGGTTCAAGAAACACAGACTCTGGCGTTGTGTTGCTTTATCATATTTGTTTGAACCAAATATCGTTTTGTATTAATTAAGCATCGCTCCTTAATTTTGTAATTTGTCATTTATGCTTATCCCGGTAGGTTTCTGAATTAATTTTCTTACGTTTCGTATTTCACCACTAGTAGTGCTGCAAGCACGTTTATTTAATTGTGCATGGCCACTTTCCTACAGATACACCTACTTCCGTAGCGCTGCGATACGGAATATAAAAGTTATTGTTGTATATACACTTTCCTTACAACCCTGTATAAGTATATATGAATGGCAAGGCTTAATTTGAACAAGCACTTGGACGTTGGCCTACGATTCCAGTTCAAAAAAATGTTTTATGTAAGGTGAACTATTAAATAAGTCCTTATGTGAAACACATCTGGACTTGAAATATTCTATTATGGAGAGGTACTACGATTTTGTGACGATAATCTTCACAACTAATGAAGATATTGGACAATTAATGAAGATATCGAATGGCATTCCTTCGAGTGCTTTATTTTTTATAAACATAAATTTCTGTTAAATAATGTTACGATATTGTAATTTTCGTACTCATTTCTTTATTTTACTAGCATCACTCACGCCTCATTAAATAGCTTGGCGTTATAGTTTGGTACATAGCAAGACATTTTTGCCTATGGAGACCTTGAGGAGAGCATAGGTTTTGGCGATAATTTTATGCATGTGGGCGGTATTTTGAAGTAAACTATACAGTGATAGTTCTCGATTCTCATTTGAATCAATTCCGCTGTAATGTAAAAACTACTAGATTTTGTTTAAAAGATAATTGTGCACAATCAAACCCGAAAAGCCATGACAATGCTTCAATAGGTTATTCCAAAACCATATTTCTCGATATACATACGCTTGCATAATGTACATCTGAGAGAAAATACGAACCTTTGCAGAGTTCTCTTCGATAAGAGTTTGCAATTTCATCCCAGTAGGTCCACTATAGAGCCTCGGTTGGCCAGTACGAAGATCCGTGGTTCGATTTCAAGATTGGGTCAGCATGGTTCTTTGAATTTGCACCAAAAAATCCTAACCCTGTAAGTTAGTGTTAAGATGTCGAAGGTCTGGAAGTGGCTCGAGTACGACTAGATTGGATTCTGTATACTCTGGTATCTTAATCGCTGATTTCCAATTGGGAGGTCAAAAAGCACGATGTAAGCTAATCTATGGGATAAAAGTAACAACATGGATGTCAGCCAGAGGTAAAAATAGTAAGAAGTGGTCAGCCAGATTGTTAGTTGCATGCCAGTCTGACATTAAAATGTGAAACATCCAGAGTTTACTTCTACGATAAGCGCTTGCAATTATTTCCCAGTACTTCAATGGTAGGGCATCGGCTGACCAGTACAAAGATCCATGGATTGATCCCTGTTTGGGTCGGCAAGCTTCTTTACACCCTTGTTATTACATATTTTATAATAGAGGAAAATCAATTTAAGCACTCGATGGGGAATAACTTCCTTTACCTACTTGTATTTACATGAATAAAATATGCATAAGGATTCGTCTTTATATATAAATACGTAAATACGCACCGACTTCATAATCTCCAATGGCAACATCCAATTTTAACGCTAGATTTCAAATCTATATCAAAATTTAACCTCAGATACCAAGGATCAGGTCTACATTGGTCTATTTAAATCGATTCGTGGTTTTATATAAAGGAGTCTTATGCGTCAAAATATGCACAGTTTAAATTTATATAAAATTTGCTACTTTATGTATCAAATTACGCATAATTAAATTTTAGAATTCAAAACATTCACAACTGATCATACGATTATGACATATGACGACCATGAACCGGACAATTCCTCCAACAATCTTAAAATGTATTGTTTTGGCGTAATTAGGCGAATTTTAAGTTGTGTTAAAGTTTCGTGAATGGACATTAAATCCGCATCCATCAAACATCACTGCCAAAAAAGCCTGACCACCTGTTCAGCATAGAATTGCCAGAAACACGTATGATTAGCGACATTTGATGAGTTTAACAAATGTGTCGATGACGGGAAGTTCGAAGCTCGATCGTACTTCTCTCCTATCCATTAATATACAGGGTTGCCATAAAATAAGTAGAGATGTTTCCAGCACGATAGTGAGAAAACTGTCGAGCCAAACTCAACCAAATTGGCAGTAAATACTATTTGGACCATGGGGTTTTGATTTTTAAAAGAAAAAAAAAATAGTTCGGATTTTTTCTGGCCAAAGTGGCGCTGTAAGGTCCATTTTTGGAGTAAAATAGGCATAGGAAGTACCGAAAGTTCCGTCAATGCTGAGAGGTATCGAACAATGCTGCTGAACTTTGTTATTACACAATTAAACAGCGTCGATGTCTTGAATCTACGATATTTATGCAGGATGGAGCGTCCCCTTATATTGGATTGGACGTAAAGGAAGTCCTACGACAGCATTTAACCAACAACCGAACAATTAGTCGAGCTTTTCCTATGAAGTAGCTAGACCCTTCGCCTGATCTGACGACCCTTGTGACTTTTGGTTGTGGGATCATATAAAGCCCTTGGTATACCAAGGGAATGTGGATAATTTAGCCACTTTGAAGGACCGAATGACATTGCACATCAAACAAAGCAATGGAGACCTCCTGCATTCTGCAGTAGAGAATGATGTTCAGAGAATGCACTTTTTGGAACATATGCAAGGAAAACATATTGAATCACACATATATATGATGCCAATACAAGAATTATTGTCATAGGTATGTAAATGTAAGATTCAAATGCAAATATAAAATATGCTAAATACATATAAAATGTAAATGTTATGTTACTTTCCAAATGCATGTAAAATATTAACTTTCTGTACTTTCTATGCATATTTTACTTCAAAAATGCACCTTACAGCGCCACTTTGGCCCTCGGTGTCAAAAATACTATTCATTTTTTCTTTTAAAAATCAAAACCCCATGGTGTAAATAGAAATTACTGCAAATTTGGTTGTGTTTGGCCCAATAGTTTTCTCACTATCGGGTTCTAAACACTTCTACTTTAATTATGGCCACCTTGTAGTTTGAACACGTACTCTTTGGATCTAGAATGCCAACCGAACGGAGAAGTCGCTTACGCGACTCTTAGTATACCTTATGCAAAATTACTCGTTCTGATCATAATCATGTTAGAATAAAATTCCTTTTAAAATGTGAATGTGTCCGACTTTAGTCACCTTTATTAAAATAATATTTATAAAGTTTTATATTTTATGACAGATTCGAATATTTTCGACTTGTAGCAATTTCTTATTTATATAACCCAGCAACTATTTGCTAAGCCGCCCAGGCGGTGAAGTTGATAGCTTCTTCGGCTGCTGCCTTGTGGGCTCGGGTTCGAATCCCGAATAGGGCATGGATGCTTCTTGAGGATAAAGTCAGTCTTCCGCCTTCTGTATCCTCGTCAAAATGTGAAGCTGCACCCCTCCGACCTTCGTCAGTGATACGTTCTTGTAAAAAACTTTGTTCTCTCGTCTTGTGTCTTTCTTCGTTGTTTCCTGCTTCACTGGTCCTCAATTTTCTCCTCCGAAACATGAGGTCATTTAGTCAACAACAACTATTTGCTAAAGATGCCTTTTCTGCACTTTTGCATAACAGCGCAGGCAAGGGTTTCAGCAGCCCTGCTTCCTATAAAGAAATAAATAAAATGAAATCCCAGATAATTATTAATAAAAACATTCTTCAGAGAATATGAACAGAGTTTAATATGTTACTGCCTGGACATGTATAAAAATATGTGTGACAAACTGACCACTCCCATTTTTTACGTTGATATATTTTTTCTGACGTTTAAACTGCATATTTTGCAATAAATATGAAAGGAGGGGGTGAATATTTGACCAGACTGTTTCATTCCAAACATTTATTCCCACACTTGGCAATGTGAACAAAGAAAAATACGTGTATTGAAATAATTTTTCTGTCTAGATTTCATATTATCACTAGTCTAATTTGCAGTCAATTTTATTTATGGCCTAACACATCCTAAATTATTTTATCCGAGAGCACATACTTGGTCAGCCATTTGATAAGCCCAAAAAGCATAACATCTCACAGTATGATATTATAAAAAATTAAATATTTAATATTATTGTGTACTGTTTTAAGTACCAACAATATTTATAAAGAATATTATATATAAATAATGATTTCCACTAACCTTAAGTCTCAAGGTGTTCCACGATTAAATCCAGAAAGCTGCGCTACTAAGTCCGCAGATAGATGAATAAAAAAAATAAGAAAAATATCGGATTATCTTCTCCAGTCAAATTTTGCTGGTCACGGTAAACCGCACTGTGCAGAGTAAACATTCACTGTATATGTTTACTTAACTAGTCGTTCGTCGCGCTTTGAACATTATTTATACCTATCGCATATGAAGAGGACAACTCATTTAGAAATTATCCTTGGTGCACCTTTTCTCTGTCTGACTATTTGCACCTTCTTTTAAACCTAATTTTAGAACCGATAAGTATCAGCTTATTTTTATCCTTCAAACAGTCACTATTTTCTCCCGTGTGAATTATGTGAGTATTTCTCTCATCAAACGACTACTGACGCTTGCTTTTCATATTTTGACAGATAAAGCAAAGATGCGAGTACGATTTTCACCTAATTTGTTTTGAACTTTTTGTTTCTTAGCACCGCATTTTGAACACTACGATTCTGCTTAATTTTCAGTAAAAATATATATTTCTATTATGCAAAAATATGCAATATTGGGTTACGATTTAACCCTCGATGGGGCTCTGACGCAAAAGTAAATTCTAGAAACTCTTATAATACTTTTATAGTAAAAAATGGTACATAAGATGAGCACATAATATGCACCAATAGTATTTTCCTACTTTACCTATGGCGAAAAACAGCTCTGTCCCCATAACTATAATAAGCGCAAAACGACAGAGAACAAAGAAAGGCTCTATAGCTTATACTTTTTAATGTTATATGCAGATAACAACATCCGTGGATCATGTTAGAATATATATATATATATATATACATGCAATATATATAGAATTTTTACTTTCACTGTATGCTGACTTAGTATAATGTATAGGGAAGCATTTCGACGAGATCGAAAATTGGGATATATATATATATATATATATATATATATATATAACCCTGAATTTAAACGTTGTTGAGATGATAACGCCGTGTGTGCTTGTGTGTGCGATATCACACGAGCAAATAGAGAGTTTTGAAAAAAAATGGTATGGTTATTACAATAGGCAAAAACTGGAACTCAACAGATTTCAAATGCAATCGAATGTTCGGAAGACCCCCCTCCTCCCCCCAACCCAATTTCCACATGAATTTTTAAAAAAATCATCTAAAAATCTGTACCTCTAATACTGATAAATATATAATCATTTAATAAATACATTTTTATTACAAAATGAATGACACAATTTTTAGAACGTTAGATTAGCTGTTCCCGAGATATTGTACATTTTTCAAACATATGTATAAAAAAATTTAAAATGAAAAAGAAGTAAGGATGGCTACGTCATAGGTTGATGTTTCTTTTTGCAATATTGGAAGATATATTTACTAAGATCATTATCCTGGATCTAGATCGTTCCATTCATGAGAGAAGACATATTTTGATTAGAACATAAACCACCGTTCAATACTGTATAAGATTTGTCCTTCTCTCCGTGTGTTCCTCTATATGTAAGCCCTGAAAACACATTTAGCGCAAATTTAGTGGCCAATTTTAGTGTCGGTGAAATTTCGACAGCAGTAACTTTTCAATTACATCACTATCTCCAAATTGGCTCGCAAAAGTGAATGTTTACTAACAAAAATGAAGTTGATGAAAAGTCAATATTATGGAGAATGAAGTTTGATGTCTTTGATAATCTCTGTCGTTTTGCAGGGAATTATTACTATTGATCTAGAATAGATCACATGCTGTCCACATCGGAATTTTTATGCAATTAAATGTATCTCCAATCTAAAAAATCAAAAATCAAATTAAAATCATTGAAAGAACACACTTAGAAAACCAAATATCAGAAATGAAAAAGAGCATATCAAGCTTTTAACATATATCTCTACGTTCAACTACTGCTGAAAAAAGAAACCCAGAGTACGATTTTTAACACTCTACAACAAAGTTGAAAAGTGTTTATGACTTTGTTCATTCTGTCTGTCTGTCTGTCCGTTAGCACGATAACTGCAGTAAAAATGACTTAATCAAAATGAAAAATTTTATTATGTTTTTCAGAAGATCTGTAGGACCTAAGGGAATATAAATGAATAATATCACCCAATTAGTTGTATATTGAACCCGTGTTGAAAAGATGAAATACATTGAGCCCTATGGGATCTAATTTTTCAAACACTTTTTAAGTGGATTCAAAATTTACAAATTGCTTCAAAAATTTTAGGTAATATTCAAATTGTTCCATAAAGTATATAAAAAACGAAATATATTCAGTGTTTTTTAAAATAAAAATTAAAATAATAATTGCACCTCTTCTTAAATGAAGCGATGGCGTGACCATGATATGAAAAGATCACGTGGCCCACTTCAAAATGATATATGGCATCTATCTTGTCTCAAAATCGTGATTTTTAAAGTTCTTTTTAATTCATATTGAGTGTTGTATCCGTCCTAAGGCCACTCTATTTTTGCTTAAATTCTGTGCATCTACATACTGAAATAACGCAATTACAATATATTTGAGTTTAAATGATCATCCAAATTTGATTATTTCTACAACGAAGCCTATTTTTCACTTATGTAAAATGTAAACAGCAAAATATGTAGAATGAGTTGTATTAGAATTGCTGAATTTCTTTAACACAAAATTATTTAGCTCATGGAGTCTGCATAGCTGATATGAATGAAATATTCATTGATTTTACAAAGAGAAGGACGATTTTTTTCGATGAAGTTTTAAGCATAGAGTTTAATTACTTGTAGCTCCATGGGCTTAATTTTTAAATAAAATAAATTATTATAGTATTACGATGAATGAAATGAATGGGAAATTGTTAATGAATGAAATGCTGCTTTAATAGAGAGAAATCCAGGCGTGTTATTTTTTCTATGACATCATTTGAATGAATTTTAGTTGTTTTCGATGAAGTTTTCAAATATAATAAATTATCGTAGTATTATGATAATTCTAAAATTATTACAGTGGAATGTATAGCATTTTAGATATGTTTGAACCAGGCAATTTATATTTCAATGCCGTCATTTGAATGAAGTTCATTTTTCTTTTGATGAAGATTAAAGTTTTCAAATATAGTAAATTAATGTAGTATTGTGATAAGTTTTAAAATATTACCAAGGAATGTATTGCATTTTAGACATGTTTAAATAAAATTGCATTGAAGTTGGAAAGTTTTTCATAAGCAATGCTTTAAGCATGATTGATCTTTCTTGTTTTTGTGCTGCTTGGGATGTTTTCTGGGACTTCAAAATCACTCAGGAATGTAACGATGTCCATTATTTCCAAACATTAAACCAGAAGAATACTATTCCCTTATTTTGTGATCCAGGGAATATATTGGGAATAATGGAAAATGTTATTTTTTTAGGAAATGTCTAAATACAAACACAGAAAAAAATTTGGTGCAGAAATACGACGCCTGCAGATTTATAAATCGGGCAAGTTTAATTAAAAATTGACATAATTTTATATTTTATCAGATATTACTATAGATTATATTTTTAGGTTCTATCCACCTGTACGCTTTACCTATTTATTTATTATTTGTTTGCTTCAAGATACTATAAACAACAATTTTTACTTTCCCTGTAAAACATGATAATGTATACGGAAAGTATTGGAATCGTTTCGAAAATCACAAGTCAAATTTTCGACGGATCAACAAGTTTTAAGCACTCTAGTACCCTAAAAATCCATTTTTAGCGTGACGTCTGTGTGCCTGTCCAATGCAATTTTCTACTTTACCTAATTTATCTAAAAACTAATTAACCAAATTTTACAAAATTCTGTAGATTAGTCAATTGTGGGTTATTCTAGTACTGGTGAAATTTTAGTATGCTTTGGAATGTAAAAACCTGAATTATTTTGTAAAATGACGGCCAAAAATCGCCAAAATCTTAAATACATCGCCAATGTCTACTTAAATGTATCAATTAATTGCTTGTTTTATACATAATTTTTCAGGTCGAAAATAATAAGACCAACCACATAACTAAGATTCACCGTTCTTGTTATGTTCTAGTTTTTTCGCATATTTGCTACGTCGCTTTTGAAAATACGTCCAATTATCAAAGAAAAACGAAATTTGAATTAAGATTGTAAAATCAGTGTAATTTGAAATAATTATCCGTGTTATTTTTTGAAATTAAACTCAGTTCAATGAATTGCATAAGAAAGGAAGGGGAACTGAATTTGACTCGAGCGGGAAAGTATTTTTATAGTATCTGGTGTGCTGCCCACACCAGATACTTTAGAAATATTTCAAGTTCACTGTAATAATTGGAAAAAATATATTTAAAAAATTTGTTTGAACGTTCTATTTTGCATTTTATATTGAGTTCTATATATATTTTTAGTTGAATCTGTTAATAATAATTCATCGACAGTACAATATATACATGACAAATACAGCCTTCTTCTAGATAAGAGAAATCTAAGCTATGCAGCCTCAGAAAAATAATTTTTCGATTCAAAATACCTCTATCTAGGTAAATCATTCTTGAAATTATCTTTAAATAATCTTCTTTCATCGCGACAACTTTGATGTGTAAGTCTGCCTTCTTTGTTTTTGATATTTAATTATTTCGTTAGCGGAACATCAGTTAATTTGTCTGAATATTTTTTGACACCTTTGGTCGGAAAAAGTATCATATTTTCATCCCGCTAGTTAAAGGGATCTTCAGTCAAGCCAGTTAAGTGTACTGTTCCGTTTATTTTTCTCTTCATTGCTTTTAATTTCTAGTTTTTATAGTGTAGTTTAAGGGACGGCAGTAGTATCAGACTTAATAAAAACGATTTTTTAAATATAGTTAAATATATATATTATATTTTAGGATGAAGTTAACGCATACCGCGTCAAATCACATAATAAATAATTGCAATTCCTAAAAAGGCTTATCCAAATTGTTGTTTGGCTGCATGAATACAAAAAAAAAATGTTATCACATTTGATTAGAAAATAATATACATATTAATGCTTTCACCAAATCTAAAGTTTCTAATTTTTGAAAAATAAATTTATTATAAAAATAATTTTGTCTGATTTATAAAAGAAAATATGAAAATTGGCATTTATTGTCTAAATAAATAAAATTGAAAATATGTATGTTT
Source organism: Amaurobius ferox (assembly GCA_951213105.1). NCBI lineage: Eukaryota > Metazoa > Arthropoda > Arachnida > Araneae > Amaurobiidae > Amaurobius > Amaurobius ferox. The sequence goes on from OX578147.1 coordinate 103,757,424, forward strand.
ATTTGTGTGTGTGTGTGTGTGTGTGTGCTGCTTTATTTTCTAATCCTCACCGAAGAATGGATGCACCGTATTTGATGCAATTTTCGGGATAGAGTATAGGTTTCCAGTGTTTTGGACCCGGAGTTATCGAGCTATGAATAATAAACATACCATTAAACTTTCCATTAAGATAACTTTGTGAAAACGACTTTTGTTTCGCAAAGTTATCTCTATATTAAAACAAAGTAGCCGCCGCAGCCGTCGGAACGATACAAACTCAAGTACATCGTACAATATAGATGTTTATATTGAAGGGCACATAGCAAAATTAGCATAAGGCATGGTGTCCGCTAAGATTCGATGTAATTTTCCAGTAAAAATTCAAATGTGATCGACTTTCTCAAAAATGAATTTTAAATTCTATAAAAGTAATATATTTTTATAAAATTTTCCAAAATACATAATAATACATTAATTGTTTCAAAAATACAGAGTAAAACTATTTGCACAATATTTAAGCATTCTCCGAATTTCACACGAGTGTACATGTTTCATGATACATCAGAAACTTTATGACACTAGGACAAAAAATTAACGCAGCGGCGAATATGAAACAGAATCGTGCGGAATTATCTACAAATGGTTTTCAGGGATTTTTCTTTTCCCTTTAAATAAAATGTTTCAGTCTTAACGACTTTTTCCGAATATATAATTTAGGGCTAATGACCTTAAAATTAAGAGAATGTTCACACAATCCTTTTAATTCTTTTACTGATACATATTTTTTGGTGTAAAGTTTAAAAATAGAAAGTTACATTAAACAAAAAGTTTAAATAAAAGTATGTGAAGCTCATTATTTAATCTTTCTGCACAATGTATTTAAAATAGCATAATGAAATACCATGAAGCCAAGTTAATATCAATTCAGGTATATCATATGTCATTCAAATTGTACGGTATTATTTCAGTTTTGAATTTCAGTTTAGAATAAAATGTTTGAAATAAAATATATAACTCTTAATATTTTGTTGGTTTATTTAATTAAAATTAATTTTACATCAATATAAATGAAATTGAAAATATGTGTTTGAGTATATATGTTGCGAAAATTCAGTATTTTGTTAAATTAAGTTCCATTTTAATCAGCCTATGTCTCCGTCCGTCTTTATCGCTTAGCTAAAAATTTAGCTACTAATTTCATCTCGACAGACATCTCTGAACCGAATTTCAGGAAACTTTGTTAGGCGGATTTGATATATTACCACCTAAAATTTTGACATCCTTCTGTCCTTCTATCTGTCTGTTTTTATGACTATATTCTATTGATAACCATAGTAGTTACACCAGACATTTTTTTTTATATTTATTCAATGAATTTATTTATAGTTTTTGATTCCACTGTGGTAACTATGTGAACTGAGTTGCGTTTCAAATGCTGAAATCGCCAGTTTGTTCTTCGTTTAATCAAACTATTGTAAAATAATGTTATAAATTCTGATCATTAGATATAAATTTCTGAAACCATTAAAGAAAACGCAAAAGTGATCGGTGAAATATTGTTTTACATACCGGAGTTTCAGAGTTAATAGAACTATAGATTGTATTCCATTTTATTTCTTGCATTTGAAACGGTTTTCCATATTCAGAATAGAACGATAGAATGTATTCTATTTTAGTACTTGCATTTGAAACGATTTTTCACATTCAGAAGTTTTATTAATTGAACAGATGTTACTTTTAATGACTTCTCTATATATAAATGACATTGAAAATTTATCTGTTTGTCTCCATGTTTGCCTCATCATCACAATAGAACTGCTTTGAATTTCATGAAAATTTTCTGGGTAGATTTGATAGGATCTCACTGAAAATTTAGGCATCCACCAGTCCCTCTGTCTGTCTTTATGTCCTGCTGAGTGTTTTTTCACTCAGACCGTAACTCAATCTTTGGATGCCACCAAGGAAACAGAACTCAAATCGTTGTTTGAGCCTCCAAACTAGCATCTAATCGTAACTAACCCCTAAAATTAACACCTTGAGCCAATCTACAATAAATTCAATTCGAAATCTGCTAATTAGATCTAGTCGTTATTTATGCTTCTATCACTAAAATTATCGACGCTTTAGAAATTAAGGAAATAAAAAAGAAACTATTAAAAAGACCAGTTATCAAGGGCCATAAATGAAATACATATTTTTACTTCTGGCCATAATAAGAAGACTACAGGTGTAATCTACATAGAAGCTATTGTTTAATTGTAAACTGTAATTGTAAAATAAATATATATATATATATATATATATATATATATATATATATATAAACATTTTTCAGTTGTGCTTGTGTCTGTCTGGTTATTATTTCCGCACAGAAGAAATCATATTTTACTTTCCCTATAATGACTACATGATACAGAATGAAGACATGATGAAATGATGAAACAGATCATTATTTGAATACAGAATGTATTCAAGTCCTGTTAAAAATCGAAACTCGAATTTTCGGCAGATCTACACGTTTTGGGATCACTAGAACACAAAACTATTTTTAGCGTGACGGCTGTGTGTGTGTACATGTTTGTCTGTGTGTCTTTCTGTGTCATGCATGCATCCACTCTATCTCAAAAACTAATTAACTAACTTTCATAAAATATCATACATAACTTACAGGTAACTTGCTTGTGGATTACTTTGGTGCTAATTAAATTTTGGTACTATTCGTGAAAAAGGAACCTACATTTTTTTTGCGAAATGGCAAGCAAAAATTGTTGCAATCTGAAATAAAAGACTGGGTAGGTTCAAATGTATCAACTAAAGGCTGGTGCTATAGGTATTTTTGGAGTATGAAAAAAAAAATAAGTTCAGCCCCATTATTCTAGGACTATAATATGTTCTCGAGATATTTTAGCTTTTCCGTATTTTTGCTACCTCACCTTTAAAAATATGACCAGTTATCAAATAAAAACGAAAATTGAAATAAAAGTGCAAATTCAGTGTAATTTTAAATAATTATGCGTGTTATTTCGAAGGAAATTCATGTTGTTTGTTGTGACTTATCCCCCGTGGTGAGGAGCGCCTATCACCACGGCCAGTAGACCCCTGGTCCCATGGCGAAGGGGAGAATACGCAGCTTCATTTTATTGAGACTCCCAAAGGGCAGAAGTCTGACTTTGCTTCGACTACCCAGTATCCATACCAGCTGGCAGGATTCGAACCCACAACTCGGCAATTCAGATATCAGACGGAAACTCATGCCCCTGACCGGTCAACCACCGGATCGGCGGAAATTCATGTCCTGTCCACATCAGGCTTTTTATCATTTTATGAGAATCATTATGAGATTTCATAAAGAAAGACTCCAGCTAATAAAAATAATCGAAAATTGTGAATTCAGTTTCTTTGCATTATATATTCTTAACAAAAGCGGGTATATAGCTAGTATGTAATAATGATATCTAAGGCTTCTTAATTTCTTGCTCTGAAGAATCGCTGCAGTTACTCCATTTGTAAGCTACTTTTTCCTGATTGTAAAGTACTGTTTTGTAAATTAGTATTTCCTAATTATAAGGTATTGTTTTGCAAGCTAATACTTTTAATCGTAAAGTACTGTTTTGTAATCTAGTTTTCTTAATTGCAAAGTCATGTTTTGTAAGCTAGTATTTCGTAATTGTAAGGCACTGTTTTGTAAGTTAGTATTACTTAATTGTTAGGTATTGTTTTGTAAGATAGTATTATTTAATTGTAAAGGACTGTTTCTGGACAACGATAAACTTGGCAAATTTGGCAAAAAGCTGACCAAGTATGAAATACAGCCATGTACATTGTTTTTCAAATATTTTTACTTTCCCTGCATGCACAGTCCGTTCACCAAAATGAGAAAATCGACTTCATCATACCGTAATCCATTTTTAAATAGCTTGTGGGAATTTGTTTTCTTTTCATTTTCAATTTTTACAAGTAAAATATTGAAAAATCTATATCATTGATCCAAATGATTACAATTATAGTGTTATCCTTCACTTTAAACGGTTTGACAAAATTTTTAGATTGATACCATACTTAACAATTTATCCCTGGGGTATTTTGACTTTCGTCGAGGGGAGGAAATGACGTCAAGAACATAAAATTTGTATCGCGGTGTTTTTTTTTTTTACAAGACTGGTTAAAACTCTTAAATATCGTGATTATTGCGCCATAAATAATCACTTTTAAGCACGATTATTTCAAATGTTGTCCTATGCTGCCATGTTAAAAAAATATAAAATTTTGAATAAATTTCGAAGATTTAGCTTGAAGTAAAAAAAATAATTATATATAGTTCTAGAGTTTTCGATAACAAGTCCGGATATAAAATTTGGAGAAAATCCAATAATTTTTGCAGCAGGTACACAAAGACATCGACCACAGAGATCGGACGAGCAGGAAGACAGGCATACATCACTCAAAAAATAGTTAAAACGTGTTTAGGAGGTCTTTAAACATATATTGGCATCACAATTTTGAAATCGAAATTTTTTGTGAAAACAATAAGTTCTCAGTATTAAGTATAAGGAAGTGACGCTATATCTTTGCTCAAATAAACAATGTTCAAAATGCTCTGCTAACAAGCAAAATCTTGAAAATCAGCTTAGATGAAAAACGTATTCGTATCATAGCTTTATACCCAAAAATATATATTCCACACGTCAATTAACACATGATGAGAAAAACTCTCACTTGACGCAAACTGTAGAGGCCGCTTGATGAGAGAAATGCTTACATGAAGCACATGGGAGGAAATAGGATAATGTTTAAAGGCCAAGGTACAGCTAATAATTATCGGAACTGGAAATATATTGTGAAGAATATTCTACTAAAAGTCAACTAGAGCGGATGTGCCCCCCCCCCCTCAAGAGTCACATGCAGATGAGCATCGCTCATTATATGCGAAGCGTGCGAGGAATACTCAAAACATGACCAACGACAAGTTAAAAGTCACAGCAAATACAGTACTGCCTTATCCTATGTCACCTGAGTAGGAATTTGATTCAAATGTTTAATTAGAAAAGAGTGATATTCAAATGTTTAAATATAAATATGTAACATTTAATACGTACTATAACTATCTAGATATCTCAAATGGATTTAAAACATCAAAATAATTGTTCCAGTTTTGACAAGTTTTCTAAATGTAAGATATTATTTCCCTTCAAACAATGTATTTTTTCTAAAATTAAAAGGATGATTTAGTTGATACATGATAAGGATGAATAACCTAGCCTAAATATTATTTTTGCGTAGGAAATAAAATTAGTTACCAAGATTCAAAGATCTAAGTTCAAAATAAAGTAGTAATTTGCAATTTTACTTTGAATTGAAAGGAATGTATCCAACTTACATTAGTATTCCCAGACGACGGTGTCGTAATCATTAAGAATCTGATGTGAGCAGCACATGACTTTCCTTATATAATGCAATAGATTTACTAGTCTTACAACAACAAAAATTGTATAAGATCCACGGCGCTGTATTTTTATCGTTGAATTTTACATTTGGCAGTTTTCATGATGACAACATGTAAATCTATTTCAAAATATTTAATTAACTTATACTTCGCACAACTCTAAATAAACAATTATCAATATTGATAGCGTCCTCAAGATGCGATAGAGTCCATATATTAAAATACTGTAATAATTATTTCGTCATCTAGTGGTCATTTCCATTGATTTGGCGTCATTTCTAGCAATTTGGCGATATTTTCGTTAATTTCGCAACATTTACAAAAGTCAACAAGTTGGCGATATTCCGCCAAAATCTCGCCAAGCGTTATGGACGGACAAATTATTCTTGCAACAGATAAATGACTATTAGCGTCCAAATACAAAAGTATTACCTAAAGTGTACTTTCTCATGAATGGAAATAGCTAGATTGACGAGAATAATTTCATCAAATTTATCGCATGATAGTATCACATCTCAAAAACGTCTGAATCGTGTTCAGGGATACTTGAAACGTGCTCTCCCGTCGAAAACTCGAATTCGAATTTTTGATCCCGTCACTATACTTTCCTTATACATTATATGTATATTAGGAAAGTAACAAGTGCAACTTAACTCATAAAACTATCAGTAAACTCTAAATTTAAGAAAATATTTTGTATTTTCTGGTATAAGTATATATATCGCGCTCAATAATGACATTGTTTTGGCATAACCATTGATTGTTTTGATAACCATTGTTTTGGCAGGGTTTTATTCTGGACTAAGCCAGTGAACATGAAACTTGTTAAGTAAAGGATTTTATAATTTTTCTGGTAAGAATATTTATTTTGGGCCCAATAATGACACAGGACTTAATTTTGGTCCACTAATCGTTAACCAAATGGTAATATATCAGTACTAGCAGGACGCTCCAGATGCATAGTCATGCTACATAAGGCGAATTCACAATATGGTAATTGAATCATGTTTACTGGAAATTATGCTATTTAAACAAATTTATATATTTTCAGCACACTATAACACCAATCCATATGCGACTTTCATATTTCTGTATTGTTATTAACTTTTGCAATGTATATCTTAGATAAGTATAAACCTGCATTTCTTTTGCATTTGTTATTTACGACATCTGTTCAGAATGGGATATTCCAGCACATGCTATCTCAAATAAAAATTGTTACTTACTAAAGTATTTAAACTTCTTGGGGGGTTGGTAATACACACGCTGAAATACAGACAGATCTTAATGAAACATGCTCTATAGTTGAAAGTCTGGGAGAGTAAATTAATCCGTAATTTTTAATTTTAAACATTTATGGTGAAGAAAAGTACAATCCCAATGCATCATTAATGCTATGGAAATGATATTCTAAAAATATATTGGAAATAAATATATTAGGGGTTTTAAAATAGTTCGTTCCAAAATTATACTATTATGAAAAAATAAACAAACATATATATTTTATTACATTTTATCAAATGTTATTAAATGTGTGTATGGAAAGTAATAAAGTTTAAGTATAAGAATATTCATAGAAATTCTCATTTATGCATATTTGAAATTAAATATATTATTCTGCCTCTCTCTAAGAAAAATTCTTATATGATGATCATAGGAGACAAATGAAAAGAGTAACAGAATATGTTTCCGCCATACTATTTTTCCTGCCGAATTTCAGATATCCTGAGTAATTCTAATTACAAAAAATAAGACTACAATAGTTCAATATATCAATAATTACCAAATTATTTCTTCATTACTGCAACAACCGATAAACAGCATTATCTTTGTTATTCAAATTGGAAGACGTTATATAGGCTGCTTTTTTTAAACATTTTGTACAAAATAAAAATGATTTATTTACATTCATCAGTGACATTGTTTCATTTTCTTAAATTAAAGATTTCAGAGAAATGTACCATGTGCAACAGCAAACTCAATGCCGTAAAAAATGAAATTTTTAGTATGTTGTTGAGACTGTTTGTGGATGAAAATAAGTAATATCAAGCAGTTAGTTTCGGTTTCGGGTTGAGAAAATGAAATAAAGTGAACCCTATTGGACTTATTTTTTCAAAAAATTTTTAGCCGGAATTAAAATTCACAAATTGCTTCGTAATTATTAGGAAATATTCAAATAAATCATCACGTAAAATTTGTAAAAATATTTCAACAAAATATGTGAGGTAGTATTTTAAATAAAATAGAAATACTAATTACACCCATATTATATGTTTAGAAACGATCACGTGACTCATTTCAAAATAAAATATGGCATCCATTTTTTAATCCTGTGTAAACATCGTGATGTTTAAAGATCTTTTAAATTTAAATTTAATGTTGCATCCGCCCTAAAACCGTTTTATTTTTGCATATTATGTGAATCTAAATTCTGTGCCAAAACAATTACTATATTTTTTATTTTGAATGATCATTAAACTTTGATTATTCCTAAAACGAAACCTAATTTTTATAGCATGCAGAATTTAAACAAATCAAGCGATTACAAGATGACATGTATAAGAATTGCTGAATTTTTTCATGCAAAATTATTTAACTCAGGAGTCTGAAATATAAGTGATACGAATGAAATATTAGTTGATTTTACATAGAGAAGCAGACGATTTACTGCATTGTCTTTTCTGTTAAAATTTTAAGTTTCTAAGTTTAATCAATTATTGTAGTGTGGGATAATTTAAAAGATATCAGTTGCGAGTGCATCGCATTTTAAAGCTGTTTAAATAAAATTGCATTCCAGTTCGAAAGTATTTCATACCAAATGTTTTTTGCATGATTGATATTTCTTGTAATTTACTTATTAATTCTTTTAATAAAAATCTCAACGACGTTTAAACTAACAAGCTTGAAAGGTGAATAAGGATACTAGCAGTAAAGATGTGAATACTTAAACAAAGTTAAAAAAATATCAATAATGAATGTGGATATATATACCGAATAAATAACATATCAGGCGGAATTTCACTTTATACTTCGAAAAGTAACATTTATCCATTATATAAATTTGGTAACTAAAAACCATTTTATTGCTCTGCTGCATAACTTGGTAAATGTAAAAGCAGTTTACAAAAAGAATAGTGCACAGATTGCTTCATTTTGACAAAGGACGCCATCTGTAGGTTAAAAGATTCATGATCCTCTGCTGTCAAAGTTCGAATTCCATTATATCAAAGGTTAAGTTAAAAGTTGGAATATTTTCTGCAATAAATATGGTGTTTTTTTGTTACGGTTTTTCTAATTTATTATTTCAAGTCTCCGGTATTATTATATGGCATCAAACACATATCATTATAAATTGTTCATTGTTTTTTCAACAATTATTTATATATTTATGTACTATAATAACTTAGCTGTATAACTTATTGCTATCTATACATTTAATAAAATATGTATTGGAAAAATATCTGCTGAGATTTGTACAAAAATTAGATTATTGAATTTTTGTGGATTGGTACATTGATGGTGTCGTAGCCCTTTATACCAACAATATTAAATAGGTCATTTTTGATGGAGGTTTACTAAGAATTTGTTATAAATACACATTTGAATTTTCTTTTTACGTCAAATACATCTTTCACATAAAACTGAGTTTTTTGCAAAATGTTGGTTCTACAATTTTGTAAAAAAAATGTGTATGGCACATAAAATAAAACATAAAAAATAAAGTTATATACTATATAGTTATAATATATAATAAATATAGTTATAAATATATTTATTAACTACTATAGTTTCAATTTTAATTTTTAAATAAAGCATTTTATATGTACAGCTCAAACTTCTGCAAAAGTAATATCATTAAAATAACTTCCTTAAGAGCACCATGCAGCACAAAAATAATGCTATCGACGATTTTTGCGGGCAAGCAACAGTATTCTTTGGCAGGACACACAATAAGTTCAACTTTCACTCGAGAGAGCGACATCAGCGTCTGACATAAGAACAGAAAATATGACTGAAGCAGGGAAATGGAAGAAAGAAGAAAGAATAAGTAAAACACCCAGTAGGAAGGAACAAGAGGCGGGTTACAATGATTGAATGGTAAAATATTAAAGCGGAAATAGACCGCTCAACAAAGAATTCAAAACAGTTGTTCAGTGAGTTAAATTACGAACATAGCAACAGTATTCAATTAAATCATGACAACTAACCAGTTTCGGCAACTACATGACTCTACCAAAACGGATTCAAAATAAATACGGAAAATAAGCTCAAAAGAAAATGGTCTTCTCAGAGTTGTTTTTGTTATCTTTCTCATATGATTTTGTCAAATAATTATTTCCTTTGTTTCGTGACATAAATACTGATTGGAAACCACTGCTTATCTTTGTTGAAAATATTGCTTTGTCTCTTTATTTGGAAGAATATATTTTTTGCCACATACATTAGCAAGTAGTAAGGCAATTTCAATTTATCAAGTATTTCTCACGAAGATGTCACTTTTTAAATATACATATAGCTATTACATTCTAATTCAGTAGTTTCTGTTAGATAAAGCAATTTAATTGAAATACAAGTTGCAATTAATACGAAAATGGTACAATTTTAACTAGGATTATTGGACAAAATTGTAGCACGTTATAAATATAAAATGCTATTTAAGGCTACACCAATTTCATTATTACATTTTTAGTAAATTGAGAAATATTCGAATTATTTCTAGGTTATATTGTCTCATCGGTATAACATTTATCTGAAGTAGCGTGTCACTCATCAAACAATACAACGTAAAAATGCAGTTTTGATAGTCTGCAAATAAATACTTCGAAAATGGTTAAATGGGAATCTGTGAATGGAAATACGCATTGGATTATCACATATTTTGCAAACAATTTTTATGGTAGCAGTTTAATATTTTGTTAAATTTTTCTCTAATGAGGCTTTTGTACAAATAGAAATAATGTTATTGCTAAACATTTCATTTCTATATTCCCTTTTTAAAAAGTAGTACACGTCTTTAGTAGCGTGATCTCATACATGAAAGAGCGAACGGAGTGTGATGATAAAGGGGACATACAGAGACAGATATGGCATACAAAAATAATTAATGTTAATTCCAAAAGGATTATGCAGTACAGTATTGGCATAGACAGGGTGATCAGTAGGCAGTAGAACTAACTCCTGCTGCGATATAAGCAGCAATCCCTCAAGGAACAGATGTAATGAGGATGCGGATAGTTTCCAGAGGAATGGTTGGCCTTCAATCACCTTCAATCATCCTCCACAGGTCATCCTTTGTCTGAAGCGATGGCAGAGTAGTCAAACGACGGCAAACCACGCCCCATGTATGCTCGATGAGTGAGTGATCTGGAGACAGCAGAGGCCATGGAAGCAGCTAGATATCTTGCAAATATTGTATGCTGATGGTTGCCGTGTGCAGTCGCTCGTTACTTTACCGGAAAACAGCATTTTGCAACCATTGAAAGTAGGTCAGTGCAACCGGTTGCAAGACCTCATCCGTATATCGTTGTTCCGTAATTGTGTCTCTGATACGAACAAGGGGTGTCCGGCAATCAAATCCGATGGTATCCTGCGTTGTCGAGCAGTATGGCGTTCAACAATCGCAACAGGATTGGGTATGTTTCCACAAAACCTTCAGCGTCGCACACGGCGACTGTCATTCGACAAAAAGAACCGAGACTTGTCGCTGAACACTATCCTGGCCCATTCAGTCGTCCAAGAGGCTAGGGCCCATCGCAATCTCTCACGCTGGTGTCTTGTCAATGGCAGTCTTCGTATAGGACAGTTTGAGTGCAAGTCGCTTTTGGTCACGCGTTGAGAAACTGTTCTCGCTGATATTGGAACATCCAATGTACCCTGCAAATTATACACAATGTCGACAGTCATCGTTTCTGGGGCTGCCACCACATGACGCTTAATGCGTCGATCAACGCGTACAGACGTATCTCTGGATGGACCTGTACCACTGCGAAAATTCACATTATCTTCTTCAATCTATCTTCCTCAAATCCCTTGCACAGTGTACGCATTTTGACGTGTTTTAGCAGCGATACGCCGATACGACCGCCCAGCCACCCTAAAAATTTTCCCCTCGCACATTCGTTCAAATGCTGAAAGGACTTCGTCGTCAGCCAGGCATCTCTTCAACAACACGTGTCTTCTGAGATGAAAAACTTTTCGAAAAACGGGTGGTAACAACTACTGGCTCATATGCCTTTTCCATCCCTTCTGTCCCTGGGTCTCATCACGTGGCTTACTTCCATTTCAGATCTTTTGCATACATCGCCAGCTGCGTTTGGCTCGAAATTTGCATAATTATAAGGCCAAAGCTTCATGGTGTTGTATTTACCTTGTCGGTTAATATATATATATATATAACACCTAAATTTATATAACATACATAATAATATTTCGAGGATTCATCAAACACACCCTTTATTAAGTACATATTTTATAAACTTAATACATATATATTCATTCGTGAGATCGTCTAATTAACAGTCTAATAAGTATTATTAATGACGCCGACATAATTTTAATTAGCAGCTGCATTGGACACAGACAAAACAAGAATCGAATCGAGAAATCGAATCAAGCCTAACACAAAATGTCTCCGAGAATTATCAGCAAGTAGTAAATTATTTAAATAACGCCCGGATTCTACTGTTTCATTTAAAACATTCAATTAATTTAGAGAGCCCAGTCAACAGACAATGAAAAGAGCCCAACCGTAGTTCCGAAAGCCTTTTAGCAAATACAGGACAGAAGGCGAATTTTTAATTAAATGTGAATAAGTGCAGATACCAAAGAGAGCAGAATTTATAAATATTATGCAAACAGTTTTTATATCACTGCGTAATTTTCCGTCTACTAATCTTTTGTATATTTTAGAATAGAAAATAATTGTGTATTTATTTATAAAAATGTTTAAACTTCCGTTAATTCCTAATTGAAATTGAAAGGAAAAACAACTTCGAAGTATTTTTTTAATAAAATTACTACAGTAGCTGGTTATGGGATAAAAATTTGCTGCTGTTCAGATTTCCTTCCGTAAGTAATTTTGTATTCCGACAATAGAACTTTTCATAATTCTAATTTTTTATACTAGAAATAAATTAAATATTTCAATGGAATAGTTTTGAAAAGCGATAAGAATTCTTTTGAAACTTACATATGTTTTATAATCACGACAAACTTCGGGTATATCTGCTATTCCCAAATCCAACCTAAACTTACTAACTATTCAGCAATGAATAATATACATCCATATGTATTTTTATGTAAGAAAGTATCGCAGATATTTGACCTTAAAAATCATATATTTAATTAAAATTTCACAATTGGGTCAGTTTTCCTGGCTACGATTCCATTTTCTAAAAAGTATAAATTTTGCTATGTTTTCTAGTGCAATTGCACTTTTACTTGCCGGAGTCTTGGTGACCGTTATCATGACCTTCATTGCGTATGATTCGTTCATTGCCAATATTCTTCTCTTGTTTACGATACCATATCTTTTATTACTGACTAGCTCGGCTAGTTATCGTAGAAGTTTACGTTTCATGAAAATATTTATTACATTCCATACAGTGATATGCATTTTTAATAGTTTTGCTGCGAAAATTAAGAAATTTTAGTAGCATTTATTCACTCAAAAAGTTAATAAAATGTACCTCACACTGTGTGTGCAAGATATTACGCAACTGTTTATTGACAACTTGGGACATTAAATATACATCGGTTTTCTATAACGGTATCTGCGCGTTTTGCATTTAAAATACGTAAAAAAAAAAAGAGTTTTATGCCAGTGCGAGCCGGAAATGCTCCAGAATGTACACCATCTAAATCTTAATTAATTAAAGCCTAATTGTCTATGTTTTGTGTCACTTCCTTTATCGTCATGTCTGACAGATGTTTTAGGTTGTTAAACTTATTAGGTTTTTGTACCAAAATATGTGATATTTTAAAATTTTTCTTCAGCACTTCTGTAAAGATTTTGTATGATTTCCCCCTCTGCTAAATATTACAGGGCTTTACCTTACAATTGGTATTTCGAAATGATATTTTTTTTGTTCTAACCTTAAAGTTAGTTTAGATATTTTATGATTAATTCTTATTAGTTTAGATATTTTCTGGTCTTTAATTGCATAATGAAAATCTCAACATTATTTTCTTTTAACGCATTAAATGATGACAACATTTTGCATTATTGGCAAATCTAAAGAATGGTTGTAATTTATATTGGTGTTAAATACATCATCGATCGACATGTTGTTGCTCGTTGCGACAAAAACATTTCCCACGTGACGCTGGCGAAAACATCCTGTCCGGGGGTGATATCATCTCAATTTCTTGTTTCAGTGCCTCGTAGTTATTGTCTGTTTTGCTTCTCTCTGGGCCGTAGTACATTTTTATGACGTATAATTTCTTCAATAATATGCATATTGTTGCGAATACGCAATATTCCCATTGGTGCCTCTTATTTCGTCTGTCTCGAAGGCCAGGCGAAGAAAACGCAATCTATGATAGCATCACATGAGGATGATGATAGCCCAGGATTTTCAGGATTTCCAGTTAAAAGAAGGGTTTAGAGATTTGGCTGTTTATCGCCAGTTTAGCGACATTTGGTGACTTCCCGAATGTTCCATAAACTTCTCGATAGAACGATTATTCTTTGAGATATAGATATTTCCAGAAGTTTCAAGTTTCTATGGGAAAACTATAAAAAGAACTCATCCCCTCCGTTGCAGTGGAGTTGAAGGATGGAGACAATACGAACTACATTGGACTGTGATTTTTGTCAATGTTTTGGAATAGTAGCGGCTGTTTTGTTGTTGAGACCCAGACCGTCCGACCTACCAGAAAGGTGTAAGGTAACTGTATGGACGGCCGGGAAGTGCCACCCAATTTAGACCGGAACCCAGTGGGGGAGGCATCCACAGGGACCGTACCCTCCTTCCCCTACCACCAACCTCTCGGAAGGACTTACGGACCCACATGTTTAACGTGATCGTACTCCGCATGAACACGGCGGCATTTGTGGTAGCGTGCAAATCTAGCGCGCAAACCACGGGGATACCGCACCCGAGATGGCCAACAGCACGCGGTGTTCCGAGGTGGTCACCCACCAAGTACTAACCGCGCCCGATGCTGCTTGACTTCGGTGATCTAACGAGAACCGGTGTTTTCAGCACGGTACGGCCGTTGGCCCAGCGGCTGTTTTGTGAAATTACTTTCGTCTACATTTTGAGAATAATATCGCTTAATCTATGAAATTAGTGGAGCATTTAAGTGACGCTTAATAGCATATTGTTCCTCTTTACTTTGTGCTTGTGAATAAACGTAAATTATCCAGAAATTTGTACTCTTACTTGTATCTGTCTATACTTCTACAATTCTAAAGGACACGCTTCGTAATAGTATATATCATGTTACATTATTTAAATCTACTTAATTTACATTATACTACATGCATATATACACAATCATATAATATAATAATTTAAAAAACTTTCAATGAAACTACCCATACATTACTTCAAAACTTGAAATATTTTCTTTTGTTGAAAGTGGTTAGATTCTCTTGAACATAATTATATTTATTTTGTCATTTATTATTATCACACAATTTTATAATCTGATTTAACATTTCTATTTAACTTAGATTATTGCCTTAATACGGCATATAGTTGGGCATCATGTCAAGAAGATATTAATAAATATAATATCTAACGACCACTTACCTCAGATGCCATCATCGGCTGCGTATGCTAAACCAGGTTCTCACTAAGCTAAGCAATTGCTACAATCCTAGCATAATAACAAGTAATTAAATTTTATTTGGCCCCATATTTATCAACAGCTCTAAATTATAATTATACTTGAAACTTATATACATAACATTTGGATACACATTTCTAATATGACCAAATTACGTGTAAATCATATGTGAACTCAATTATAGGTAATGAAATCTAAAATTAAAATCTACATTTCTTTACTGTAACCGCTCATCTACGATTCTTAAATTTATCAAGGCAATTGGTAAAATTGCCTTGATAGGCAGTTGAAGAGCGGATGTATTACCTTGAGAATTAAATTTGCTGTCATCGTATAGGGGATTATTATTTCAATGTTTAAGTCCCCCACACAGCGAAGATTGTCACATGTGTGACAGTGACGTTGTAGTCACGTGAAACCTGGGTTACAATGTGATATCATATTTGTGACTTCTATGCGACGTTACGTATTAGTAACTTTGTAACTTCATTGTGATTATATTCTGTCACGTTACCGCAATTTAATTAACACGTAACAATGTGACGACATTACAATGGCAATTACAATGTGACGTCACAAACAAGTTAATATGCGACGTCACAACCGACCATGAAAATGACCAAAATAACTTCGCTGTGACCTCAATATGACATTTCTGAGACGTATTGCGACGTCCTGTGACGTCCCAAAATCACAGTGTGACGTAAATCTTGCGTCACTGTGCAGATGGCACCAGAGTTTCTGTCAAGGCTTTCTGTCCGGGGGGCGGATTAAAATCTTAGGGGGGGGGGCGTAAGTTTCTATTTACCCTGTATAAATATATAATTATAGATATCCAATACTATAATTACTATAATTAGTACTATAATTAGTACAATTAGTATTTTGTTCGATTTGCATCTGCTCTGTTTCAAATCTGTTGCATAAAAAGAGGAAAGCAGTTTTTTCCATTACAGCCTAGATTTATGAATATTAAGTTGGGTAATATAAAATGTCTGCTGGAGTCTTCTCCCCCCCCCCGGATGTATGACTGAAAGAAACACTGAATGTCGCAGAGTACTGGAATGCAGCTATTTCTTTATTAACACTTGTAAAGCATACTACGTATAGGCAATCAAACATAAACAGACATGGCAATGATAAGAAAGATATGCGAATGGAAAATGGCACAAGATAGAATGCAGCTTATTCTTGTTCAAAATTTGCAAGGCGTACTACGGATACGTGAATGTCATTTGTAGAAATAGGGTATATTAGCCAGTTCCAAGTAATTACGAAACATTAAAACAATAAAATCACCAAAACAGTTACACAACGGATACCATGCCGGCAATGGACGTGATTAGCACTGGTATAATTTGGATGTTGATTAGACTAGATTATTCATCAGGTCCGAACATCTAACCCCATGTAAGCCAAATAAATGCTTGTTTCAGGTATGGCAATAGTAACTTACTATAAATGCCATAACACAAACTACAAGTATTAATAGAGGAAAAAATTATTAAGAAATCAAGTATTACCATGAAGCGGAAAATCTGTATGCATACACTGTGAAGGCGAGTAGTTGAGTCTGATGAAAGAAAGTTGATATGCATCCGGGAGAAGGAGAAGAACACCATATAATCAGAAGGGAATAATTACTTCAAGGGGTATCCTCTAAAACCCATCCAGCGAGTTAAGAATAATGGACAGAACACTCATGACTAAATGAGGATGATCATGAATCATAGATGAAAAACATTATAAATGGGAGTAACAGAAGAAATGAATAAACGAGAATGCAACTAGCGCCATTAAAGAAGGGGGCTCAAAACGTTGCTACTAACTGGTTAAAGTCACACATTTCTAGCGAAAATAATTTTCAAAATTTTAAATATTTATGAAGTTTATTTTCTATTTTTTTATTTTTCAGTATTTTGTTTATTTTATTATTTTTCATTTTTATATAATCACCTAATTAATAATATTGGTTAGATTTCTCTAATAATTTAAATACAAATTAGTAGCCACCATAATTGAGAAAGTAGTCTTGGATGGTATCGAGTAGTAGTTGATACATTGAGTTGATAATATTAATTACGAATTTGGGAGTCGCCCAGGCGGTGAATTGGATACCGTCGTCGGCTGCTGTTCGGTGGACTCGGGTTCGAATCTCGAGTAAGGCATGGATGTATGTCGAGGCATGTCAGTCTTCAACCTTCTGGGTCCTCATCTAAAAATGTGAAGCTGCACCCCCTCAGACCTTCGTCAGTGATGCTTGGAGACAACAGTGCGGACATGGCCTACCTCTCGGTTTACAGGTTTAGCTCCGCACTCCTGAGAACTTACGGACCCACATGTTTAGCGTGTTCGTACTCCGCGTGAACACGGCGGCAGTTATTTCTTTTTCCAGCGGAGGGAATCGAACCCGGGTCTACCGAGTGCAATTCCCGCGCGCTGACTAGTGAGCTACCGCACCCACTCGTCATCAGTGATGCTTGTCCGTAATAAACTTTATTCTCTTGTCTCGTCTTAGTCGTTCTTTTCTGCGTCACTGGTCCTGTGTCGGCCTTGATATCGATTACAGAGGGTCATTTGAAACAACAACGAATTTGGGAGGATATGCATTATTAGTTGAAGTATTTAATAATTCTACAAAATGCGCTAATTTATAATTGCCATCACAAATTTTATTTATTCTAAGAATCTGGTTTAATATAATATTTCTAAACACTTATATATGCAAACAAGATTTAAAATGTTGGATTTCAGAAGTAGGAAAAAAAATCTAGTCTTTTAACATAGAAGTCATATATATATATATATATATATATATATATATATATCGTGGGGTACAATATACAGGGTGTCCCAAAAAGATTGAAACTTGATTTAACTATTTACCTGTTGTAGATAAATAAGCAATGTAAATCGCAAAATTGTTGAAAATAAGGTAGGACATAAATCTACGTTATTGAAATAGTCCTCCCCTTAATTTTCAAAAAGTTACATTTTTTTAAATTTTTATAAGACCCCCCTTAGAGAAATTTCGTCAATCAGAATTTTTTTTTTATTTTTAATGCAAGATAATTAAAAAAAAACTAGTACATCTGTGTTCTTCAAATTGAAGGAGTTATATTTAATTGAAAATTGAACATTGTGAATGGGGACCCTATGTAAAATTAGAAATGTAAATTTGTGACATACCACAAAAAAGATAAAACTGAATGATAATACATAGGATACCCAACCACGTATTGAGTACCACTGCTTTATATGATCTCTGTCTGTGTAATGCTTTATTTAGATGCATTTGTGATGAAAAACTTTGACACATATTACTGTATTTCTGATCTAAACAATTTCCATCCCCAATTTGTTTATGATCTCTATTTTTACTAATGAAACAGCCTTTCACATGGTACAGAAAAGTGGCATAAGTCAGATTTTTTCATGTATCAAAATTCAGTTGACTTAAAGATACTGATGTGCGTTTATTTTAATGGTCTTGTTGCATTACAAATAAAAATTTTCTGGCTGACCAAATTTGTCTAAGGGGTTCGTAAAAAAATTTGAAAGGTGTAACTTTTTGAAATTTAATGGGAGTACTATTTCATTAACGTACATAGTCTTATTTCCTACCTTACTTTCAACATTTTTGCAATTAACATTGAACGTTTATTTCAAACAGGTAAAGAATTAAAGCGCGTTTCAAACTTTTTGGGACACACTTTATAGTATATAAATATTGTCAAGTGCTATCGGTGCCGAATTTCCTCAACCGTTAGTCACAAAGATATACATCCAATTTCAAAAATGTTTTAAATTTTAAAATCCATTATCTTCGAAACAGTTTAAATCTATAAATGTATTTTTGAAAGAAATACAAGGTGTAAATTTTTATACGGTCCCCCGGTCCTACCAGTTATATTTAGTTAAATCATCCTCATAAAATTTCATGCCAAATAAAAAAATCTGATGTGGGCAGCACATGAATTTCCCTGCAAACTATATCCACGTTCTATTTATTTCAATTAAATTTAATTCACTTTTAATTCAATTTTCATTCTCATTTGATAACTGGACTTATTTTCAAAGGTGGTGTGGAAAAATACGAAAAAAACTAATATATCTCGAGAACGGCAAGTTCTAATGTAATGGGGTTGGTCTTATTCTTTTCTTCGTTAAAAATTACGCATTAAACAAGCATTTAATGGATATATTTGAGCATACGTAGCTTTTTAGTTTAGATTTTGATAATTTTTGCGGGCCATTCTGCAAAAAAGGCAGGTTATTTTTTTCTGAATCGAACCAAAATCTAATCAGCACCAGAGTGACCTATACGTGACTCATCTACCGAATTTTGTGAAATTCGGTCCATTAGTTTTTCAGCTACAGTGGATACAAGCTTTTGCGGGCCATTTCACAAAAAGGCGGGTTCTTTTATTCCGAATCGTACCCAAAACTAACCAGCACCAGCCCCGGCCACAAGTGACTTACCTACAAAATTTTGTGAAATTCGGTCCATTAGTTTTTCAGTTAGAGTGGATACAAAATCTGCACAGACAGACAGACACACAGACAGACAGACAGACACACACACAGACGTTACGCTAAAAATGGTTTTTTCGTATTCTAGAGGTCTCGAAACGTGTAGATCCGTCGAAAACTCGAGTTGCGATTTTCGGCATGATTCCAATACTTTCCTTATACATTACCATGTATTGCAGGGAAAGTAAAAATCATCCTTTTACTACCAAAATTCACAGAGTTATGAAGCATTAAACTTTATGACTTAAGTCGCTTTTATACGCTTAAAATTGTCCCGTTTCAGGCAACCTTTAAGGCACCGTATAAATATAGAAATTCCGTATTCAAATTATTATGTTTCAATTGCTTTTTCTAACATAATGTCGAGAATGAAGCAAAGCTTTTTATCGAATAGTAATTCTTTTAGCAGAGTATTATAGTCAGGGCTCGACTAAAATCTTTATTGTAAGATCTTTATTGTCTTTCTAAGATCTTTATTGTAAATGAGGTAACACATTATTGTTTAAGTCAAGTAGTTAATCAAGTTAGTCAAGTCAATAAATGCATTTCTGTAAAAATTACGAAATTAAATTTTTATACGATAATAGACCAGTAATGGAACCAGTTGCAGTGTACATGCAGACGAAATTAAAAAATTACGCACATTAAATCTAAATAAAGGCATATAACACCTAAAAAGTAACAGATTTGGGTATATAATTATTTTGTGTATAACCTCCAATTCTCAGCACACACAGTGCTCTAACTGGTAGGACCGGGGTACAGTATAAAAATTATATTTCGTATATCTTTCATAAATTCATCTATTGATTTAAACTGTTTCTAAGACAATTCATTTTAAAATTTAAAACATTTTTGAAATTGGAAATATATCTCTGTGACTAACAGTTGAGGAAATAGCCATTGGGCACCGATAGCAATGGACACTTTATATATATATATATATATATATATATATATATATATAGATATATATATATATATATATATATATATATATATATATATATATATATATATATATATATCTATATATATATGTATATATATATATATATATATATCTATATATATATATATATATATATATATATATATATATATATATATATATATATATATATATATATATATATATATACATATATACATATATATATATATATATATATATATAAAAATAAATTATTAAATCCAAAGTTAGATTGTATGTAGTAACTCATAATACACTATTCCAAAATTTTCTACAAATACAAAGAAATTAAGACAAAAAGAGGAAATAATAAAGCATAATGCAAGTCATAAGGACAAAGACAATCAACAAATTTCAAAAATGAGGAATGCAAATAAGAAAACAAAAAAATCAAGCAAAAAAGCTTGCACATGGAGGAGATTTAGGCTTACGAGATTAGGCTTACGAAAAGTTCATTTCGAAAAAATTCTCATCGGGTCCATATATCTTTTCGAAATGAACACAAAAATGCTTGTTTCTGAAACACAAGATAGATTTTATCTATAAACTTGTGTTATATGGACGACAAGCATAAAGATTGGAACAATAAAGGAAACATAAATACCTGAAAAAGCACCTCTTCAGCGCAACCATGACGAGCAAAATATGACTGGATCATCGTTGCCATATGCAAAAATGAAAAGATGTGATTTGCTGTTGCCAAAGAGAGTAATAAAAACAGTACTGCGCAAAAGCAATAAAATGAGTTATTCAACTGTTAAAGCTTCGAGATAAAAAGATGAAAATATAATTGCAGGAGAATGAAGAAGTACGGCTAAAATAAGATAATAAGGGGAGAATATGAGAATTTTAGGCTAATCGAAACTTATTAATTATACTATTGACTAAATATGCAGGATATTGATACATTTTACTGGTAATTTTGAGGTTATTAATGTGCAAAGCATGAAATTTTTTATCTGATAATCTATAAATTCTAAAAAGTTGATTAAGTATAATATTTCTAAACAATTGAATCGAGTTGCAGGAATTAAAAGGTAATAATTTATTAATATTAAATTTAAAAAGATCTTTTTTATCATATAATTTAGTAACTATCCCATGAGCAGGTTCTATAATTAGATTTAAATCCAAATAATAAACATTATTACTAATAGAAGTTTCATTAGGTATTAATTCCAAATTATCCGGATAGAAATCTATATCTATGACATAGTTATCAGTAAATACAAGACAAATCAGATCATCTACATATCTATAAATTTTATAATCAGTTGAAGTAAAGAATTTTTCATAATGATATAGGTATAAATTAGCTAACATACTGCTACTACAGCCACCTTGTGGAACACCTGAGACTTGTAAGTATAATTTATTACCTTGAAAGATATAATTATTGAAAAGAACAAAATGGAGAAGCTTAGGAAAATTGGTAAATTTTGTAAGATTAGAATGTTTAGTAATATAAGCATTATATAAAGCTAAAATGACATCATATAGATCAGTGATCTTAATATTATTAAATAGATCTTTAAAATCAAAAGTTTGAAATCCTATTATTTTACCATGCGTTTTTAATTTATTTTTTAATTCCTTACTGTTATTTAGAATAATGTAGCTATCACCAGAATCTCGTAAATTGCTATTTAGTACATTTAAATAATTTAGTAATAATTTACTAGCAGTGGTAGAGTATGAATTATGACCACTAGTAACAGTTCTAAATTTAATAGGATTTTTATGAAATTTAGGTATAAGCACAATATATGGAAATGTCAAAAATTTATTATTAATATCTAAATCACTATACATATTGATAATTTTCAATTTGATACTATTAAGAGAGTGTGAATCAATTTTAAATAGACTATTATTTTTTAAATAATCTAGCAGATATTGAATATAGAATTTTTTACAAATAATAGCATAATTATTAGAGGCTTTATCTACATAAGTAATAACAAAAGATCTATGTAAATCATTAACAGAATGCTTTATATTATCCATATTATATATGGATCTAGATAAATTAATACTACAAATGGTATTTTTAATAGATCTTAAAATAGTAAATTTCCACATATTAAATGCCTCTAAAGGCTGAGCATATTTAGAAGCTAATCCATAAATAAATTTATCAAGGTCCAGATTGATTGACTTTAACACTTGTTTAGAATTATTACATGAAGGTAACCTGAATTTAGTGCCAAATGACATTATAGTTCTTAAAGATTTATCTTTTACAATGGCTAAGTCTCCAGTAACTATATGACCCAAGTGTGGATT